>SJYA01000587.1:3287428-3363962 GCA_006410615.1 Neotragus moschatus
TTCCTATTCTGTTCTTTTCCTCTATTTCTTTGCATTGATTGCTGAGGAAGGCTTTCTTATCACTTTTGCTGTTCTTTGGAACTCTGCATTCAGATGCTTATATCTTTCCTTTTCTCCTTTGCTTTTCATTTCTCTTCTTTTCACTGCTATTTGTAAGGCCTCCCCCATACAGCCATTTTGCTTTTTTGCATTTCTTTTCCATGGGGATGGTCTTGATCCCTGTCTCCTGTACAATGTCATGAACCTCTGTCCATAGTTCATCAGGCACTCTGTCTATCAGATCTAGGCCCTTAAATCTATTTCTCACTTCCACTGTTTAATCATAAGGGATTTGATTTAGGTCATACCTGAATGGTCTATTATTTTATTTTATTTATTATTTTACTAAAATTACTACTATGTTTAAAAGGTGACAGTAATTATAATATTTATTATTCCACCATAAAGTAAGCAAGGTAGGTAGGCCCAGGGTAGTAGTGTTTATGGGCTCATCATACGTATCATAACGGTTATATACAGACATGACCAACATCGGTGAGGAACATGTATCTTTTGGAGAAGCCCAAACCCAACACCTGTTGAGGCCTCTTGGCCATCACCAAACCCTCCCAGAGGCCATGGGAAGGAATCTGTTCCAATGAGCCCAAGACACACTTAATTTCTCTTAGGAAAGGGAGGGGAAATATAAGAAGCTGCTTTTGGAGATGACCACTGCAAATATTTGGATTCAGGCAGGATGGAGGGTTTATACCTCCAAATTTCAAAGCAGCCAAAGAATATTTTCTATGGACCAGAGATGTGAATCACTTGTGTGGGTGAATCAGTGTATGATTATCATTGATTTTATCTAATGCCCTAAATGAGCAAAGGACCAGAGGCCAGCAGTTGGAGTTGATATCAGATTAATGAAGGGGTACAGGGCACTTATGACTAGGATGCTCCACCATCCTTGTTTTTCCAGGATTGAAGGATTTCCTAGGACATGGGACTGTAAATGCTGAAACAGGGGTACTACCAAACAAACTAGAATGGTTGGTCACCCTTTGCTTGACAATCCATAATAGGATGTATCTGCCTGTCTGAGACAAGGGAATCTCATGAGAGGCATTCAGGAGAGATCCTACTGGAGACCTATGAAGTGTCCATGAAAGAAAGACTCACTTGTGAACATTTTGATAATCATGAATTTAGATTGATGTCATCAGTGGACTTTTCTCTAGGCATGTTCAACCAAGAGGGTGTAGGCATAAGGTAGGCAGACATTGTATTTAATCAGGATACGGCTTTAGTTCAAGAGAAGGTGATGAAGCAAGAGCAAGGCAAAGAAATCGGGAGCAAATTTACGGGAGTGATTATAATAAGTGACCATGGAATTTAAACTGGATAATGGGAAAGCGAGTGAGGGTACAAGGAGAACCAGTGAAAAGTTTGTAGGCTCAATGGATTGGAAGTGTTAGTGGAGTTGAGAGATTGTTGAAACTGGGGTATAGGAAGTGAACTGGAGGAAACACAACAAAACAGTAGCTATTGGCCAGAAACTAGGTTGTTTAAAGTTGAGACTGTGGAGAGTTTGCAGTTATTCGAGGGTATATGCATGGGAATGAGTAGCCAGGGTGAAGGGNATTGGAAGTGTTAGTGGAGTTGAGAGATTGTTGAAACTGGGGTATAGGAAGTGAACTGGAGGAAACACAACAAAACAGTAGCTATTGGCCAGAAACTAGGTTGTTTAAAGTTGAGACTGTGGAGAGTTTGCAGTTATTCGAGGGTATATGCATGGGAATGAGTAGCCAGGGTGAAGGGGAGGGCAATATTAATGAAAGAGGGAGAGCAAGGAGCTGAGAGGGCAAACATGGGAAACATCATTTTTACGGTAATGAACTCATCCAGAAGTGTAAGAGGAGTAGAATTAAAAGGAGTGAATCTTAAACTATCTTCCAAGAGGAACAAGGAGTAACCGAGCAGTGGTGAGAGCATGGTGGATTTAGCGGGTAGGAGATGACCTCAGCAAACCCAGTCACCTCTCGAGTGGCACACAGGTCTGGCTTAAAAATAGTCCCATAGTTGCTCCATGCAATCAAGTGGACAATGAAGGACCAGATTTTATGTTAGTGTTTTCACTCTCATCATTATTTTTCAGTTTCAGCTGAGTATTTGAGTATTATAACAGAGAGAGGAAAGAATCTGATGCTTGTTTTAATCCAACTAAGTAATGAATTTCAAAGTATAGACTGGGGTGGGGGGCCCTGGAATTCCTCCAGAACTTTATCAAGTCATAACTTTATGCTTAAGGATACTAAGAAATCACTAGCCATTTTTTCTTTTTGTCTTATGACTCTACAGTGGAGTTTTCCAGAGGCTATGTGATGTATGAGAGCACAACAGATTGGGTTCAGAAGCAGACATGAGAATTCAGCTGGTTTACATTAAGCTAGAAATGAAATAAATTTCAAAACATGGAAAATGACACCATTTTGGGAATTATATTTTTGTTGTTTTGGAAAACAAAGGATTTTTTTTCCCTCGTAAAAATTTGTTATTTATGTTAACTTGCAATGGGTTTAGTTTTAACAGTTTATTTATTTATTTAAAACTTCACCCTTTTATTAGGTAAATTTGCTGATTGTCTACTATATAATACATGTTGAAGATTCTGAGATATTAGTTTTCTGTTGTTGTTATTGCTTAAAAATATTTCTTTATTTGTTAGGCTGCTTTGGGTCTTAGTTGCAGCAAGATCTGTGTCATGTCACGTGAAATCTTTTGTTGTGGCAGGTGGACTTCTATCTAGCTGTGGCATGTAGGCATCTTTGCCTCATGCCATGTGGGATCCTAATTTCCCCACCAGGGATCAAACCTGTGTTCCCTGATTGGAAGGTGTTTTCTTAACCACTGGACCACCAGGGGTAGGCTGATTCTGAGATATCTTGTGCAGAGCATTGGATGAGAGGGAAAATAGACTACATTTCCCATTTTCTGTTCCTTTTTTTCCAGAATGCTCCTAACCTCCATCTTCTCGTGGCTGGTTCCTTATCATCTGTGGTCTTAGGGAAAATATCCTCTCTTCAGGAAGACTGTGCTTCATTCTATCAGATAAATTATTTGAGGTATCCTATAGCCAGGGTGCTCCATATACACACATCTGAGACACTAGCCAACTATGCCAAGCGTAATGGGGAATAAGTGATTGGTGATTCTCTTACATAAGCTCCTTTTTCTGGAGGTGCTCCATCTCTCCTCTGCGGAAGCAAGTGGCCATTTGGGGAGCCCCATGTGTCAAGGAACTGTAGATGCCTCAAGGAACTGAGGATGGCCCCAAACCCACAGCCAGCAAGAAACAGTTCTGCCAACAGCTCAAGTGAGACTGGAAACATATCCTTCCCCAGCAGAACTTCAGATGAGGCTAAAGTCTCAGTCACAATCTCTTGTTCAAATTTCTTGTGGTATAATTAACAAATAAAATTGTAAGTCTACAATGTGGATATTTGATACATGTCCACATTGTAAAAGGATTCCCTCATCAAGTCATCATATCCATAAATTCACATGTTTACCTTTTCTGGTGAGAATATTTAAATTACACAGTCACAGTGTTATCAACTGTATTCACCAAGTTATAATTAGATTCTCAGATCCTGTTCAATTTTTATTCATTTTATAACTGAAACTTTGTGCCATTTCACCAGTCTCTCCTTATTCTGGTCACACCCCAGCCCACGCAACCACTTCTCTACTTCCTTTCTGACCTTATGACTTTGCGCTTTTTAAAAACTCCGCATGTAAGTGATGACATGCACTGTTTGTCTTTCTGCGCCTGGTTTATTTCACATAATGTCCTCCAGGTTCATACATGCCACAAACCACAAGACACACACACACGCACACACATTTTCTTGGTTAATTCATCCCTTGACAGACATTTAGATGTGTCCATATCTTGGCTGTTGCGACTAATGCTTCAGTGAACTTGGGAGTACATATATCTCTTTGAGATATGGTTTTGCTTACTTTGGATATATATCCAGAAGGGGAATTTTTTTTTTTTCTGGTCACATGGTATTTCTATTTTTCATTTTTTTGAGGGAACTTTATAGCATTTTCCATAGTAGTTTGTATTCCTACCAAGAGTGTAAAAATATTTCCTTTTCTTCACAACCTCGACAACATTTGTGATTTCTATTTAATAAAATTCATCCTAACAGGTGTGAGGTGACAGCTAATTGTGATTTTGATTTGCATTTCCCTGATGTTAGTGACATTGAACATCTCTTCATGTGCCCTCTTGGCCATTTGAGTGTCTTCTTTGGAAAAATACCTATTAAGGGCCTTTGCCCAATTTTATATTGGGTTATTTGTTTTTTGTGTGTGATCGCGTTGTCTGAGTTCCAATCTATTTTGGATATTAGCCCTTTATTGGATACGCAATTTGCAAGTATTTTCATTTTGTTGATGGTTTACCTTGCTGAACAAAACCATTTTAGTCTGATGTAGCTTCACTTGTTATTTTTGCTTTTAGTGTCAAACCCCCCAAATTATGATCAGGACCAATGTCAAGAAGCTTGCCTTCTGTATTTTCTTACAGGAATTTCACTGTTTCAGATCTTACGTTCAAGTCTTCAATCCATTTTGAGTTGGTTGTTGTGCATGGTCCAAGACAGGAATCCAGTTTCACTCTTTCACATGTGACAATTCAGTTTTGTCAACATCATTTATTGCAGAGACTGTTCTTTATCCATTGTATGCTTTTGGCTCCTTGGTGAAAAATTAATTGAACATATATGTATGTGTTTATTTCTGGGCTCGGTGTTCTGTTCCGTATTGATTTATGTGTCTGTTTTTGTTTCAGCACCATACTCTTTTCATTACTATAAATTTGTAATGTAACTTAAAATTAGGAATGTGATGTGTCCAGCTTTATTCTTCTTTCTCAAGATTGCCTTAGCTATTTGAGGTCTTTTGTGACTCCATAGAAATTTTAGAATTGCTTTTTTTCATTTCTGTGAAAGATGCCACTGTCATTTTTATAGGGCTTACACCGAATCTGTAGACCACATTGTATCACATAGACATTTCAACATTATCAATTCTTCCAGTCTATGAACACAGAGTATCTTTCAGTTTATTTGTGTTTCCTTCAACTTTGTTCATGAACATCTTAAAGTTTCCGGTTATAGAACTTTTACCTCCTTGTTAAATTATTCTTAAGTATTTTACTCTTTTTCATGCTATGGTAAATGAGATTGTTTCTTAATTTTATTTCTGTTGTTTGTTGTTCGTGTATAGAAATGCAGCTGATTTTGTATATTTAGTTACATGTCGTGCGATTTTACTAAATTTGTTTTTTTCATTGTAATATTTTTTGGTTAAGTCTTTAGGATTTTCTATATGCAGTATTATGTCATCTGCAAATAGAGATGCTTTTACTTTTCTTTTCAGTTTGAATGACTTCAACTTTTTTTTCATGAATAACTGCCTTGATCATTATCTCCAATACTATGTTGAATAAGTGTGGTAAGAGCATGCATCATCTGGCGACAATTGCCACCAGCCCCTAGATGTATGTTACATTAGAAGCCTGACCTTCAAGCAGGAACTTTCAAAGTCTGCAGATGGACCCCTTTTATAAAAAGACTGGGAAATTGGCATTTTTTTCTTGGTCCTCATGTGTTGACCCCTGGGGAGGTAGCTGCAGTGAGTGATTGCCTGTCCCTTAAGAACTCTTTGTTAGCTGTAGTATCAAGGATCTCAAGAACACAAGCCTCATTGGCCTTCGGAGCTAAGTTTTGGGAGGCCCATTTCTCAAGTGAGAGTCTTGAAAGTTGGAGCACCAGGTGTAGGGTCCAAACTCTTCACTCTTCAGAGAGAAGTTGAGAGTTGAGTGTTCCCTCAGGATTGTATGCACTGTACCAAGGGTGAGGTTTTTTGGCAAGAGTTTGTCTCAGCATTTCCCACCCAATCCAATGTAGGTATTTACTAATTCACTCAGTGTGTAGGGCCTTTGAATTTCGTTCAGAGATGCTTTCTCTGTGTGCAGCTATACATTCTTCATGTTCATGGGAGGAGGGGCATTCAGGAGCCCCCAATGTCATCATCTTGGTCAACCTCCTCCTTATTTTTTTATTTAAATGAATTAAAATAAATATATAGAAATGTGTTTCAATTTTGAATATGTTAAATATAAATTTAAAAATCTCTTTGGCATAGTCAATCATTTTTTAAAATATAAAGAGGCCTTGAGACCAGAAAGTTTGAGACCCACTGATTTCTACTGCTTACTGGAAGGTGAAGACCTGCCCTCAGGGAATGGTTGAAAGGTCAGACCTGTGCAAAAGAAATCGAGGAGGGACTTTCTGGAGACAGTGACCTACAACTTGAGATTATGTCTGTAAGGGGATGGCAGGGAAACATATGGGAAAAAGTTAACAGAAAGTAACTTTTTGAGCTATGGGAAACTTCCTGACTTTGAATAATACAAGAGTATTTTTACTAAAAACTGGTCAATAAATCAATCTGTATATAGATATAAAAGAAAACAATATATCTTTGAAATCTCCATGAAATCTATTTGCTTTAAAGATTTAGAAGGTTTCTTTTTCTGATTATGAAATCAATAACATGTTCACTATAGGAAATACAGAAAAGTCTGGAAAGTGTTAATAAAATATGAAATAGTTGCAATTCTACCTCCTGGATGGGATGAATTAGCATAGATTCTATTTCCTTCTGTCTCTATTTTTAAATTGTTGTATGTATAATTTCACATCTACTATATTTACTTAACCTTTTATTATGAGCATTTTCTCATTTGACAACCATTTGAAATCACTCTATGTGGTAGAGCAAAGTATTCCACTGAGATTATACAGTAATTTATTTAGCCCATCTGCTACTGTTGGACACAAGGAGTTATTTTTCTCCATTTAAAAAGGATATTTGAATGTGTCCCTCTCTATTTAATCATTTATTCTGTACACATACACACACACTCATGCATATGCCAAGAATTCTGCGTATGTTCTTATCTGCATCTCTGGTTCAGAAGCATTTATTACATGACAAGGAATAAATACTGCAAGGATGCAACCTCTTCAAAAATTAGCCTATACATTTATTGTCAAACAATTGTCAATTCCAATAAAAATGCTAGTAAATTTTTTAAGGGAATGAAATCATTCCAAATTTCATGTGGATAAATTAATGGATTAAAAAGATTTTGAAGTTGAAGACACAGCCGAGGAGTAATGGTGGTGATAAAAGATGTTAAAATGCCTTGTAAAACTAAAGTAATTAAAACAGCATGGTGTTGTAATAAGAATTGACAGATAAAATAATAAAATTGCCTGGAAACGTGTAGCATATATAGAAATTTAGTACATGATGAAAGATAGAATTACAAATAAATAGTGACATTAGTGAACACTCAATAAATGATGCAATAATTCTATTAACTCTTTGAACAACAACAGGCAAAAACAAAAGCAAATCCTTTTTCTAAAAAGCTAGTTTGAGATCAAATTAGAAGGAAAGATGTATGATGCCATCTAGTGGTGAAATAGGTAACTGCATATATATTGCTTAATGTAACATCTATTGACAGAAATTGAAAACAAATGGAAACATGAGGGAGGTAAATTAATAAGAAGGCTTATAGTTCATACTTCACGAATTTAAGGACAGTTTTGTGGTACTGATAAGATGATTATACTGTTTCAGAGGATTTTATAAATGGTAGCCTATATAGTGATCATAAGTTAAGTTGTAAGAAATTACAGTTGCAGACATTCATGAACAAGCATGCCAACCTGTCATACTTTTTTTTAGTAACACGATGAAACAAAAGAACAATTTCAGTAAAAGCATGCTGGTTAGAAATTCACATATGAGAGTAGAACCTGCCAGTAGTTATATCTTTGAATATGAACACATTCCCAGAAACCTGTTCTCTGGGTTGTGGAGCTTGATGGAGGTCCCAAGCTTGCTCTGGGCTTGTGGCTTGTGTGGCTATGTAGTTCCTGGGATTAATGGAGGCTTCAGCTCTCCTCATGGACCTTAGATACAAGCTCCACCTTGTATGCAAGGACATGTATGTAACCAAGTCCACACTGGCTGTGCCTCCAGGCTTTCCATTACTCCATCTAAGTTGTAGCAAAGCAGCTTGGATAAATCTGCAAAGCTGCACTTACATATCTAGGAGCAAGCCCTCCTTCGCCTTCCAGTGGCTAAAGCACAGCTGCCTCGTCGTCATGCAACTCTGCTCCCTGTCACAGTTCTGTGGTCAAGAGGTGAGCTCCTAGATTAAAGATGAGCCCGGCTGTCCCCTCCATTGACAAGCAGGATTTATACTAGAAAGAATTGGCTCAGTTGAAAGCTTACAATTTAGGAGATGTTGGTGACCAGTAACAGAAATGGAGGAACAGAAAGAGCATTTGGAAGGGACAAAGCTCCAAGAAGCAATAATAGGAGATGAATGAAGTACCACGTTGCTCCCACACCAGGCTCTGCGGCTCCCAGCTAACCTCTCTGCCCTACACTCAGCTTGGACGTTCAGTTCCTACCTGGATTCCTTATATTCCCAATATTCTTCAGAGAAACTCTTCCTTTTGCTAAAACAAATGTCAGTGTTTTCCTGTCCTTGGATTCAAAATTGTACCATAATGTATGTTTTGAAAGGACAAACCTGATCTATACCTTTTAATGGCAGCTCATTACTTTTATGTAAAAGGCCCAATTCTTTAACATGGTTATGAGAGTTCTCATGATCTCTCAAGCTTCATTGCTGACTTTCTCTTGCAGTCTCCTTCCTCCCATTCACTTTCAACCTTCCCTTTACCCTCCAAGCTCCAGCCATATGCTAGGATACTCAATTCCCATACCATGGCACTACCAGCCTCCCAGCCAGACTGTTCCCTTTCCATGAAATATGCTTCCACCACCTTCTTCCCTAGTAACTCCCATTCATCCTTCAGATCCCAGCTTAGGCTTCATTTTCTCCAGAAATCCTCTTGCATGCTAAGTTGATTCAGTTATGTACAACTCTTTTCAGCCCCACGGACTGTAGTATGCCAGGCTTTTCTGCCCATGGGATTCTCCAAGCAAGAATACTGGAGTGGATTGCTGTGCCCTTCTCCAGGGGGTTTTCCTGACTCACAGATTGAACCTGGGTCTCCTGCAGTGCCTGCATTGCAGGCAGATTCTTCACCGCTGAGCCGCTGGAGAAGCCCAGAGATCCTCTTCAGTTCAGTCAGTTCAATAACTCAGTTGTATCCAACTCTTTTTGACCCCATGAACTGCAGCACTCCAAGCTTCCCTGTCCGTCACCAGCTCCCGAAGTTTACTCAAACTCATGTCCATTGAGTTGGTGATGCCATCCAACCTTCTCATCCTAAAGGACCTAAGGGTCTCCTCAAATTGGGTTGGTTACTTCTTTGAAGTTAGCACCATGTTTCTAACCCCATTATAGCCTTTATCTCTCTGCAACAAAATGGGCTGTTTATTTTGTTTCTCCCAGAAGACTTGAAGCTCCATGAGGGAAGGAGTCTGCCTCACTGTTGCATTCTAATGTTTTGCATATAACCTAGAATGCAGTCAGTACTCAGATATTTGTTGAACCAACAAATAAACATACACAGAGAACTGTATCTGTTACTTAAGTAACAAACACTGAGGTCCAAGTGAGTCATGAGTCTTTTCAGAGCAAAGTGTCCAATTGGTCTCATTTCTGCTCAGATGGGGGTCTGTAAATCTTTCATAACATTTTTAAGAGCTGTTGCCTCAGATTTTAAAACTAGACAAATACTTCTAACATATGCAATTTTCTCTTATGCTAAATGAAAGCTAAATGCACATGAATCAATATAAAGATTATCTGTATTTTGTGGACATGGGTGGTCCAGACACCCATGAGGAGATAAATAAATGTTTGAGGTGGGTCCTTCAATGATTTTTACAACCGATGCCAATTTGGCAAGCTTGACCGGGCCCTACCAGTACGAGGAACCATGATTTTGGTATGATGTTGGGGAATTCGTGGCTTCCATCTGCTGGTTATCTCACAAAATGTGGAGCTGAGAAAAATCACATACTGATTAAATCATAGAATCCCACACTTGGAAGGGACTTCATGAGATGATCTGGGCCCGCCTCCTGAAGGTCAATGCATAAATCATCTTGTGCAGATGGCTGTTTATACTATTTTTAAAGCTCTTTAAGGATGGAGATTACACAGCTTCCCTTGGTAGTCTGATCTTCATGGTCAAGAACTTCCTTTTTTAAACGCCCAGCTTCTCATTGCAGTTTGGCCCATTTCCTTTTTCTCAGTTCTCTGTGAGTATGGAGAATACACGATCAACCTTTTCTGTTAATTATCTCTGGCTGACACTGTTACTTGCACAATTAATTATTAAGATATATGTTGTATCTCCCCCTCCTCCACAAGCTACAAACGGTTGAAATTCACTTATTTTTCAGAAGACATTTTTCCCCTCTATATATGATGATTTTTGTAATTAAGAATTTTCCTCCTTGGAGTCTATTCTATACTTTGCTATATAAAACTGATAATGGCATTTCTTCTTAAGTCCAAATCAGCTGTAAATAAACAGTATAGTTTTCTTCGTATCTTACCCCAGTATCATATTTGCTGTTTAAATTACAGCATTTCCTTTCTGTTTCTGGCACATATTATGTTCCACAATAAGTCCCAAGCCTTTTACTGTCAAACTGCTATTTTCTATATGTCATAGCTGTGTGATTTGTCTTGGGTCTTGCTGTAGGCTGATGAATGGCCCCCTCAAAAATGTCACATCCCAATCCCCAGAACCAGTGACTATATTACCTTACACAGAAAAGGGGACTTTGCAGATGATATTGAATTAAAGATCTTGAAAGGTAGAAGTTACCTGGATTATCTAGGTGGACCCAATGTAATCAAGGAGATCCAACCAGTCTTCCTAAAGGCGATCAGTCCTGGATGTTCATTGGAAGGACTGATGTTGAAGCTGAAACTCCAATACTTTGGCCACCTGATGCGAAGAGCTGACTCATTTGAAAAGACCCTGATGCTGGGAAAGATTGAGGGCAGGAGGGGAAGGGGCCGACAGAGGAGGAGATGGTTAGATGGCATCACTGACTCAATGGACATGAGTTTGGGTAAACTCTAGGAGTTGGTGATGAACAGGGAGGCCTAGTGTGCTGCGGTTCATGGGGTCGTGAAGAGTCGGACACGACTGAGCGACTGAACGAATTGAATGTAATCACAAGTGTGCTTACAAAAAGGAGATAGGAGATTAAGGCTCAGCTGCATAAGAGATATGATGACAAGAGCAGAGATTGGAGAGAAGCACTTGGAAGATGGAGAAAGAGACAGGAATGCAGAGGAATGCAGACAGTCACTAAGAAATTCGAAGAAGGAGGGAACCAACATCTCCCCGGGGCCACTGGAAGGACTGTGGTGCTGCCAATACTTTGGGCTTCTAACCTGCAAAAGTGTAAGATAATAAGTTCATGCTGTAATAAGCCATGAAATCTGTGGTAATTTCTTACAGCAGGAATAAGAAACCAACACAGCTTTATTTATTTATCTGTGCTTGTCTTGAACTTCATGATTTTAGTTAATAGACCAGTTTTGGACTTATCAAGGTTGTTTAGTATTATGTTCTCACCATCCAAAGCCACAACAATACCAGTGGGTATTTTCTAGATTATTGGTAACCTTAACTTCTTATCAACTGTTTTGAAATAATTTAAGTAAGAGAAGAGTCCATCCTAAAGGAAATCAGTCCTGAATATTCATTGGAAGGACTGATGCTGAAGCTGAAACTCCAATACTTTGGCCACCTGATGCTACGAACCGACTCATTGGAAAAGACCCTGATGCTGGGAAAGATTGAAGGCAGGAGGAGAAGGTGACGACAGAGGATGAGATAGTTGAATGGCATCACTGACACGATGGAAATGAGTTTAAGTAAACTCCAGGAGTTGGTGACTCCTGTACTCCTGCCTGGAGAATCCCTGGGATGGGGGAGCCTGGTTGGCTTCCATCTATAGGATCGCACAGAGTCGGACACGACTGAAGCGACTTAGCAGCAGCAGCAGCAGCAGCAGCAGCAGGGGTTGGTGATGGACAGGGAAGCCTGGCGTGCTGCAGTCCATGGGGTTGCAGAGAGTCGGCCATGACTGAGTGACTGAACTGAACTATGTGCCAGGGACAGCACCACGAGCTTGGAATGTGCTATCTCAGTTAAGTGCCAAGACACAACCATGAAGCAGGGGTTATTATACCATTTTATTTACCGACAGAGCTGTCATGCAAGTCCCAGTCCTATGATTTTAAAGCTCATCTCCTTTCAACTTGACCTGCTACTGCCCTCTGCTCTCTCACTGGGGTATAAAAATGTTAAGAATGTGAAGCACATGAATTTTACAGGAAGATGTGTTACTCTAAATGTAACTTTTTTTGAAAAAAAAAAAAAAAAAAAGGAGAAGTTAGTTTCCTAGAAATGCCACGCATTTGTTCCAGATGTCACATAGAAATGATTTCAAACATCAAAATGCAATGATAATTGTTGGAAAAATGAGAGATCATTCAAAAACATTAGAGGGAACGTGAGAACTCTGCCTTGGCAAGAACTTGTGATTTCCCAGGGGAAGCAGCATTTCTAAACAGCAAAACTTCAGAATTAGTTTCTAGAAAATTTATTGTTTAAACTCACGTTCTGCCCTGTGAAGGTAAGTCTCTGAACTCACGTTGTTTCTTCTTCAGTCATTTTTTGGTTACCTGTATAATTTGACCTGTTAGGTTAGGAAAGGTGCTATTTTATTTCTGTGTCTGCTTCCTTCTCCCACTTCTCTCTGTTTAAAAGAGAAGAGAGTGCAACTACTTTTGAATACCAACCTTTCCCAATTCTGCTTTCCATGTGGTCTGCCCAGGCTGGGAGGGAGGAGATGCAAATTTGTTCTAAAGTCCTTGCCTCTTAACAAACCAACCAACAAATATTCGATCAACAAATGACTCAATGGACATGAGTTTGAGCAAACCCTGGGAAATAGTGAAGGACAGGGAAGCCTAGCATGCTGTAGTCCCTGGGGTTACAAAGAGTCAAACACGACTTAGCAACTGAACAACAACCACCACTCCTTGGTTCTACTAACTAGCCGTCTCCTTCCTCCTTTTACCATCTGAACAATTAGCAAATTTTCTCTGTTCTCTGGGGCTTCCCAGGTGGCTCAGTGGTAAAAGAATCTGCCTGCCCAGGCAGGGAACACAAGAGACGCTGGTTCGATCTCTGGGGGAAGTTTCCTTGGAGGAGGAAATGGCAACCACCTCCCGTATTCTTGCCTAAAGAATCTCATGGACAGAGGAGCCCAGTGGGCTACATTCACAGGATCCCAAAGAGTCAAATACAACTGAGTAAGAATGCATGCGTGTTCCATTCTGCATAAGACATTATACAAAGATAGCATTATCAAGCGTTTCCCCATTATCCCCCTCCCACCCCTTGATGACGAGCCAGGGAACATTTACCAGCACATTACCGTTCAACCCAGAAGTGGCAATTTCAGGTGTGGAGGTATTGCCAAAAGTGGGGGGAAGGAATAGTGGGGGAGCAAGGTCTCTCACGGATGCCTCAGGAGGAAAGAAAGGCTGTAATCTATTAACAGGACGCTCAGCAGGAACACAGGACCCAGAAGTCCCTGACGTTGGGCTCCAAGCAGGTCAAGCTAGAGGCATTTGAGGAAGTGCCTTATTTCATGATTAGCATGATTTCAAATACGTTGTCTGGCTTGACATTGCTAACTTAAAAGAAAACACACAAAGTGAGAGCTGCAAGATAAGTTTTATTTGGGGCAAAACGAGGGCTACAGCTTGTTAGACAGCATTTCAGAGAGTTCTAAGAAAACTTCTCCGAAGAGGTAAGGAGGAGGTTTAGTCTATAAGTGCTTTTAGTGAAGGGGGAGTACAGGCAATCAAGCACACATTTTTGCAGAACGTTTCTGCTAGTCATGAGGAGCAGATGTCACCATGAAGGAATTTAGTGTTTTTCTAGATATGAAGAGATGTAAGAATTGGGCTCATAAAATCAGCTCCTGAAAAATCCTGTCTGAAGACCAGTTCTGCCCGTTTTTCCCAGAGCACAGAGTGCCTCATTTCTGCGCTCCACCCTGAGCTCCCTTCAAAGGGGTGTTGAGGGTCAAAAGCTGTAGCAGTACATGATTTAATCCTTGTAGAAGTAGATGGGAAGTGCCAAATCGTGGTTGACAACATTGAGGTGAACCATGTCTAGTGCGGCCAAGCAGTCGGTGGGGAACTTAGGTTTTGCAAATGTTTTAATAGAGGCATGGTTCTTGAGGCAAGCAGATAGATATTTCAGAAAATATCTGTCTTCTGAGCTGACAGCGCATGTTCAGTCGCTTGAGTCGGGTCTGGCTCTTTGCGACCCTGTGGACTGTTGTCCGCCAGGCTCCTCTGTCCATAGGATTCTCCAGGCAAGAATGCTGGAGTGTGTTGCTGTACCCTTCTCCGGGAGATCTTCCCCACTCAGGGATCGAACCTGCATCTCCTGATGCTCCTGCATTGCAAGCAGATTCTTTACCACTGAGCCACTGGAGAAGACTATCTGACTGAGCTGACCAACTGGAGGCGTTTTTGCAACTCATCCTCCAGGCTGATGGTCACTGCAGCCATCTCCCACCCGGCAGGGAGGATGCAAGTAGTGGGGCATCCAAACGTCTAGTGGAGTTAAGGTGTGTTGGCTGAGGTGCTGGCGTCTCCAGTAGCAAGCTCCCGGGCTGGGGCTATGTCCTCTGAGTCTTGGGGATGGTGGAGGCCAGCTCCAGGGAAGGTGACCTCCCTGGGGAGAGACTCATGGGGTGGCTGGCTGGTGTCGTGTTCCGAGTCTGTTTGCTAGAGGCCTGTCTCAGAGTGAAATCACAAGGGCAGGATCTAATGCTAGGCGAGCACATCTCAGTGAGCTCTGAGGGATCATCAGGGGCACCTTGCAAAGGAGAGTGTGATATCCGTGCCTCAGCTCTGTGGGGAGTTCCTCCATAATGTGTAGCTGCTGGGCACACTGATGGATTAATTGTAGGAATGTTTTGTGAATGGCAGCTCACAATCCAGAGAGTGTCCCACTGAGATTATATATATAGTAGGACCATTAGGACACAAACCTGCCAGCCAGATGAGTCTCGTTTGATTACACTGGGAGGCCATTCTGCTTAGTATATAATCTGAGGCACGGTATAAGCAGGGGATGGGCTTCCCAGGTGGCTCAGTGGTAAAGAGTCTGCCTGCCAATCCGGGAGATATGGGTTCAATCCCTGGGTTGGGAAGATCCCCTGGAGAAGGAAATGGCAACCTGCTCCAGTATTCTTGCCTGAGAAATCCCATAGATAAAAAAACAGCCTGCTGCTGCTACTGTTAGGTTGCGTCAGTCGTGTCTGACTCTGTGCGACCCTGTAGACAGCAGCCCAACAGGCTCCTCTGTCCCTGGGATTCTCCAGGCAAGAGCACTGGAGTGGGTTTCCATTTCCTTCTCCAATGCATGAAAGTGGAAAGTGAAAGTGAAGTTGCTCAGTAGTGCTCGACTCTTAGCGACACCATGGACTGCAGCCCACCAGGTTCCTCCATCCATGGGATTCTCCAGGCAAGAGTACTGGAGTGGGTTGCCATTGCCTTGTCCAAAAGAGCCTGGTGGACTACAGTCTGTTGGTCACAAAAGAGCTGGACACTGTTGAACAACTGAACAGCAGCAACGATAGGAGGGAACAGCTCCTATGTGTCACTTTCATTGGCACCATTTAATGTAGAGGGAGCTGAACTCTGGGTCAGAATCCACACCTGGTGGCTCACTTGCTGAAACTCTTCTCACAGGGCTTGATGCTCAGCCACCCTCCCTGCAGCTGTTTACCTGGCTGATTTCCACAGGTCTCAGGGATCTACTAACTGTAGGGATGCTATCATAAGGGCTGTATACAAGAAAGAGCAATAGCCATAACGAAGGAGAGTATTTGCATTGGCCCAGCTTGCTGGGGCCTCCTTCAGGGCAAACAGTTTAGATACCATCAAAGAAAGAGTTGCTTTGGCCCAGCAGGATGTTTCTTCAACCCCCAAGATGCCTTTGTAACCTGGATTCCTGGGTTCCAAAGTGGATTTCACTTCCTAATGTGACTGGCATCTGGTTCCATCACTTCNGCATTGGCCCAGCTTGCTGGGGCCTCCTTCAGGGCAAACAGTTTAGATACCATCAAAGAAAGAGTTGCTTTGGCCCAGCAGGATGTTTCTTCAACCCCCAAGATGCCTTTGTAACCTGGATTCCTGGGTTCCAAAGTGGATTTCACTTCCTAATGTGACTGGCATCTGGTTCCATCACTTCATGGGAAATAGATGGGGAAACAGTGGAAACAGTGTCAGACTTTATTTTGGGGAGCTCCAAAAATCATTGCAAATGGTGATTGCAGCCATGAAATTAAAAGATGCTTACTCCTTGGAAGGAAAGTTATGACCAACCTAGATAGCATATTCAAAAGCAGAGACATCACTTTGCCAACAAAGGTCCGTCTAGTTAAGGCTATGGTTTTTCCAGTGGTCATGTATGGATGTGAGAGTTGGACTGTGAAGAAGCTGAGTGCTGAAGAATTGATGGTTTTGAACTGTGGTGTTGGAGAAGACTCTTGAGAGTCCCTTGGACTGCAAGAAGATCCAACCAGTCCATCCTAAAGGAGATCAGTACTGGGTGTTCTTTGGAAGGATTATGCTGAAGCTAAAACTCCAATACTTTGGCCACCTGATGCGAAGAGCTGACTCATTGAAAAAGACCCTGATGCGGGGAGGGATTGGGGGCAGGAGGAAAAGGGGACGACAGAGGATGAGGTGGCTGGATGGCATCACCAACTTGATGGACATGGGCTTGGGTAAACTCGGGAGTTGGTGATGGACAGGGGGGCCTGGCGTGCGATCCATGGGGTCACAAAAAATTGGACAAGACTGAGCAACTGAACTGAACTGAACTGAACTGAACTGAATGTGACTGGCACCCACAAGGCAGAGGGCCTGTGTTCCTTTCTCTGAGATCCATGGTTTTCTGCTAGTGGCTTCTGGAGCTATAATTTCCACTTCTTGTTAGATTTTTGATGAATTTTGTTTAATTAATCAGCTTTTATAACCTAAAGAGTGAGGCAGAGTCAGTGACCTGAGCTTGGTGGCTTGTACTGGGCCATCATGTGGGCCAATGATATCTGTATAATCATGATTTCTAAGCCATTTTGTTCCCTTAGTTTTTCTGTAATTACAGAGTCATACTGCACAATCCACCCTCAATAGGGTTGCCAGTATGTGGAAGATGACGGGATTATGGCAAAGTCAAAATGTTAAGGGGAACACTTATCTGTCATTGGACATGAGTGACATCCTCTCTAAGATGAAGGAAGTGAATGTCCCCTGGAGGTACCATCAGGAGAAGACTGTCAGTGATATGAGGGATTTAGAGACCAGGAGTGACTGACTGGCCAGGAATTAAGCAGTATTAGAATTTGGGATAAAATTTTTGTCTTTTAGGGCAATAATTTATTGTTTAAAAGCTTGAGGAACATGTCTCTGGGTAAGCCACCTCTCTATAAGTCTGGCCACTTGGGATCAGTAAGCTAGGTGGAAATTCCGTAAGATTCCACGATCTGGATGGATGTTAGCTAGATGTAAGATATGACTGAACAGCTTGGGAAGCAACATGTTACCTTGATCTGACTCTACAATGTCTGGTAGGCCAAAGAGAATGAGCACATGCCTGCTGAAGAGGGAGATTACATAACAGGAAGCAGTGTTTCTGGAGGGAGAAGCCAGTGGGAGTCTAGTGAAATTACCCACCAGAATGGTTTTGTTTCTTCTAGTTCCAGAAGAGGGCAGCGGCTCTGTGATAAAAATCTCTTGCCAAAGCAGTAAGGTCTGTCCCCCCAGGGCATGTGTTCCCACCTGGGAGCCTTCCAGAGTTTTGTTTGGGAGCAAAAGGGGCACTTACCTGCTACCATTTTGGCTAGAAGCAGGGTGAGGAAGATGCCGTGCCTGCTTGCCCCCTGAGTGACTCCCCAAAGGCCTTATATGATGTGGGCTAATTCTACTAGTGGGTGTGTTGTCCCTGGAGGAATAGTTGTTTCTGGGGCTGTCGGATGCTCTGAGATGTAGCTCATGGGGACTTGGAACAAGCGTGCAATTTGGATAAAGCGTCTGCAATGTTGTTATGGTATTACAGTATCTTTTAGGTGTTAGTGTGTATGTGTGTGTGTGCATGTGTGTGTGTTTGTGTGTGCAAGGGCATGTAAGTGATCATTATCAACATATGTGACCTGGTTATCTCTAAATGGAGGCATTCCAGAGAGGCTTTCCCTGAATCATGAAATAACCCTTTTGCCATTGTCCAGTCCAGGCTTTGAGTCTACTGACAATAGCCCAGGAGTCAATAAAGATGCATTCCCTTAAAGAGTCTCTCTCCCAGCAGTCTCAAAATTATTATATAAAGATTCAGAGCAGGACTCCCCAACATGTGCTACTTTAGCATGTGGGTTATTTTGAGCTAAAGGCAATAGAGACCCTTCAAGAGAAACTATTGTCCCTTCCTTAACTACCTAGAAGAATTTAGATTGGAGATTTTCTCCAGTAAAAGAATTATTACCAAGAATCTCTCATGTATGTGGGAGTCTCGGCCCTCTTATATATGTGGGGTTCCTGAACCTATGGAATGACATTTGAGTTTCTCCTGTTAATCCTGTTAATTTAATTGTGATGTGCTACATTTTGCCACCCCATGCAGTCCACCAGGCTTCTCTGACCATGGAATTTCTCAGGCAAGAAGACTGGAGTGGGTTGCCATTTCCTTCTCCAGGGAATCTTCCCGACCTGTAGATCAAACCTGCATCCTACATTGGCAGGTGGATCCTTTACCACTCAGCCACATGGAAAGCCCCTAGATCTGGGAAGCCAGGAGAACTTAGAAGGGTACAGGATAGTATTTTTCCTCCCCAACAATTACACTAATACTTCCAGAAACAAATCTATGTTTATGAAATGAAAATTTTTTCTTTATTCAGTGGCTGTACAGTTCAATTTGGTGGATGTATCTTGATTTTAAGGGTATTTTGTGGGTGTTCAGGTTGTTTTTAATTTTTTTTACAACAAATAATCAGTAATAACAAAGAAGAACCTTGTACATAGGTAGATTTTTATTCTAAGTATGTATCATTAGGGTAAATTTCTGGAACTGGGGCTGCTGAAGAAAAGTGTATTTGCCTAAGCATTTTGCATATATTGTCAAATACTCCTGCAGAAGGGGTAATAACGTTTTGTATGCTCATATGCAGTGTTTGGAAGGTTCTATGTACCCACATCCTTGTCAACAGAGTGTATTGTTAAGCTTTCAAATTAGAAATAATATCTCAGTACAGTTTTATTCACATAGATTTTTGCACTTTCTAATTTATTTATCAAGGCATAATTTATGTACACATGCCCAGAACTTGAGTGCACATTTTGCTGATATCTGATAAATGTTCACATCCATGTAACCCATGTGTTAATCATGAAATAGAGCATTTCCATCATTCTAGGAAGCTCTCCAGTGTCCATTCTACTCAGAACCCCACACTTCCCTTCCCAGAAACACCTACTGAGCTATTCTACCATCATTGCTTAGTTTGTGCTGTTCTTAAACTTCATAAAATAGAATCAAGTAGTATGGTCTATTTTGTATCTGGATAATTTTGTATAACATATCATTTGGGAGGTTTACTCGTATTATTGAGAGTATTATAATAATTTATCCTTTTATTGCTGTGTAATATTTTATTGGATGAACATGCCAGTTTTCCTGTCCATTCTTCTATTTATGGACATTTGGATTTCCAATATTTTGGCTATTATGAAAGTTGCTAGAACAACCTGGTTCAAATTATACACACACACACACACATTTTTCAATGGCTATGCAGTTTGTCCATTTGTTGAAGCAACTCAATTCATTCAACCAGTATCCTATGGATGGATGAGTATTTCAGTTGTTTATAAGAATCTGTTTCTTTAAGTAATATATATAACATACATATATTAACTTTATAACAAATTGCCAATTTTCCCATGTGACCATCTCATTTTTACTATCACTCAGAATATATGAGACTTCCAGTCCCAAATCTTCACCACCATTTAGGCAGCTGGCTTTTAAAAATTTGTTATAAACAGGTAATGCATTAAGTGAAAGTGGTGGTCACTCAGTCGTGTCCAACTCTTTGCAACCCCATTGACTAAAGCCCACCAGGTTCCTCTGTCCATGGAATGAATTCTCCAGGCAAGTATACTGGAGTGGGTTGCCATTTCCTTCTCCAGGGGGTCATCTTGACTCAGGGATTGAACCCAGGTCTCCTGCATTGCAGGCAGATTTTTCATTGTCTGAGCCACCAGGGAAGCCCAACACTTTAATTCTATATTATTATATTTTTATATGCAGCCTGTGTGGAGATAAATGATAATTTTTTTCTTTTCAGATCTCTTAATATGGTATATTACATTAATTGGTTTTCTAATATGGAACCACCCTGGATAATTTTGGAATAAACTAAATTCAAGCATAGTGAATTATTTTTTTAATGTATTTTTAATTGGAAGATAATTCCTTTACAATATTGTGTTGGTTGCTGTATAGCAACTTCCAACTAGCTATCTAATATTTTTAATATGCTGTTGAATTCTATTTTCTGGGATTTTTAGGATTTTTAAATCAGCCTCTTATGTGAAATTACCTTATAATTTCCTGTTTTTATTTTCTTCTATTTTTATCAGGTTTAGGTATCAATTTTATGTTCTCTTTATAAAAAGACTTTGAAAATTCTTTTTCTTCTTTTTTCCCTTTAGCCTCTGGAATAAGTTATGAAGTATTGTGACTACAGCTTCTTTGGAAGTTTGATAAAATTTCCATGCAAAACCATCTGGACCTGGTAACTTTATGAGATGGTTCTTTGATTTCTTTTTCCATTTCTTCTATGAAAATTGGTTTATTTAAGCTCTTGTATCTGTACTAGTGTCAGCTTTTACAAATTACACTTTCTTTTCAATTTTATCTATCTTTTCTAGGTTTTCAAATATATTTTATGTTAATATGTCATAGACATTCTCAACAGTCTAACATTTGTTTCAATTTCATCTGTTTCAATGGTTGTTTCCCAATTCATTTTTCTATATTACTGTTTTCTCTTACTCCTTGTTTGTACTGTAGTGTTTCTTTCATATATTGCTAGATTTGATTAATTAATGTTTTGTATAGAATTTTTTTTTAACCTGTGTCCATGGGTCAGGTTGATCTATTGTGTTCCATTTCTATAAAATCTTTGTCAGATTTTTCATCAAGGTTATACTGGTCTTATAAAGTGACCTGGAAATATTTTTTATTTGCTCCTTATTTTGAAGAACTTAGGTAATATTGGTGTTTTTCTTCCTTAAATGTTTAGAAGAATTCACCTGTTAAGCCATCTGGGCCTGGGGTTCTTTTCTGGAAGAGTTTTTAAACTAACAGATTCAATTTCCATAACAGAGGACAATTAAGATTTTCTTCCTCTTTATGTCTATTTAAGTAACATTTTTCAAAAGGATTTGTTCATTTTATCCAGTTGTCAATTTACCAGGCATATAATTTTTATGTACCATATACTTATTAGTCTTTTATTATTTGAGAGAGGCCTGCTTTCATTATAGATATTTGTAAGTTTTCCTCTTTTTTTTCCTTTGCCTAGTCTTGCTAGGGGGTTCTTAATTTTATTAATCTAGTCAAAGAACTAAATCTGGCTTTGCTAATTTTTAGTTCCAAATTTTCTCCATTTTATTATTTTCTCCTATATATTTTAAAATAATTCTTTTACATTTTGAAATTTGCTGTCCTTTTTCCCTCAACTTTTTGAGGTTAAAAACCGAGGCTATGCAAAGCAATTTTGAGAAAAAAGAATGGAACTGGAGGAATCAACCTGCCTGACTTCAGGCTCTACTACAAAGCCACAGTCATCAAAACAGTTTGGTACTGGCACAAAGACAGAAATATAGATCAATGGAACAAAATAGAAAGCCCAGAGATAAATCCACTCACCTATGGACACCTTATCTTTGACAAAGGAGGTAAGAATATACAATGGAGTAAAGACAATCTCTTTAACAAGTGGTGCTGGGAAAACTGGTCCACCACTTGTAAAAGAATGAAACTAGATCACTTTCTAACACCACACACAAAAATAAACTCAAAATGGATTAAAGACCTAAACGTAAGAACAGAAACTATAAAACTCCTAGAGGAGAACATAGGCAAAACACTCTCTGATATATATCACAGCAGGATCCTCTATGATCCACCTCCCAGAATACTGGAAATAAAAGCAAAAATAAACAAATGGGATCTAATTAAAATTAAAAGCTTCTGCACAACAAAGGAAACCCTAAGCAAGGTGAAAAGACAGCCTTCAGAATGGGAGAAAATAATAGCAAATGAAACCACTGACAAACAACTAATCTCAAAAATTTACAAGCAACTTACGCAGCTCAATTCCAGAAAAATAAACGACCCAATCAAAAAATGGGCCAAAGAACTACATAGACATTTCTCCAAAGAAGACATACGGATGGCTAACAAACACATGAAAAGATGCTCAACTTCACTTATTATCAGGGAAATGCAAATCAAGACCACAATGAGATACCATTTCACACCAGTCAGAATGGCTGCAATCCAAAAGACTGCAAGCAATAAATGCTGGAGAGGGTGTGGAGAAAAGGGAACACTCTTACACTGTTGGTGGGAATGCAAACTAGTACGGCCACTCTGGAAAACAGTGTGGAGATTCCTTAAAAAACTGCAAATAGAACTGCCATATGACCCAGCAGTCCCACTGCTGGGCATGTACACCGAGGGAACCGGAACTGAAAGAGACGCGTGTACCCCAATGTTCATAGCAGCACTGTTTATAATAGCCAGGACGTGGAAGCAACCTGGATGTCCATCAGCAGATGAATGGATAGGAAAACTGTGGTGCATGTACACAATGGAGTAGTACTCAGCCATTAAAAGGAGTACATTTGAATCAGTTCTAATGGGATGGATAAAACTGGAGCCAATTATACAGAGTGAAGTAAGCCAAAAAGAAAAGCACCAATACAGTATACTAACTCATACATATGGAATCTAGAAACATGGTGATGATAACCCTGTATACGAGACAGCAAAAGAGACACAGATGCATGGAATGGACTTTTGGACTTCGGGGGGGGGGGCGGGGGGAAGGTTTGGGAGAATGGTGCTGTCGTGTGGGAAATGAAGCATCGGTCTATATTCGGTTCAGGATACAGGATGCTTGGGACTGGTGCACAAGGATGATCCAGAGAGTTGATGTGGAGTGGGAGGTGGGGGAGGGGTTCAAGATTGGGAACTCATGTACACCTGAGATGAAAAAAAAAAAAAAATTTAAAAAAAAAAACGAGGCTATGGAGTTTCAAATTTTCTTCTTTCCTAACAAATACATTTAAAGCTATGTTTTATTCCTAAATAATGTTTTAGTTATATCTTTCATTTTTATTTATTGTGTTTTCATTATAATAGAATACAAAAGTATTTTTTGATTTCTTTTATGATGTCTTTGATCCATAGTTTATTTAGAAGTGATTGCCCAATTTCAAGTGGTTGTAAATTTTAAAGCTCTCTTTTGTTTTTGATTTCTAGCTTAATTTCATTATGGTCTGAATGATTCCAAACTTAGAAATTTATACAATTTTTTTTATAACTAAGGTTTTCTTTGTGGCCAACTATGTGGTCAATTTTTGTGACTTTTCCATTGCATTTTGGAGAATGTGTATCCTCTTTCATCAGATTTATATTTCAGTTTAGGCCTATGAGATCTATCTTATTGATTATGCTATTTAGGTCTCTGTTGCTTTCCTGACTCTATCTTGTGTTAAAGGAAAAGAGTTTAGATTTCCTTTTATCAGTTTATCTCTATTGCTTCTTGAGTCTCATGTAGTTTCTGCTTTATGAAAGTGGTTGGTGTGTTATTGGGTGCATAAATATTAACACCTGTTATAGGTCTTCATTATGATTCAGAACACTTGGCATTTCAAAGTGTCCTTTTCCTTAGTAATTTTTTGCTTGAGTTTTAACTTTTGGTGTCAAGAGTGCAACCCCATCAGATTGACAAGTTTTTCACCACAAATATACACAATGTTATGTGATTATTATATCTATGTAATACAAGAGAGAAAGAGAGTTGGCAATGTTGTCTGTATACAACAAAAAAATACCCCTAACATGGCAATGAGCACCAGAATGGCCCAAAATACTGGACATTGCAGGACAGGGAGAAAGTACAAGGTATGACAGACAAACTTAAATGTCTGCAGGTGCCAGGCAAATAAGATATAAAAATAAACTGGGCCAGGGAAAATGGCTACTTATGCATATTACCTGAATGTAAATGGTAACATACATAGATGTGTGTGTGTGTGTGTGTGTGTGTGTGTGTGTGTGTGTGGTGTGTGTGTGTGTAGGGGGCACAAGAGTGAGTTGAAAATCATGTGACCTTTCAGAAGGAGGCAACTGGTATTCATCTTTAGAAGAGATTTGGTTTGTGGGTCTAATATTGCCTGATAATCTAATTTTTCAAGAAACATGAGAAATCAACATTTTAATATAAAGTACCTTGGTTTTATGATGTTGGCTGAAAGCATTAAAGTACTGTGAAGCAATTTAAAACATGAAACCATATCTGTGCATCAGATTTGGCTTATGGCTTACCAACTTAGGAAGCAGGAGTGTTTGGAAAGAGTAGGACCATAAAGAAGAGAGAATACAGACATTGATGAAGCAGCTTGAAATTTTTATTTGGTTTATCTTTTATATACTGAAAGCTGAGCATTTTTATGACAAAAGTTTCAAGAAGAAAATTCTCTTTCCCATTTCACAACTGTGGCTACCAGTCCTTCCCCTTGTCTTATTATAATGCAAATATGTTGTGATTGGAGTAATTTATATATACAAATTATATCACAGAGAAATAAGTTCATTGCTAAGCAGGTTAGCAGAAGAAAAGAAAGAGAATTCCAAATTATCATATTTTAAAGCTGATATTTTAGCACTATTTTGATGATGGTGTATTCAATTTATAATCTTTTGGTTATATAATATTAAAAGGAAATTTATTTATTTGCATGCAATGTGGCTTTAGAATACAGCTGTTAAATTTACAGAACTTAAAATTTTAACGTCCCACATGGCTGGCAGGTGATATTGTGAAGATGATCTTGAGTAATGAATGACACACTTACTTCCTAGAAATTTAAAAAAAAAGAGAGAGCAATGATTATTTAACATAGCATAATACATAGATGATACAGTCAATTTAGCCAGAAAATGTTTCAATGATTTATTTTTATAAAGGCTGTTCATCTTCTCATTTTATGCATCCATTTTTGTTTTGAACTCTTCAAATATTTACCTTCAAAGATGGCTTATCCTAACTTGTCCCTAGCAAGAAATATAAAGTGTATAGATAATTATAAAAAGTAATTACGACCAACCTATTACATGCCTGTTAATCCTGGCATTTAAATTTTACTTCTATACTTATTGCATTAAGTATTTAAATATCATATATATTGGTATTTTACTTTGTGCTATAATTTCAACATATAGAGCAATTTGCAATATTATTAATATATGACCAGCTTAACATCTCCACACCTGTATTCCTAATGACTTGTCCCTTACCAACATTCAGGAAAAGTATTTGGAATCAATGAGTGAAAGGATAAAACTGTAATGATCAAAAACAAACATAATAATATACTCTTGAATGATTCATAATTTTGATTGCATACCAAGAGAGTAAAGACTCTCTCCTTCATGTAGGAACAACCTATAGCAGTATGATAACACTTATGAAAGTTTTGATGGTTTCAGGGATGAACCAAAATACAGTCACCTGTCAGTAATTTTCGTCTGAAGCAACCAGTTTATAAAGTCTCGAGTAGCAAGACTATCTAGAACAGTGTTCATCTCATCGGAGAAAGAGCCATCGGCGTGTCTGCGGCGGAGTTCTTCAACGATGTTGACTTCTTCTGGGAAACTGAGAAATGGAGGGATAAAATCAGCATTTGGTTAAACATTTCAGAGAAATGCTTATTGGTTGCCTGCCACTGGTAACCCATGTAAGGGTCACTGAGAAAACCATATGTCTCTATTTACAGAGGGCTTAGCACAAAAAGCCTCATAACTTGAATGTCAGAAAGGGAATTAGGTAGACAAGTGCACGGCCAGGACCTGAAACAAAGCCCTCTTCTGTATTCCAGCTGCTTCTAAGATTTTAGTGTATTGTCAACATAGAACTTATTATTGAAACTATTGATTTGTCTGTATTCAGAAAATGGAGAAGGAAATGGCACCCCACTCCAGTACTCTTGCCTGGAAAATCCCATGGGTGGAGGAGCCTGGTAGGCTGCAGTCCATGGGGTCGCGAAGACTTGGACAAGACTGAGCGACTTCACTTTTATGTTTCATTTTCATGCATTGGAGAAGGAAATGGCAACCCACTCCAGTGTTATTGCCTTGAGAATCCCAGGGATGGGGGAACCTGGTGGGCTGCCGTCCTGGGGTCGCACAGAGTTGGACATGACTGAAGCAACTTAGCAGCAGCAGCAGCAGCAGCATATTCCGAAAAATATAATATATCCTATAAAACTAATGATGAGCTAAACAGCTTTGCCAAGTACAGTGTTAAGGGATTAAACCTTAGTCTATATTAGATATTTTCTCTGGTTTGTTTAACAAAATTTGGGGTATCTCTTTAAAACACTATAAAATAATCTCATGTGACTATTTTCCCATTGATTTTATAAATTTTATTGCTGCTGTTTTAAAAATCAGTGACAATACTAGTTCCCTTTTGTCTTGAGAGCTCCTTAAAATCTCAATAGGCTTATTGAAAATCTCACTAAAGACATCCCTGATGGTCCAGTGGTTGATACCCTGTGTTTCCAACTTCAGGGGGCTTGGGTTGATCCATGGTTGGGAAACTAGGATCCCACACGCCATAAGTAAGGCAAAAAAAAAAAAAAAAAAACCAACCAAAAAACGAAAGATAAAAATAGAGTATAACATGAATTTCTTGATTTTCATAAAGTCAATCAAAATGGTCACAAGAAAATGAGATGGTCTGTTTGGTCTGTGGGTTTGTTTGGCTGTGGTACTTCCAAGGAAGTACCTAAAGATCTTAGGCTCATTTTCAGCTGTAGTAATTTAATGATTATCTCTATGGTAGTCTCATAAAAAATGGATACATCATTAAATAGATGAATGTTTCCACATATTTTTGTTTTGAATGTCATTTCATTAAACATCTTTAGTTCCTTCCTGTCTTCATCGCATTTTTACCTGAATACTTACTAATGCATAAACTATGTAAATATTTTAAATGAAACTAAACAGCATTATTTCTTCTCTTCCCTTATCCCTAGTTTTTCTGGACAGTCCTAATTTAAGCTTATTTTCCTGGTGTAGTTATCAGAAGTACTTTGTTTATCCTCAGAAGTATCATGGACTGGTAAATTAATACCTAATTTTAACACAACTAATAGTGGAGGATGTATAGTAACCTGTGTGACGCTATCATTAATGCTCTCAAAGATAAAACAGATGAGACTTTTATAAACTGTCTCCCACCAACAGGAGTTATTTCCTTACTTTGTGAGATTATATTAATGGCTTCATAATGCAGATCCATTTATGGATAACTGTAATCTAAGTTTTCAGCATCAAGCAAAAAAAAAAAAAATTAAATAAGAATGTACAGACTTACTCTCGCCTTCCTCGGCCTTTCACCAGCCAAGCAATGAATTCCTTGGCAGCTTGGCCTTCCAAATAAGAACTTACATCACTGGTAAAGGTCCCTTCAGCATGTCTCTCAAATTCATCATGACGTTTGGCAATGTTATTCCTGAAAGAAATGTGAAAGTTAAATTGAAGATCTGTCTCTTTAGCAATATGGTTCTCACCTATAAGCAATGGCAGCTTCGGGTTCTGGATTCTGTGTGGAGGGGGCTTAGGGGGAGATTTAGGGAGATGAGGGTGTGTAGGAGACTCCTCAGAAAGCTACATTAATTATTGGGAGTGAAGGTTGATGGGGGCAATCTAATTACAATTAAGGGAGGCTAAGATCCCTCACTCCACCCAGTGACCCATTTTCACCTCTTCTGCTTGTCTGTGTCATTAATTCTTAAAGCTGCCCTTACTTCAGTCCAAAAGTGTGAGGGCTACCTACTGTGCCATGCCACTTGCAAACAAATCAGCAGCTTGTCATTTGTACATCTGGGGTCATGTGTGCGTGTTCGGTTGCTCACTTTGTGACCCCATGGACTGTAGCCTGCCAGGCTCCACTGTCCATGGAATTTTCCATGCAGGAATAGTGGAATGGGTTTCTGTTTCCTACTCCAACACATGGGGTCAGAGGTAGTTTATTGAATCAAAGGCAAGCAAAGGAGAGTCACAAAATGTCATTGAAAGGACCACAGGATAATGGGTTAATGGAAATGTATGATGGGCTAGCAGTGAGGAAAGCTAAGAAAATGACCTTACATCACCCTCACGTGTGTACAGAATGCCCCATGGAAGGGGTTGACCAGAAAGATGGTCAGCTGCTCCATCATATATAAGCCCTGGAAGGTTTCATCTTAAACACAACAGAAACCACCTGGGAGCTAGGATTATTTTACATTCATTCGCCAATTTGTGACATTATCTCTCTAGAAATGAAGACAGTTTACATTTTTTCAAATTTGTGATTTCTCCTGTTTCACCAATGCAAGCTCAGTAGCTCAGTCATGTCTGACTCTTTGTGACACCATGGACTGTAACCCGCCAGGGTCCTCTGTCCATGGAATTTTCCAGGCAAGAGTACTAGAGTGGGTTGCCATTTCCTCCTCCAGGGGATCTGCCTGACTCAGGGAATGATCCTCCATCTCTTATGTCTCCTGCATTGGTAGGTGGATTCAATACCATTGAGCCACCTGTGACTCCCCATCTGTAATCCTTAGCAAGAACTTTTAGTGTCTTCTTTGACCATGATCACCATCTTCCCTGCACTCTCCACTTTACAAATTTTTGGTCAACAATCCTCTTTAATTCTTCTTGCTGGTTTCTCTCTTTCTCTCTACTCTTATCCATTCTATCCGGACAAATATATTCCCTTTTCCTGATTTTTAGATTCCTTCAGCTACTTTGCATGCATAACTCCCTCCCTTTGTGGGCCACCCTCCAAAAAAATTGTGAAATTCCACCATCCCTGTGAAACCCTTGTGGCTGATTTCCTCCAGTAGCCTCATGGAGCAAAAACCCCAACACTGTCAAAGAAATTCAACATTAAAATGTATGCCTTACGATAGGCTTGTATTCCTATGTGCCTTCTTCTCTCTTTATGCTGTGCTGCTAGGCTGTAATTTTAATGTGTATCTTGGATTGTATTCTACAAGAAAAAGACTGCATCTGTTTCCATTTCTCACCGTGATGAACTTGGCTAGAGGATATTTTGAATGTGATCATAGTCATGAGTTTGAACCCTACAAGAGAATGTTGAATTTGCTCCTGTCTTTTGGTCAGGAATTAGATTCCTAACCTTGCAGTTTCACAAAAGTCAGCTTTCAATTTTAAAATAAAATGGGCAACAGAGTAAATATTGCTAAGACTAAAGTTGGGAAAATTATTTAAAGTCTATGTCCCATTTGAGGGTAGGTAATGAAGGCAGTGGCAACCCACTCCAGTACTCTTGCCTGGAAAATCCCATGGATGGAGGAGCCTGGTGGGCTGCAGTCCATGGGGTCGCTAGGAGTCGGACAAAACTGAGCAATTTCACTTTCATTTTTCACTTTCATGCCTTGGAGAAGGAAATGGCAACTCACTCCAGTGTTCTCACCTGGAGAATCACAGGGACAGCGGAGCCTGGTGGGCTGCCATCTATGGGGTCATACAGAGTCAGACATGACTGAAGCAACTCAACAGCAAGAGTTTTGAAGGGGTGACAGGTGGGACGTGCAAAGGCATAATACGGAGGTTAGCACCACCAAGCTTAAAAATCATCGGAATCAAATGAGTTTATGGGCATTATTTGATATGTAAGATAACTTCAGAAAGTCAGGAAGAATTTCAGGCATATTTAAGTAATACATTTGAGTATACACTTCTGATCAGGTTCAAATTCTTACTTGTTTCTCTTGGTATTCATCAACCACTGCACGAAATCCTGGGCGCGCCTGGAGTCCAGGTACTTGCTGTAGTCACTGGTGAACGTGCCCTGCGAGTGGCGCTTGTCTTCATTGATCTCATCTGGGTCGCCAAGCGGGTCGGTCTGGGGAGCTGGGAAGGAACTGTGAAGAACAGTGATGGGTGCAACTACATCTCTCCTCAAGAGCAGATTCACTTGAGAAGCAGTTTCTCTACAAAATATAGAGCCACATGAAGCTGGAAGGCAGGTTCCCCAAGCATTTTAGTTGGCAGTTCAGAAAGACCTTAATTTGCCATGGGAATCCCATGGTTTTACCAGAACTGAATATACTCCGATTTGGAATTTTAGCAACTGATTTTTCAACTGGCTTCTCTTTTCCTGAAATAGGATTAAATAAATCTTTTTTTCAACAAATTCATCTACTCATTATGTTAATAATGCCAGAAGAGAGCAACACGCCTTGAATATTTTAAGAGTGAAGCGTCCCAAATCATTTTTGTCTGGGCAGCAGATTGATATTCTAAATTCTGTTTTGCATATATTACTATAAAAAAGTAGCTCCATCACCTGGTTATGTGGCAGCTAATGGAAAGACAATTAAAAGTTCAGAGAAAGAAAAGAAAAACCCCACTTGCTAAATTGAGACTATGTAGTGGATAATCCACATGCCAGTAATCAACAGTTGGCTGGCATGGCTATGTGGGGAAATATTCAATATGATTAAGACTCAAAATAGAAGTGAGATACTATTTTTACCTGTCAAATTAGCAGGGATTAAATACCGGGGAGGATATTGTGAGAGGAGCATTTCTATAATGCCAGGGGGAGTGTGCATGTGTATTAGTTTTCTGGAAAGCAAGTTGGCAAGGTATTATAAAAAAATTTAAACTCATTCAAATCCTTTGACATAATTATTTTACCACTAGAAATAAATCCTCAGAAAATAGTAAGAAATGTAGGAAAAATGTTATTGGCAGGCTTTTTGTAGGAAAATTGGAAGAACGCTGAAGTATTCAAAAGAGGAGGGGTAGCTAAATAAATATTGTACATTTATAAGATGAAATAGTATGTAGTCATTAAATATCATACATTTAATAGATATTTGTAATGTTATAAAAATAATCTAACAATAAAATGCTAAGAGAAAAAATATAATACAAAGCTGTAAATGATCTGGGATGTATTTATATACAGTACAGGCATATTGTCTATCATGAATGTGCATGTAAAATTTCTAACTAATTTTACAATTAGTAGGAAATGATGTTATTTTTTGAAATAAAAGAAAAAGTTAGTCAGAGTAATTAAAAGGATCTACCATGCAGTGTGAGTAGTGAATGGACAGACAGGATCAGCCAAAGATTTCAAAGAGCTATAATTTCCCACGTATCACATTTTTCAACAGTCCCCACTCCTTTGGTTATGAAATAACATACTCCTATCTATACTCCAGACAAGCCTTTATCACAATGATTCTTTAAGCAGCTGACAACTGTACAGGGCATTTATTCCAAATTACTGAGACTTATTGACTAGTCACAGTTATCTAGGGCTGTATTATAAGCATAGTGCTATGTTAGTTCAAATCTAAAGATTTAATACCTGGATATCTCCTCTGTGTTCTGAAGGGAACGTTGCCAGCTGCCTTGTGCCAGCATTACAAACAATCCAGCCACAAAGTAAAGGCTTTTCATTTTTGCTGCCTGTTGAAACATAGAGTCAGGAGAGACATAAAGACACTCAACCATATTTAAATGTGTCAGGTAAATTAGTTCAGTTTTGACTAAGTAAATATTGTGAGTAGAAAGAAAAAACTAGTCATCAATTTTATTCTGATTGTATTTCTAGCTTAATTTAAAATATCATATTTTTCTTGCAGTTTTTTTTTTTTTTGGTGGCTAAAAAGAATACAAAAGATGTGTAGCACTATGAAACTTCTTCATTAGTGTAGGACACTTCTGTTAATAATTGGAAGGCTCATTTCCAGACTTGAAATTAAAAATGTCCATGATAAACATTGAAAATACCCACTGTAGATGATATGCTACATATGGTTAGCTTGAATGGCACCTTATCCATGATCCCACTCTCTTCACTATCAGTCTGGCTTTCAATTAATAGTCCTTCACTTCCAAGCGTTTACATTATACTGCATTTCAACCATCTTAAAGCAGCCTCAGGCTACAACTTGGCATACCAGCTGTCGGTTCAGATGTATTATTCATTTATATTTTAAATAGTGTAACTTGGTCTAGACTTTGTAATTATAAAGCGGCCAACAGATTTGAGGTATTTTAGGGTGCTTTGACCTGTTCTAAATTAAAGGAAAAAAATCATTTTAAAGACAAGCCATTTGCAACAAGAACTAATGCTTCTGGCAACTTGAACAATCACAACTAAGAAACTAAGAGATCACTGTCATAAAGAAAATTAATGCTTGCTTCTGAAGTCTCGAAAATCTCCAGGTTGTTTTATACTTGGACTGAGTCCAGGATGTGNAATTAAAGGAAAAAAATCATTTTAAAGACAAGCCATTTGCAACAAGAACTAATGCTTCTGGCAACTTGAACAATCACAACTAAGAAACTAAGAGATCACTGTCATAAAGAAAATTAATGCTTGCTTCTGAAGTCTCGAAAATCTCCAGGTTGTTTTATACTTGGACTGAGTCCAGGATGTGTCATTCGCTGCTAGTGACACCCTAGACCATGTTGCAAGATACCTTGCATCATAAGCAGATGCCCCGTGAGGCCATAGGATGCCAAGCACATGATGATGTACTGTGGATGGAGTGCGGTGGAACCAGCATGAGTGTAGGGCAGAATGACCCCACAGGACAAGCACATCTATTTTCTGAATGAAAACCTCAAATCCAGTGTTTGTTGTAAACTTCTCTCTGCTTCTTTCAAGTCTGACCGTATTTACTTTGAGAAACGGGGATTTCAATCCAAGTTTGATTATGCTTATTTGTTAAAAATTTGACTGAGTATTTTTAGCAAATGGCATTTGGTTTGAAATGAGTATTTTACAAATATTATCATTTTAAACTATCAACCTTGTCTTTAACATCTTAGCCATGCTTCCTATCTTTCTTTGGCACTAAAACATGAGGACTGTAAATACCTGCAGTTTTTTTTCCCTTTGAAATATTGCCTTTAAGATTAAGTGATCAACTAGATAAAGCAACACAATAGGCATTACATGTTCATCCTTTATTCACCAATATTCAATTACTAATTTGGTGTGTTTCTGTGCTTCAGTTTATACAGTTGGCAAACTTTGGAAACCTCGCCAAATATATAGGCAGGGTCTTTGATTGGAATTTTTAATTATAAATTCATATTTTCAGAAACATAAAAAATTAAAGCAAACATTCCTCTTTATTGTTGGAAAGTCAACTGAAAACTATAATTGCTTTCAAGTAATATCCCTAAAGGTTTTACAATATCTTCTATTTTATTCTCTGGAGGCAGATATGGAACAGGTAGTTTCTGGGAGAGCTGGTATAAGAAACAACCGTAGAGAAGTCAGTGTTTGAAGTCCTCCCCAAGCAGTAGAATATTTCTATTCGAATAAATAATTGATTTTTAAAACTTTATTTATTCATTGTGTAAAAGTCAACAGAACTTTGAAATATTTAAGTATAAGGATTTTTGAATACTGCTACTTGAGAAAGCAAACATCTGAGTCATTTTGTTATCAAAATCTTATTCATTAAGGANCTATTCGAATAAATAATTGATTTTTAAAACTTTATTTATTCATTGTGTAAAAGTCAACAGAACTTTGAAATATTTAAGTATAAGGATTTTTGAATACTGCTACTTGAGAAAGCAAACATCTGCATCATTTTGTTATCAAAATCTTATTCATTAAGGAGAGATTTTCCAATTACTCTCCCACCCCTTCTTTAGCCTACAGAGAGAGTCTGCAGTTTAATAAAGCCTATACATTTCCACTCAAATTTAAAAGGAGATGTACCAATCATATTTCCTAAATAGGAAGTCTTTTGCAAAGATTAGTCTTTGATCTAGGCAAGGTAACATATATTATATAGTATTTCCCTAAGTATACTGGTGCCATAGGCCAAATAAATTCTTTTAAAACTGGCTAGATAATTTCTTCTCACAGGTATTAATTAGTATGTGTTAAAGAAAACATACCACATGGAATTTCCCTGGTGGTCCAGTGGTTAAGAGACTGTGTTCCCAATACAGGGGCCACAGGTTCGATCCCTGGTTGGGAAACTAAGATCCTGAATTTGACAGGGAGATGTGAAAACCAACAAACACAAAAAACACGATAAGCTCATTTTCTCCACTGAAGATCTTTGTAAAATTGTTCCTTGTCCTTAAGAGTTTAAATAGGTACTTTAGAACATCTGATATTTTTTCTTAAGGTATTTACTAAAATTCCATTTGAAATGTAGACATTTTAGATAGTTTATTATTACTGGTCCCCCAAACATAGTAATTATTAATCTGTGCTTTTACTCAGCTGCATCCACAGAATTCCCAATAACTGATGACATTTCTTCTCTGCCCTAAATACGCTATGTCTTATCTACAAAGAGCTGATTTCATGGGCTTTGATTTTTTGATAGCCTTATCAGAAATTTGAATATTTGAATGATGATGTTGATTTTGCTCTTCTGGAAAACCATATGTTTTCATTGGTAAGGATCAATTACTATTATAACCTCTTTAATGGGCACATTTCTGCTGTTTAAAAGGCTCCTTCTGTTCAAAATAGTATACGCATTTATCGAATCCACAGAAAAACAGCTCTTTTTCAAAATGTCACCACTGATTTTTTAAATGCAATTTTCATTAGTTAACTTTGTAATAAGTGCCTTGATTTGAATCTTTGTTTTTCTTTCTATCTTATATCTTTTCATTGAATTATTTCTTTGTCTCGCTTTGAGGCTTTACTACGTTAAAGTTTANATTAAATATCATACATTTAATAGATATTTGTAATGTTATAAAAATAATCTAACAATAAAATGCTAAGAGAAAAAATATAATACAAAGCTGTAAATGATCTGGGATGTATTTATATACAGTACAGGCATATTGTCTATCATGAATGTGCATGTAAAATTTCTAACTAATTTTACAATTAGTAGGAAATGATGTTATTTTTTGAAATAAAAGAAAAAGTTAGTCAGAGTAATTAAAAGGATCTACCATGCAGTGTGAGTAGTGAATGGACAGACAGGATCAGCCAAAGATTTCAAAGAGCTATAATTTCCCACGTATCACATTTTTCAACAGTCCCCACTCCTTTGGTTATGAAATAACATACTCCTATCTATACTCCAGACAAGCCTTTATCACAATGATTCTTTAAGCAGCTGACAACTGTACAGGGCATTTATTCCAAATTACTGAGACTTATTGACTAGTCACAGTTATCTAGGGCTGTATTATAAGCATAGTGCTATGTTAGTTCAAATCTAAAGATTTAATACCTGGATATCTCCTCTGTGTTCTGAAGGGAACGTTGCCAGCTGCCTTGTGCCAGCATTACAAACAATCCAGCCACAAAGTAAAGGCTTTTCATTTTTGCTGCCTGTTGAAACATAGAGTCAGGAGAGACATAAAGACACTCAACCATATTTAAATGTGTCAGGTAAATTAGTTCAGTTTTGACTAAGTAAATATTGTGAGTAGAAAGAAAAAACTAGTCATCAATTTTATTCTGATTGTATTTCTAGCTTAATTTAAAATATCATATTTTTCTTGCAGTTTTTTTTTTTTTTGGTGGCTAAAAAGAATACAAAAGATGTGTAGCACTATGAAACTTCTTCATTAGTGTAGGACACTTCTGTTAATAATTGGAAGGCTCATTTCCAGACTTGAAATTAAAAATGTCCATGATAAACATTGAAAATACCCACTGTAGATGATATGCTACATATGGTTAGCTTGAATGGCACCTTATCCATGATCCCACTCTCTTCACTATCAGTCTGGCTTTCAATTAATAGTCCTTCACTTCCAAGCGTTTACATTATACTGCATTTCAACCATCTTAAAGCAGCCTCAGGCTACAACTTGGCATACCAGCTGTCGGTTCAGATGTATTATTCATTTATATTTTAAATAGTGTAACTTGGTCTAGACTTTGTAATTATAAAGCGGCCAACAGATTTGAGGTATTTTAGGGTGCTTTGACCTGTTCTAAATTAAAGGAAAAAAATCATTTTAAAGACAAGCCATTTGCAACAAGAACTAATGCTTCTGGCAACTTGAACAATCACAACTAAGAAACTAAGAGATCACTGTCATAAAGAAAATTAATGCTTGCTTCTGAAGTCTCGAAAATCTCCAGGTTGTTTTATACTTGGACTGAGTCCAGGATGTGTCATTCGCTGCTAGTGACACCCTAGACCATGTTGCAAGATACCTTGCATCATAAGCAGATGCCCCGTGAGGCCATAGGATGCCAAGCACATGATGATGTACTGTGGATGGAGTGCGGTGGAACCAGCATGAGTGTAGGGCAGAATGACCCCACAGGACAAGCACATCTATTTTCTGAATGAAAACCTCAAATCCAGTGTTTGTTGTAAACTTCTCTCTGCTTCTTTCAAGTCTGACCGTATTTACTTTGAGAAACGGGGATTTCAATCCAAGTTTGATTATGCTTATTTGTTAAAAATTTGACTGAGTATTTTTAGCAAATGGCATTTGGTTTGAAATGAGTATTTTACAAATATTATCATTTTAAACTATCAACCTTGTCTTTAACATCTTAGCCATGCTTCCTATCTTTCTTTGGCACTAAAACATGAGGACTGTAAATACCTGCAGTTTTTTTTCCCTTTGAAATATTGCCTTTAAGATTAAGTGATCAACTAGATAAAGCAACACAATAGGCATTACATGTTCATCCTTTATTCACCAATATTCAATTACTAATTTGGTGTGTTTCTGTGCTTCAGTTTATACAGTTGGCAAACTTTGGAAACCTCGCCAAATATATAGGCAGGGTCTTTGATTGGAATTTTTAATTATAAATTCATATTTTCAGAAACATAAAAAATTAAAGCAAACATTCCTCTTTATTGTTGGAAAGTCAACTGAAAACTATAATTGCTTTCAAGTAATATCCCTAAAGGTTTTACAATATCTTCTATTTTATTCTCTGGAGGCAGATATGGAACAGGTAGTTTCTGGGAGAGCTGGTATAAGAAACAACCGTAGAGAAGTCAGTGTTTGAAGTCCTCCCCAAGCAGTAGAATATTTCTATTCGAATAAATAATTGATTTTTAAAACTTTATTTATTCATTGTGTAAAAGTCAACAGAACTTTGAAATATTTAAGTATAAGGATTTTTGAATACTGCTACTTGAGAAAGCAAACATCTGCATCATTTTGTTATCAAAATCTTATTCATTAAGGAGAGATTTTCCAATTACTCTCCCACCCCTTCTTTAGCCTACAGAGAGAGTCTGCAGTTTAATAAAGCCTATACATTTCCACTCAAATTTAAAAGGAGATGTACCAATCATATTTCCTAAATAGGAAGTCTTTTGCAAAGATTAGTCTTTGATCTAGGCAAGGTAACATATATTATATAGTATTTCCCTAAGTATACTGGTGCCATAGGCCAAATAAATTCTTTTAAAACTGGCTAGATAATTTCTTCTCACAGGTATTAATTAGTATGTGTTAAAGAAAACATACCACATGGAATTTCCCTGGTGGTCCAGTGGTTAAGAGACTGTGTTCCCAATACAGGGGCCACAGGTTCGATCCCTGGTTGGGAAACTAAGATCCTGAATTTGACAGGGAGATGTGAAAACCAACAAACACAAAAAACACGATAAGCTCATTTTCTCCACTGAAGATCTTTGTAAAATTGTTCCTTGTCCTTAAGAGTTTAAATAGGTACTTTAGAACATCTGATATTTTTTCTTAAGGTATTTACTAAAATTCCATTTGAAATGTAGACATTTTAGATAGTTTATTATTACTGGTCCCCCAAACATAGTAATTATTAATCTGTGCTTTTACTCAGCTGCATCCACAGAATTCCCAATAACTGATGACATTTCTTCTCTGCCCTAAATACGCTATGTCTTATCTACAAAGAGCTGATTTCATGGGCTTTGATTTTTTGATAGCCTTATCAGAAATTTGAATATTTGAATGATGATGTTGATTTTGCTCTTCTGGAAAACCATATGTTTTCATTGGTAAGGATCAATTACTATTATAACCTCTTTAATGGGCACATTTCTGCTGTTTAAAAGGCTCCTTCTGTTCAAAATAGTATACGCATTTATCGAATCCACAGAAAAACAGCTCTTTTTCAAAATGTCACCACTGATTTTTTAAATGCAATTTTCATTAGTTAACTTTGTAATAAGTGCCTTGATTTGAATCTTTGTTTTTCTTTCTATCTTATATCTTTTCATTGAATTATTTCTTTGTTTCGCTTTGAGGCTTTACTACGTTAAAGTTTATTTAAATGCATTTTACATCACTTTTTCATTTCAATTCTGCCCTGCGTATTATAATAACAAAGTATAAGTTGAAAAAGCAGCACTTTAATTCATAATACGTTGCCCTCTTGTGAACACTTCACTGTACCCTAAATAGAATGGACAGTCTCACAATCACTCNGCGTATTATAATAACAAAGTATAAGTTGAAAAAGCAGCACTTTAATTCATAATACGTTGCCCTCTTGTGAACACTTCACTGTACCCTAAATAGAATGGACAGTCTCACAATCACTCAATATCAGTCTTACCTTCTGATACCAGGAGGTGGAACAGAGCGGGTGGAGAGAGTGAGCCCTCGTTTGGGTGTGCAGTGTCCTGAGCTCTGTAGTTGTGCACCAAAGCTCACTGCCTTTATATATTCTCCAATGGTGTTTAGCCTTGCAGATATTATGCTGACAATATAAATTTTTCATCTGTGAATAATGGGTTTTTGTTACGAACGATTTCACTCGCCCACTCACTTTGCTCATCTGCATAATAAGCTTGTATTGGGTGGGAACTCAGAGACCAGGAAACTTTTTATTTACTCTCGCTTTTTTTTTTTTTTGGCTGAGAATGGAAAGGGAAGTTTGGAAATTCACCTTCCCTCTTGATCAGGAATGAAAATCACTTAAGTATTCTGATGTGAATTTTTATGTTGTAGACAAAAGAATGTGAAATTATATAGTCCATGGCCAACCTTTTTGAGCATAGCCTTATTTGAGGGTCTTATATGCCCTTCTTTGCTATTTAGTTATAATGAATTTATTTTAATAGAATAATCAATTCATTCTTTCATCTACCCAAATAATAAATCACTCGCTCAAAACATTAGGGATCTTCTCATCAACACTATGTGAAATTAGTTTGTTTTATTTTGGTGAGGAATTTTAAAGAATATCAATTAAGACTTTTCAATTAAGAATGCCAGTTAAGATTGTTGTTTAAAATGGGATTCAGGAAGAAAAGATAAAGCAAAGTGAGGGTTAAACATCCAAGATGCTAATAAGACAAGGTCTAATATTTCTTTTTTCTTCCAATGCATATTTAAAGGCTAACTCTATTGATAAGAGAGCTGGTCACTAATTTTCAAAAGAATGAGTTACTACGTATATGTCATATTACTGAGCTTTGTGATCTGCCACTTAAGACTTCAATAGTCTATGGGATTTAGCAGATATGAGTCTGATTACCTTAGAGAAACGGGAACATGGGAAATGATCTGGACAGACAGCATGAGACAGTGTTAGTGTAATTAGATTTTAGTCTAGCTGCTGTCAATAAGCTGCGTGGCCTCAGTCAAGTCACATATTCTGTTTAAGCCTCAGCTTCCTGTTCAGAAATGAGAGTGTTGATTAAATGAATCTTCTAAACTAAAAATTTGCTTTCATTTAACAAAAGCCTTGCGACCTTTGCTAACTAGATTCCAGTACTCTAATATAATCAATTGCATGATGAAACTTGCACAGAAGTAAATCAGAAACAACTGCAGACATAGTTGAACTTAAACAGTCCCCTTTGTGGATTGGACCCACTGTTGGATGTAGAGCTATTTAAACACCATAAGAGATCAGTTCTCTGTGAAATTAGGTAAACTCAGGAAGGGGCATTCGTGCTGGTAATTGCTGGTGGTATATCATTTATGTTAGCTTTGCTATTAGAAGTGTGGTCCAAGCACCCGTATAACCTGGGAGTTTACCAGAAATGCAGACTTTCAGGCCCAAGCCCAGACTTACCGAGTAATTTGCACTTTACCAGGCTTCCCAGGCGATTCATGGGCATATTAAAGCTTGAGAAGCACGACTGTATAAAACACCTGTCTCATTTCTTCACCTCTCCCTGTGCTTGCTGGTGTTTTGACCTGAGGACTCCTTTCACCAGCAGAGGGGGTGAAAGAGCAGAGAACTGTGGCACACCTCAGGGCCGACGGGATTATCTCTGATGCATCCTGTAAATGACTTGAAAGTGTGCATTAGTTTGACATAGGAGCAAATTGTTCTTCCCTCTGGCCTCAATCCTCATGAGTATATCAGCTATATTGCTCTTAAATTGTTTGACATTCAGTTTTATTTTTTTTTCCCTTTGCCTCTTTGAATAGAGGTTTCTTACCTTCTTTCTGTCTCTGTCAATCTGTCTGTCTCTCTTTCCTTTGCAGATGCCATTTGATTGGGGGAGCAGCCCTAAGAAGGGGGCCCTGTGATGCTGTATGTAAGGGCATCTCGGTACATTCCCTCTTCCAATAGCTCACCACAAAACTCCTTTTTAGCCCTCCACTCTACTTGCTTTCTGTTATTTCAGAAGTGACTATCCTCACTTCTTTCAGGAAATTTCCTCTAGTGTCATCTATCTCTAGCCCAACAACCCTGATTCTTGGGGGTCCCGATACCGTTAATGACAAGCACTCTGAGAGTATAGAAGCACTGAGTCCCACTGAAGAAGGCACTGCTCTCCTCCCCTGGAAGGGGAGCTCAGGCTCCCTCATGGACATTGTGCTGTCAGAAATTGAGACAAACACCAAGTGCCACTTGGACTAGCGGATCTTCTTCCAATGACTGTCCCAATATCAACCTCCACTTGGTATTCCGTTCTACCGTTACAGTTATTCAGGCAGGAAAAGTGGTGACCCTATATTTATGTAACTAGTATTAAAAAGCTTGTCTGGGAGCAGGAAAGTCCTGGGAGATGTCGTCTAGAGCTCTCCCATCAGGCTGTGTGGGGAGTGCCTGGATATGGCCACAGGATAGCTACAATATGCCTTCCTGAAACATCCTTTAACTTGATGTAAGTCATTTCAAATATGAGTATTATATGGAGCAGTGTGCAAAAACATACATCAAGTTTTCAGGTAAAGTAAATGTCTACTCAAAGATCTTTTGTTTTCTTTATGAAGTTTAAGGTTCTCAGCCTGGGCCATTGCATGGAGCCACACACTTGGCTTAATGTTCTACTCATACCATCTTGAAATTCTTAATAATTTTTGAACAAAGACGCCACATTTTTGTTTTTCAGTTGATGCCACAAATTAAGCAGCGAATTTCTCTTAGTATCTCACCTCACAAAATCATAGGGTGCAGGGGTTTTGCATGTTTGGTTTCATCAGTTGCCCATGAAACTTGGGCTGAAATGTTTGCGAAGGGCAAAGATCCAGGTCCACAGAGCACTCTGGTGGCAAGCTGATGGACCAGGGGAATGCTCATGCACTGCTGATGCGAGTAAAACATGTCGCAATATGTTTGGGACCCTATTTGGCAATAGGAAACAAAGGTACAAATACCTATCACCCTTCAGCCCAGTATAGCTGAAGCACCATTCTGGAAATTTATCCCATCTATATTCCATATACATGTAGTGACATGTATATATATATATATATATATATATAGCCACATGATAGAAGAATGATTTATTAGAATAAATTCCATGACAAACCATATAAAATAACCACTTTTTGAAAGACATCCGTAAGACCTCCTGAGGACAAATGCACAGAGGTGCTTCCAAGAATGCAGACAAATATGTTACCGACCCCCCAAGGTGAAGGCTGAAGGGGAGAGGAGCATGAATTTGTGAATAAAAAAGTTGTAGAGTGATCACCATGGGGGGCGGGGAACAGGGGGTGGTAAGGGGGTGTGGACCCAGGTGAGGTGATGGGCTGGTCACTGCTTGTTTCCAGGGGACAGCTGTGTGGGGCATACGGGAGGGGGCACCACGACTAGCACCTTCCCCATGTGGACACAGCAGATTCGCGGGTGGGGCAGGGCGTGGGCCCCACTGACACACACAAGCAGCGGGGAGGGGTGCAGCGCCTGGGCCTTGGGCTCCATGTCCGCTAAAGGTGGGCACAGACCCACCTTTAGCATCACCCACCAGTGGCCTCTGGCCCAGCCTGGTGACCCCACGCTCAGCAGTCGGTCCCTTCTCTCAGTCAACATTCATGCAGATGCCAGGCGGGCTGGAGGCACCCCAAGATGGCCTAGGTGGGGCGGCCCCACCCCATCTGCCACAGCCAATGGGCTCTTGGGCTTAGAGGCTCCAGAAATATCAGGCCCCCCAGGAGGGAGGGGGCCATGCTCTGTCCCTGGCTCTTTCTCAGCTGAGAGAATCCTGAGAAATGAAACTGTTTCTGGGAGACTGTCCCTACCCCCAACCCCACACCCACAAGACTGGGGCACAGAAGCCTGAGGTGTACCCAATTAATGCCCACAGAGACCAGAGGACTGGGGAGGGTGTGCTGTCCAGGGAGCTTCTGGGAGCCCGGGTTTTGGCCACTTTGGTCAACTGCTCACTCCACCTGGTGGTTCCCCAGAACCACAGGAACCAGGTGCAGGGCCTGCATACCTCCCTGGATGTGCCTGGGGTGGAGTTGTGCCTGGGCTCACCGTGAGTGCAGATGTGTGCCTGGCACGTGTCTGTACGCATGGTCGCCTGGCCCACATGCTCGACGAGTTTGGCAGTTGTGTTGCCACCAAAGGCTTGGAGAGGTGGAGTCCCTGCCCCAAACAGTGACGGGGGGCATCGACGTGCTGGCTTTTGGCTTTGGCCGCAACTGGAGCTGGGCTAGGAGGCTGTGGGGTGGGGCGGGGGGCATACAGTGTTCTTTATTGCAGCATGTGTACCGTAGAAACAGGCTGGACGTACTACAAGGGGCCACCAGTAGAGCAATTTCTAGAAAAAGAAAGAGGAAGCCATTTACTATTAATGTTTAGTCAATATGGAAAGACTCTAAGATATGTTGTTAGGTAAAAATAGAATGGTTTATGGATATATAGTAAGTTACCTTTTTGTGTGTGTTAGAAGACAGAAAAGGACAAACAGATATTTATTTACTCATCACTGTGATTTTAAAAATTGGAAGGATGCACAAGAAATTAATAAAAGTGCTTACCTGTAGGAGGCAGTGTGGGGCAGTGGGCTAGATAAGACCAAAGTACAAATAATACTTCTAAACACTGATTTTCCCACTTTAGGAAAAGGTTAAGCTTTAAAGCTAAATGTATAGCTACGCTTTGACCTAGTAATCCTACTTCTAAGTGTTTTACTCAAAAGTAATGAAAAAATATATCCACAAAAAGACTTGTACAAAAATATTCACAACAGCTTTATTTAAAACAGTCAAAACCTGGAAAGAACCAAATTATCCATCAACAAAAGGAAAAACAGACAAATTGTGGTACAGAATTCATAACATGAAATTTTACTGAACAACAACTGATATTTTTTTGCAATATGGATGAATTTCATAGATATGAGTGAAAGAAGCTGGAGTCAAAACACTATATACAGTATGAATCCATTCATAGAAGTTCAGAAGCAAAACTAAAATTAAATAAAATGCAAAATTGTGGTTTTCTCTCAGAAGAGGAGAATCATCTGGGGGTAACTTTCTAGGGAGGTGGAAGTATTCCATGTTGTGAAAAGGCAATGCTTTACCAAGAATGCCCAATTGTCAAAATTGTGCAGCCAAGAGTTGTGATTTCAATTTATGAAAATTCTATCTAAGAAAAAGAATGGTAAAATTAAAAAGGAGTGTGCGTGATATGTGGGTAGAGAGCATGGCAGAATATCGATAATTTTTGAAATTGATGAGTTATTACTGTGAAGTTTTATTATGTGATTGTATTTATACATGATAGGAATTTCCAAGCTAAACAGTTAAATCAAAACAATAAAAAAATTAGTGTGGAGGGGTGGGCCATTAGCACCGGTTACTCTGGGCTTCCCCAATGGCTCAGTGGGTGAAGAATTCATTTGCAATGCAGGAGACACAGGAGATGCTGATTGGATCCCTGGGTCGGGAAGATCCCCTAGAGGAGGAAATGGAAACCTACTCCAGTGTTCTAGCCTGGAAAATCCTATGGACAGAGAAGCCTGATGGGCTGCAATCCATGGGGTCAAAAGAGTTGGACCTGACCAAGCACAGCACAGCAGCAGTCACTCTGGAAGTAAAAGAGCTTGACCCTTCGTTATCAAACACGAGCTGGGTAAAGTAAGTGAAGTTCAGGGACTCAGGGCGGCCTCAAACTTGAAGGTAAAATGATGGCACCGGCCCAGGTCTTGATAACAGAAAAACCACTGCAATGAAGGCAGGACGTGAGAACCACCATTCAGAGGTAATGGAATAGTGATTCCGGCTCCTTCTCCACCACTTTTAAGGCCTGTTCTGAGAACACGCCTCTGTCCTGTCACGAAAGACTTAATAGTGATCGCTAACACTTTCTCGATGAGGAAAATTTTGGTTTGAAGTCCATTTTGGTTTCTCAGAGGTAATCCTCTCAATATGCGTGCTATCCTCTTCTCCATAAGGATCTTCTGAAAATAGTCTGTGAGCTTGCAAAAAAAATCACTCTCCCCTACCCCCCAAAATTGTCTACAGCATGTGAAAGGAAACTTTACATTAACTCAGACTTTTTTTTAACTTTGAAGAAAAAAATGTAGCCATTTAACAAAAGCCTTTGAAACTTTTGAAATTAAGTAAATAAGACATAATGATCAGATGCCTTTCAAGTCACCTGAGTGTCTTGATGAGTTCAGGGGTCCAGGGGCGATAAAAGAACACTGCAGGGTGTGTTGAGGGGTGTTGTTGCCAAAGGATGTGAGATATANCTCAGACTTTTTCTTAACTTTGAAGAAAAAAATGTAGCCATTTAACAAAAGCCTTTGAAACTTTTGAAATTAAGTAAATAAGACATAATGATCAGATGCCTTTCAAGTCACCTGAGTGTCTTGATGAGTTCAGGGGTCCAGGGGCGATAAAAGAACACTGCAGGGTGTGTTGAGGGGTGTTGTTGCCAAAGGATGTGAGATATATTGTTACTGAGAGATATTTAAGAAACCCATTATTCATCTGGAGTGATTCTGTGGAAACCTGCTAGGTGGGGGAAAAGCAGACAGTTCCTCAATACCTGCCCCCCAGCACCCCACTACAACCCCAAGGTTCCAAGACTCTGTAGACAGCCTAGCTCACAAGTTGGAGGAGGGGACCAAGCAACATCATGGCTTTGCATACGTTGATTTTATCTTTCGTTAGATCCCGGGTATAATGAGATGTTTAAAATTGTTCTAAGTTTCAGTTGTTATTTTTATTCATAAAAGGAACAAGAAAGAGAAAAACAAAATCACACTGATACAAAATAATCATATCTCATAATTTATATCAGAATATATATTTATATGTATAAATACATATATATCATTGAATACATGTGTTATGCTTCTATTTTTTGCATATTGTAGCTATAAAAAACAAACCATATGTCATTACATTTATCCAACCTCTTGCTCATCTGGAAAGACTTTTTTCCCTCAAGCTTCTAAGAGTGTTTAATGTGAACCAATTAAACATTGCAATTTTTCAAAGGCTTCTGTAAAAGGAAGTAACTTCAGTCATTAAAATATTTAAAATTTGAAATCTCTATACTAAAAAATGCAGAAAATGCAAAATGGAGTTATAAACACTTTTTCTTATTCATGATGTCTTGTAATCATTCTTGCCCCCTGCCTGAAATTTGCTCAGTGCTGGTGCTGCCAACTCATATTTTATCAGATATATTGTAAAGATATGCCCAGTTTTTTTTTTTTTTGGTAATATTGAAATGATATTATCATAGACTGAAGGCTAACTTATAAAGTCCTCGAGGCTATTTTCCTATTTTTAAGTAGAATTTTTATCTAATTTAGAAGAATTCATTGTTTCACTATTTTATTCTTCAAACATACAGAAATAATTTCTACATTTTCATTTTGTAATAAATCACCCCCCAAATTTATCTTTGCTCTCATAAACAATTCTATGGCCTCAGTACAGTGTTCTCATCCTAACTTTTTCTGGCTGAAAAGTAAATTGTTTCTTTGTTGCCATATTGTCAGAGGAAAGGAAGTAAACACTGATTTCTCACTTCCATTTTAATTAAAGATTTTTTAATCTTTATAGAGCACACCAGAGCATTAACTGTGAACCCCTTCCTAATATTGAAGAAAGATAGATTCTCCCTTGCTGCTGCTGCTGCTGCTAAGTCACTTCAGTCATGTCCGACTCTGTGCAACCCCATGGACGGCAGCCCACCAGGCTCCCCCATCCTTGGGATTCTCCAGGCAAGAACACTGCAGTGGGTTGCCAGTTCCTTCTCCAATGGATGAAAGTGAGAAGTGAAAGAAAGGGAAGTTGCTCAGTCGTGTCTGACTCCTAGCGACTCCATGGACTGCAGCTTACCAGGCTCCTCTGCCCATGGGATTCTCCAGGCAAGAGCACTGCTTTCTCATAAATCTAGTCCATGGTCACCTGCATCCTCTTTCATAAACATTGATCAGCTAACTGTAGGAGTCAAAGTTTGGATCTTATACCTTTTCCTCTACCTCGTTCTCTCAACACTAGGCATAATACATTGCAAAAAAGGTGCCTCACTGAATATCTTAACTTTTGCTTTGATTTATTAAGCACCAACTTGATTTAATGTTTTCCTGGACAATTATCCTACATAAATGTATCCTTTAGGATAGTTGGCACTAACGAAAACAATCATGTATAAATTATGATTTCAGGGCAATGTTTGATTTCACACCTGGATGAAAGTGTGATAGGCATTCATTTCGATGAGTTACCCACCACCTGATTAGGTGATTGCTTTTTTTTTTTTTTTTTCATTTTCACTCGAAATCCATATATAGGCTTAATTATAGGCAACAGATTTAGAAAATAATGATAATTTGAAAATATTTCTATTGTTTAAGGACAGATTGTTTTTAATGTTTTAGAGATGAGGAGCAAGTCCTCTCAGATAATAGAGATAGCAACCATGGATGAATGTCTACTAAAAGCAAACAATCTCTGAATATATCACTGTCTAATCCTCATGATATACAGTAAGTTAAATATTTTTGCCTCTTTATTACAAATAATGATTCAAGGGCTTAGAATAGGCAACCAAGTTGCTTAAAGCCACTTGCTATGAATCCAGATCATACGGCCTTTCTAGAGGAAGACTCTGCAAAGCAGTGATGGGTGTCCAGGCAGGATCTCCTAACCCCCAAGAATCTGCCTTGGCTTCTATCTGAATCCATTTACAACCACCAGATGGCCAAGAGGTCTAAAAAATAAACAATTGCCAATTCCAGGTATTTTATAGTTTAGCTTTTATTTCAAAACCGTATGATTCACTGGGTTTTGGTTTATTCATTGTGTTGTATAACCATTGCCATTGTCTACTTCCAGAACATTTTCATTACTCTCAAAATAATCCCTGTACCCTTAGCAGTTGTTCCCCATTTTCCCTTTCCAAGCCCTTGACAACCACTCATCTACTTTCTCTCTGTATATTTGCCTATTCTGTGAACATCTTATATGAATAGAATCACTCAGTACATGGACTTTTGCATCTGATTTCTTTTACTTAGCATAGTATTTTCAAAGCTCATCCATGCTGCAGCATGTATCAGTTTATCATGGCTTTTATGGTTGCATAATATTCCATTATGTGTTTATAACACTTTTGATTTCACTGTTCATCACTTGATGAACACTTGGGTTGTTTCCACTTTTGAGGTATTATGAATAATGCTGCTATAAATATTTGAGCACAAGTTTTTGTTTGGTTCTGTTTATAATTCTCTCAGGCAAAGTAGAACTCTAGAATTCTAAAGAAGTCTAGAAGTAGAATTGATGGATTATGTTTAACTTACTGAGAGACTGCCAAACTGCTTTCCAAAGTGACTGTGGAGGTTTCATTTTTTAAGAATCAGATCCATGAGTTTTGGAGATGTCACCCAATTGACTTTTCACCCTTTTCAACAGCTACAGATTTCACTTTCTGGTGAAGAAGCTAAAATACTGAAAGAGCATAGGGTTGAGAGCAGAGTATGGAAATGGAACAGGTCTTGGCAAACAGAGCTTGTTCTTATAGTTTTCTGTAGATTGATGTGAAAAAAAGAATGGGAGGAGCAAAGTAGGAGGCAGCTTGAGGTTGGCTATTTGAAAAAGTCATTTTGGAAGAACTGCTATGCTGAGTGCAGTTGAGCAGGAAGTTGGAAGAACAGAATTTAAGATGCAGAGAAGCGAATATCTGGTATTTGGAAAGTCTAAGTGTTTTGAATGCTCAGGTGTAAGGTATGACTGAAGGGAGTGGATTCTATGGGTTCCTCTCTTCTGTGTCCAGAGGTGTGGAGGTGTGAATGACAATCAGTTAAATAAGTATAACTAATTTTAATTTTTTAAATTGGATTAAGAATATTCCTTTTATCAGCAATGATGATGAATCAAAACAAATATTTATAAAGTACCCAAGAGCCTAATTTCCTGAAATATACTCTTCTCTTTGATGAAAAACTTGAGTCTATTGATACTAGAAAGGATGTCATAATTATTATGCCACTTATGCTGAAAATCTTTACAAATGGAGTTTCTTAAACTAGGTTTTTAAAACATTTATTGAAATTAAATTGTATGACAAAATCAAACTGTTATACACCGAGCGATTCAGTGGCATTTAGTACGTTCACAATGTTGGGCAACCACCAACTCCACCTAGTACCAAAACATTTCAATCACTCCAAGAGAAAATACGCCTTATTCATTAAGCAGTTTCTTCTCATCTTCAGGCAACTACTAATTTGCATTCTGTCTTGTGGACTTACCTATTCTGAATATTTCATAAAAATGGAATCATACAGTAGCCTTTTGTGTCTGGGCTTCTTTCACGTAGCTTGTTTTCGAGGTTCATTCACATTGTAGCATGTATCAGTTCTTCATTTCTTTCCATGGCTGAGCGATATCCGTTTTGTGTATATAGAACAATTCATTTGTCTGTTCATCTATTGATGGATGTTTGTGCTGTTTCCACCCTTTGACTATTGTGAATCAGTGCGGCTAAGAGTATGCCTATACACGTATTTGTTTGAGAACCTGTTTTCAGTTCTTTTGACTATACATCTAGAAGTGGAATTGTTGGGTTTCTCTGGTGGCTCAGAGGGTAAAGCATCTGCCTGTGATGCGAAAGACCCAGGTTCAATTCCTGGGTTGGGAAGATCCCCTAGAGAAGGAAATGGCAACCCACTCCAGTATTCTTGCCTGGAGAATCCCATGGACAGAGGAGCCTGGTGGCCTGCAGTCCATGGGGTCGCAAAGAGTCGGACATGACTGAGCAACTACACTTACAGTAGTTCTATGTTTAACTTTTAGGAGAGCTGCTAAACTGTTTCCCACAGCAGCTGAACCATTTTACATTCCTGCCAGCAATATATTAGGGCATCCATATCTTTGCTGACACTTCTTTTCTCTTCTTTAAGAGCCAACTTGCTAAGTATTAAGTGGTATTTCATTGTGGTTTTCCCTAATGACTAAGGATATGGAACATTTTTTTTCATGTGCTTGTTGATCATTTGCATAACTTCTTTGGAGAAATGTCTATTCAAGTCCTTTGCTCATTTTTAAATTGTGTTGTTGAATTGCAAGTGTTCCTTATATATTCTACATGCTGAACCTTAAAAATATAGATATGTATGTATATACATATATATATGTGCATATGTATATTATACATATAAACAGATAAACAAACTATGTATATGATATATGAAATTCTTTTTTAAAATGAATAAGATTTCAATGAAAAGATTATGCATTTCAATAAATTACACATATTAACAGTTGCAGACATAGTTTCCATGACTTTACTTATTTTCTGGGAGCTATGACACAGGAATATGTGAATATTGAATATCTAAGATATAAGGTTTACCACACATCTTTAACACTTTGGTGATAAATTACTAATACTTGTTAAGAGGAAACACTATGCAAAACACTCTGGGTCAAGGAAATGATACTAGGGTAGCAGGTTTCACTAGGCACAGCTTTTTCATCAAAGATTATGTAAACAATGTTTTATGGCTCCTGATACTGTAACTTGAGAAAGTAAATAACAAAAGTACTCCGGATATGTTGAAGGTGCTTTGGCAACCTGGAGGCCCATGTGATTTTTTCTTTTTTTTAAACATACACTGATAGCCACTAACTAAAAACAAAAGACAGATACAAAATGCTTATTTTCATGGAAAATTTGAAGTTTCCACATTTTTTCTTGTTCCTAAAAACCTAATTTGAAGGAATAAAATCTCAGGTTTAGACTTCCATTGTTTATTTTTGGAGCCTCTGCTTTGGCCGCCTGAGTGCTGTTGGCAAGATACACCCAATTCCAATTTGGGGCCCATTCTTGTGTGGTCTCTTAGCTTCCCCCTTATTCTGCCCCCTTCTGCGGCTCCATGGCCATAGTGTGGGAGCTGGTAGGAGGACAAGTGTGGGAAGATACAAAGCAGGGGTAACGGCAGAGAGAAGACATCCAGAAGAAATACTGATGAGCGGAGGAGAGGTGATGGGGAGACTGGAACGCTAACGACATTCTGAGTCCAGGCACGAATTGGATTTACATATTGGATGGCTTTCCTCTACATACACAAAACTTTGCTGGGGCCAGAAACAAGATGCAAACACTGTAGAAATCATCGAATTATAGAGAGGGGCACCATACTCCATTTTCCAAGCCACCCTACCTATGTTTATTTAAGCAGTCACTTAATGGCTACTCCATTAACTGTACTTAAATTCTAATAGTGACTGAGGGCCTGCTGCTAGGGTTGTGCTTATTGATAATCTGTACTGATCACTGATTGATGGCAGCAATATGTAACAAAGCCACCTGAAAAGGCATTCCACTTGCTCCTCTGGAATACCTGATAAATGGCACTGTCCTTGTTCCATGGAGTTGTAGGAAGACCATGGTCCAGCAGATTTGAATTTAGGAATCTTCAGTGGACTCTGTAACTTGATATAATTTTCCTAACAAGATATACACATATTTTAATTTTTAAATTTAAAATTATAACTTTACAGTTTGGAGAATTAAGTGGAATAATGTATATGGGNATCAGTGCGGCTAAGAGTATGCCTATACACGTATTTGTTTGAGAACCTGTTTTCAGTTCTTTTGACTATACATCTAGAAGTGGAATTGTTGGGTTTCTCTGGTGGCTCAGAGGGTAAAGCATCTGCCTGTGATGCGAAAGACCCAGGTTCAATTCCTGGGTTGGGAAGATCCCCTAGAGAAGGAAATGGCAACCCACTCCAGTATTCTTGCCTGGAGAATCCCATGGACAGAGGAGCCTGGTGGCCTGCAGTCCATGGGGTCGCAAAGAGTCGGACATGACTGAGCAACTACACTTACAGTAGTTCTATGTTTAACTTTTAGGAGAGCTGCTAAACTGTTTCCCACAGCAGCTGAACCATTTTACATTCCTGCCAGCAATATATTAGGGCATCCATATCTTTGCTGACACTTCTTTTCTCTTCTTTAAGAGCCAACTTGCTAAGTATTAAGTGGTATTTCATTGTGGTTTTCCCTAATGACTAAGGATATGGAACATTTTTTTTCATGTGCTTGTTGATCATTTGCATAACTTCTTTGGAGAAATGTCTATTCAAGTCCTTTGCTCATTTTTAAATTGTGTTGTTGAATTGCAAGTGTTCCTTATATATTCTACATGCTGAACCTTAAAAATATAGATATGTATGTATATACATATATATATGTGCATATGTATATTATACATATAAACAGATAAACAAACTATATATATGATATATGAAATTCTTTTTTAAAATGAATAAGATTTCAATGAAAAGATTATGCATTTCAATAAATTACACATATTAACAGTTGCAGACATAGTTTCCATGACTTTACTTATTTTCTGGGAGCTATGACACAGGAATATGTGAATATTGAATATCTAAGATATAAGGTTTACCACACATCTTTAACACTTTGGTGATAAATTACTAATACTTGTTAAGAGGAAACACTATGCAAAACACTCTGGGTCAAGGAAATGATACTAGGGTAGCAGGTTTCACTAGGCACAGCTTTTTCATCAAAGATTATGTAAACAATGTTTTATGGCTCCTGATACTGTAACTTGAGAAAGTAAATAACAAAAGTACTCCGGATATGTTGAAGGTGCTTTGGCAACCTGGAGGCCCATGTGATTTTTTCTTTTTTTTAAACATACACTGATAGCCACTAACTAAAAACAAAAGACAGATACAAAATGCTTATTTTCATGGAAAATTTGAAGTTTCCACATTTTTTCTTGTTCCTAAAAACCTAATCTGAAGGAATAAAATCTCAGGTTTAGACTTCCATTGTTTATTTTTGGAGCCTCTGCTTTGGCCGCCTGAGTGCTGTTGGCAAGATACACCCAATTCCAATTTGGGGCCCATTCTTGTGTGGTCTCTTAGCTTCCCCCTTATTCTGCCCCCTTCTGCGGCTCCATGGCCATAGTGTGGGAGCTGGTAGGAGGACAAGTGTGGGAAGATACAAAGCAGGGGTAACGGCAGAGAGAAGACATCCAGAAGAAATACTGATGAGCGGAGGAGAGGTGATGGGGAGACTGGAACGCTAACGACATTCTGAGTCCAGGCACGAATTGGATTTACATATTGGATGGCTTTCCTCTACATACACAAAACTTTGCTGGGGCCAGAAACAAGATGCAAACACTGTAGAAATCATCGAATTATAGAGAGGGGCACCATACTCCATTTTCCAAGCCACCCTACCTATGTTTATTTAAGCAGTCACTTAATGGCTACTCCATTAACTGTACTTAAATTCTAATAGTGACTGAGGGCCTGCTGCTAGGGTTGTGCTTATTGATAATCTGTACTGATCACTGATTGATGGCAGCAATATGTAACAAAGCCACCTGAAAAGGCATTCCACTTGCTCCTCTGGAATACCTGATAAATGGCACTGTCCTTGTTCCATGGAGTTGTAGGAAGACCATGGTCCAGCAGATTTGAATTTAGGAATCTTCAGTGGACTCTGTAACTTGATATAATTTTCCTAACAAGATATACACATATTTTAATTTTTAAATTTAAAATTATAACTTTACAGTTTGGAGAATTAAGTGGAATAATGTATATGGGGTACTTGATATGTAATTGACGTTCAAAAATAGGCAATTAAATTATTACTTAAAATAGAAATTAATACCCATAGACCAAATCTGGCACACGGATGAATTTTCTTTACTCATAAAAGTAGTTATCAAGGGTTTGAAATTGAGAGAGAGTTTACATTTAACAGTTCAGTTTTCTGGCTTCTCTTGACAAAAATCAAGTTGGGAAATAATAGGCCCATATTGTCACTAGCAACAGTTTGAGTCAGTACTGGTTATCCTTTTAGAAGCACTTACCAGCTTGTTTGACCCATCCTTAAGTTACTGAGACCCTGCTGACCCCCTCTTTGGTTTGCTTCATTTATTCTGATTGCCTAGCTGACCTCAGCAGTTGCTTGAGATGCAGAACTCTGCTCCAAGGCATCTGTTGCACTTGTCCAATACAAGATTCTCAACTATCAACTTAATTCATATAAAATCAATCTCACTAAGGAAGATGGTGAGTGGTGATGGCAATTCCTTTGTGAATATTACCATATTGTTGCTGTTGTTCAGCTGCTAAGTCATGTATGACTATTTGTGACCCCATGGACTGTAGCATGCCAGCTCCTCTATCCTTCACTGTCTCCCAAAGTTTGCTCAGATTCATGTCCCCTGAGTCAGTGATGTTACCTAACCATCTCATCCTCTGCTGTCCCCTTCTCCTCCTGCCTTCAATCTTTCCCAGCATCAGGGTCTTTTCCAGTGGATCAGCTCTTCACATCTGGTTGTCAAACTCTTAGAGCTTCAGCTTCAGCATGAGGCCTTCCAATGATTATTCAGAGATTATTCATTATTCAATGATTTCCTTTAGGATTAACTGGTTTCATCTCCTTGTAGTCCAAGGGACTCTCAAGAGTGTTCTCCAGCACTACAATTTGAAAGCATCAATTCTTCAGTGCTCAGCCTTCTTTATGGTCCAACTCTCACATCCATACATGACTACTGGAAAAACTTTGACTCGTGGACCTTTGTCCGCGAAATGTCTCTGCCTTTGTAACACACTGTTTAGGTTTGTCATAACTTTCCTTCCAAGGAGTAAGTGTCCTTTAATTTCATGACTTCTGTCACTGTCCACAGAGAGTTTGGAACCCAAGAAAATAAAATTTGTCACTGATTCCACTTTTCCATTTGCATGAAGTGATGAGACTAGATGCCATGATCTTAGTTTTTGAATGTTGAGTTTTAAGTCAACTTTTTCACTCTTCTCTTTCACCCCCATCAAGAGGCTCTTTAGTTCTGCCATTATACTGTATTAGCACCAATCAAAGTGCCATGGTGGGTCATTGACTTCACTTTCATCATCCAAGTCAGGCAGAACACTTCAATCTCAGTGTTTCTAGGGGATATGAGATTGTTTGTCAAAAAAAGAAAAAGGACATCCCTAGCAGTCAAGTAGTTAAGATTCTATACTTCCAGTGCTGGGGACATGGGTTCAGTCCCTGTTTGGGGAACTGAGATCCCACTTGCCAAGTGGCCAGAAATCATAAAGCATCATTATCTCACCCCATCTCTACAAATAGAGCCTGAAAAGAGACCATGAGAGATCTATATTGAGAGGAAACAAAAATCCCAAATGTAACTACTGTAATCCCAGAAGGTGATAAGATCCAGGGGAGGGAAGAGTGAATTAAAACACAAGATTAACTCCAGTTGTCCAATTTATGGGTCTTAGTTTTAGGAATATGATTTAGCACTTAGTAATTACCTTGTACTATCATCTAATGGAATACAGACTAATTCTTAGGACTTACAAACCATGTATTTAGCCCAGTAACTGTGGCACACAGAGAGAAATGAAACTCAGGAAAAGAAGGAGCTTGTCCAAATCATAAGAATTAGAATTCAGTTGTCTTGATTCTGTTTGGCAGCTTTGCAGATATGCAAGGCCATACTCTGCTGTATCGATAGGACCCTAGAAAGTTCAATTCACCCATGTTGAATGATCAACTAAAAAATATGGTCTTTAATTTACAACTTTTAAAAGACATATTTATTTGGCTTATTTTTGATAACTCTATGTTTATAATTTGAATTTAAAAGAACCAACCAGTCAAATGTTTTGGGTTTGAACTTAGGATTTATCTGATCAGGAGAAAGAAACAGTGTAAAACGTGCTTGTTTTATAATGTGAAAGAAACCACTAGTACTTAAAATATATTGATTAAGTAAAATAAAGAGTGAAAGATGCTAAAATAATCAATAGCATTCTAGAGACTTCTATGACTTTCTTCAGTCTGAACATTTTGTGCTAAACTTGGTCTGTGGTGTCATCTAGGGGCAGTGAGAATTGGAGGTAGGACAGTGCACTGGGCTGGCTTCTATTTCCTAAGCCAATTAATTTTTGTTCCAAAGGCCAACTCTTTAGATCTCTGGCTAAGATTCATGTCCTCCCTAACTGCATTCTCCTGACTGTGAATCACCTGCAACTCAGGGATTTTTTTTTTTTTCCTCTTCACTTTGAAGGGGAAAAGACAGGTTTCTATTACACACTCATTTCCGTAAAGGGCGAGATCTGTTTCCACTGTGAGATCACACATAAGGATTCTAGTTTCATAGGCCTTTCTATCTGAAAAATGTGGAAATACATTCAGCAATGGTTTATCAAGTTCCTTCCACCTTATTCCAAAGGCTATCAAGTTCCTGGGTGCAGAGAGGTGAAAAGACAGATAAGGTCATTGCTAACAGAAAGCTTATATTTGAGTAGGAGAACTAGGTTCCAAACATATATCTAAATACATTTTTTGATGGTTATATGTGCAATCAAGCAAACAAAGTTAGATATTGTGATTGGAAGTTTGGCTGTGGAAGAAGAAACATCAAATCCAGTGACTGCTGAATCCAGAGAAGTTCTCTCTAAGGTTGTGATACTTGGCCTGGGACGTAGATGGCAAGGACACAGCCAAATGAAAAATGGAAGAAATCCACAGTCGAGGCCCTGAAACAGCAATGAGCTTGGACTGCATAAAAAAAGAGAGAGGAGACCTAGTGTGTGGAGTTTGGAGAGCAGCAGGTGAAGACAGAACCAGAATGGAAGGAATGGTGTGGTGCTTTGTGGCTGTGTGTGAAGCTGGCTGAGGGAACTGTCCATGTCCTTCAAGCACATTTTTCCCTGGTGGTCTGCTTTCCCCAAAGATGTTTTCATTACTACTGTCAAATATTGACAATATTACTTATTGTCAAATGATTCATTAGGGTTGATGAGTTTCCCCATCATATTGTTTTTTTTTTAAAGGACCGTATTGATTCAGGAAAAGACAGAGATTCATTTTTAACTGATGGATGATTCTGATATTTCTACTAAACTCACTAATACCAGGAAGAAATTATAGGTTTCTGATTAAACTATTAATTTATTGAGAATTAATTTACTGAAGATGCCAACTAAAAAGTGGTTTACATTATGTATGTAGGCAAACTCCTACCAAATACTCACTATATGCCAGACACTCTGAACTGTATCAATAGCAACTAAATTAAATCTCCAAAATGCCTTGGGGTAAGAAGTATTATTATCCTCCATTTCACGTGTGAGGAAGATGAAGCAGAAAGAATGTATGAAAGCTGACAACAGTTAGGCAGCTAGTATGTGGCTGAACTGGGATTCAAATCAGGTAATCTAACTTTAGTATTTGTGCCCTAATCTGTTACAGTCAATTACCTCTAAAATAAGTTACAATGAATATATTATCTTTAAAAGAATTGGCATGTGAGCCAATTCATTTGAAAGGAAGGTAATATTGCAAAGTGAGCAGCATTGTCTCATGTTGGTATAAAAAGCAGTTGCATACAGTAAAACATTGTCCCTTAAAGCTGGAAATTCAGCAAAATGTGTATGATAAAAGCAAATTTTTTGACCTATATAAATTTTCTATTATGTCTTTTATCAGAAAGGATGTTTCCATAACAAATTGAATCATGAGTGAAGTAGCTTTTTAGCAAAGAAATAACTTTTATATCCTTTTACATATTTCATTAAGACATTTCTTTCAACAATTTGCTTTCTATAACATAGAAAAAAGTGCCTAACCCTATTAATTCATGGTGAGCAAAGATGCTCCTGTCTTTGCTGGTCTATAAACAGTAATTATGAAAGAAGGAAGATGAACTGTCAAACCACGGTGGCATTATCTTGGCTTGATTACCCCTCCCTTTTATGCACATAATACGGACTCTCTAACCACAGACCAAAAGATGCAATGCTGCACCAAAGAATATTTGTAAATCGTGGTATCTCAGCTGGTAAAGAATCCACCTGCAAAGCAGGAGACCCCGATTCAATTCCTGGGTTCAGAAGATCTCCTGGAGAAGGGATAGTTTACCCATTCCAGTACACTTGGGCTTCCCTGGTGGCTCAGACGGTAAAGAATCCACCCACAGTGAGGAAGATCTGGGTTTGATCCCTGGGCTGGAAAGATCCCCTGGAGGAGGGCGTGGCAACCCACTCCACTATTTTTGCCTGGACAATTCCCAAGGACAGAGGAACCTGGCAGGCTCCAGTCCATGGGGTTGCAAAGAGTCAAACATGACTGAGTAACTTTCACTTCACTCACGTATTGTCAGGCCATTTTTCAAGTGGGTGGAGAAAGTCATGGAGTGTTAATTAGGGGCCAATAAAAAAAAATCTGGAGAAGGCATTGGCACCCCACCCCAGTACTCTTGCCTGGAAGATCCCATGGACAGAGAAGCCGGCAGGCTGCTGTCCATGGGGTCGCTGAGAGTTGGACACGACTCAGTGACTTCACTTTCACTTTCATGCATTGGAGAAGGAAATGGCAACCCACTCCAGTGTTCTAGTCTGGAGAATCCCAGGGAGGGGGGAGCCTGGTGGCCTGCCGTCTCTGAGGTCGCACAGAGTTGGACACGACTGAAGCAACACAGCAGCAGCAGCAGCAGAATAAAATCATACTGCTCTATCTTGCCAACGATATTACCTGTGTGTCAGAAACAAGTGTTGTGACCAGCATGCTAGTGTTGCATGCCAATAATCTGAGCAGGTGGTCAGTAGAGACTTTCACTAGCAGCCAGATCTATTCCTCCGTGAATAGCTTGGTAAGGTCCAGGCACTAATTTCTCCCTGAATTAGAAATTATTTCACTTTAGATAGCCAGGATACCTGTTCCTAAAGCCAAGGAAATGTTTTAGCAGTTCTTTCACAAGGTGGGAATGACTGCCTGTGTTCAGAATTTTTTAATCTGTTTTATTAGATAAACTCAAAATATCTACTTTACGGGATACATTTAAAATATCTGTTAGGTGCCATCTTTCTTCTTTACAAACAGGATAATTGAAAGCATTGTTTTCGTAGAATCTTCTCAGAAGACCACATAATCACCATTTAAATTAGCCTTACTTCATTTCACATTTGCTTATTTTACTGTTAAGTTTCCCAGAACTGTATTTTTTTTTTTTTTTACAATTAGAACATCTGAATTTTAATTATATTACCATCAAGAAGCTCATTAAAGTCACTTAATTGGCAACATTTCAAAGAAAACCTTAGCTGGGTTTAATGTATTTTAAAGAGTTACTGTCAAAGTATAATTTCACCATTACAAACAGCTTGGCAACAACATTTGCATAAAGATCTGTCAGTTTCTGAAAAATGCTCAAATGTTGGGAAAATCAGATTCGTTAAGTTGCCTTCACTGAAACAGTCTAGAAATTGAGAACTTGTCACAAAATTTCATCTTTGTAACCCCTGCAGGACACAGAATAGTGTCGTGCACAGCATAGGTACTCAAAAATATGTTTATTGAAGGAAATAAATCATACATGTCATACTTTGAAGAAGATCTGAAAAAAAATTAAGCCTCAATAAAGGTTCCCTCATTTGTATTAAATTTAGTAAGATACCCATTTTTCTCATTGCTTTTTTCTCATTCATGCTAACAAATATACGATGGTCTTTCAGAATTTTGAAACCTTTTGAAATACCTCTAAGGCCAGCATGGCAGGATTAAAATTCGAGATTATTTTGAAATGGCATCATTTTTTTTATGGTTTTCCTCTAACACATGCAAGAATCCCACTCCCAGAGTCCTGATCTCATTTAAACTTGCAATGTAGTAACATTCATTTCTTATCTTTACAGACTTTAAGCTCTGCCTAAAGATATGCATACTGTTTAACATACATATCTTTTTTGGGGGAGAAGATCACCTATAGTACTTAAATCAGGGACTTGCAATTGCATTTGTTGAATGAATGCAGGAAAATCTCGAGTTTGCAATATATGAAAGATTATTATACCCTGCAGGGTGAATTAATATGGTGGGACATCCTCCTTCCCAAATCTTACATACAAGAATGAAGTGTGGCAAAGGATAGTTATTATTCTAATTCACTTCCTGCAAATAGAAATAATAAGATGTTTAATTATCCCTTTTAATTTGGTATTTTCTACTAAAATCTTTGTCCTTTATGTACTTAGTTTCCAAGCCAAAAGAAAAATCTGGTAAATCTGTACAAAATGTGAATGTTAAAAAAAAAAAAAAATTACAAAATAACCCTGCCCCTCTCATTGCTTCCTTGCTCTGCTCTACATCCTCAAAGCCTTGCATAGTGTCAGGTATATAGACAAACTGGACAAATGTTTTTTGAATGGATAGATAAGTACATAAACACACACAGTCCTAAGGAGCCGCTGGATAATTCTGCCTGAGGAGTTATCGAAGGTTGCATTAACAGTGATGTAGAATGCTTGAGTTTCCCATGAACAGAGAGTTGAGTTGTTCAATCATTCACCAGTTGGCGAGTCTATGCAATATGCTATGTTCCAAGATATGGTCTGTGAAGGTTCTTCTAGGACAGCACCACTGAATAGCACTTTCTGTAATGATGGCAATGTTCTACATCGAATATGCACAATATTATTTCACAGATCATGGAGAATCCTTAGAGATTTCTACTTGGAGAAAATGGCAATCTGTCTTATAGAAGTTACCTCTATAGTAGTGGGAGCCAAGGCTTAAGATTGGAGACGACTTTTTGCACATTGATATTAAATGCCAGCTTCACATATTTCAAAGATGGAAAATAAGTGAAAGTAACAAGACTTCCTTATTATTTGTAATTGCCCTGGTATCTCCCTTGATAGAGTGTCAGGCAATGACTATTGGCTAGTCTTCATTTCCTAGTTGTAGAGAGCAAATGGGGAGTAAATGATGCAGAAATGTCTTGGGTTTGCTTGGCAGACTGCTCCCTATGGAAGAAAAAAGGACAGCAATAGCTTCTCTCTGACCCTCAGAGCATCACCTGTTGTGTAGATGTGCAGAGGGGCTATGGCCAGTTCTGAATCTGTAGGGGTGTTGCCCAGGCCCCCTGACATCCACAATGTGCCCTTCCTGACAGGTGGGGTGGGACTCTGTGACCTGAATGGGAGCATGATTTCAGAAAGTCATAGGAGAAAGAGTTCTGGACTGAGAAAGATCAGAAAACTCTAGAGGATGCTATGGTATATGACCTTTAAGGCCCCTTGCTGCTGTAAGTTTCTATGCCTCTTCTGGTTATATAGCATAACAGAGGTTGAGGGTCTCCTATCTACCACTGGGAAGGATCAAGCCAAGGGTGGGGAGAAATCATCCAGGGTAATCCAACGCTGGGAACCATGTCAATGAAAAGCCCCCTCAGCAGCAGCTTCGTGGATACTTTCAACATTCATATAAAAGATATCTTATGGTGACCTGGTGTGGACCTTTTTAATTCTATGGTCATCACAGAGATGGCGCACTGTCTGTGTTTCTAATTGACTGGGACAGTTACTGGCAGAGCATTGCCTTTGGGATTGTAGGCATTATGGTACTTCTGGTATTTTTTTTTTTTTTCATTTTCAAATAAATTTATAGAACAAAAGCCCCAGAATAATCTCATAGATGCAACATTTTCCTTCTCTAGCTATTGATGTCCATTTTGTTTAATTTTTTGTTTTATTTAGTTTGGTGTGGCGTAGCAATCTGAAAACAGTTACCATTACTCATTCTAAAAAGGAATCTAAAATAGGAACATTTCCAAATCTGAAGCATTTCTTAAAAGGAGCCTGGATTCAAAATTCTGACTTTATCTTTATCAAATGCTTTTGACAATAAGAAATCTTCTGGGAGAAATTTAATAAACATTTCTTGGAGGGACAGCACAGAGAGCAAACGTCAGGGTGCCTCTACAAAATGTATCGCCAACCTGATTTCTGAACAATGCTTTCACACACTCTGAGCTATTTTTTTCCAGCATTTGGAATTCTATTTACAAAAATCCAAAACTGCTTCTAGATTCTTCTCCTCCATGACCACCCTATTATTCAAGCACTTGTCTAACAAACACAAGCAGCTCTTTTTCTGATGGAAACTGGAACCTGAAATGAATGAACACAGAGAAAATAATAGCATTTTAACTTCTGATTTTATTCTTTTCCCCTCAAATGAACAGGTAACAAAACACTGTTTGTGTCCAAAGCAAAAGGCAGGGTCTCCTTTTCTCTTCTTTCACAGAGTGCCAGAAAATGTAAACAATATTTAGGTTGAACTTCTGAGTCCTCTGAATCTTCTGTCAGCCTTCAGAACAACATTCGTGTGTTTGTTTATACCAACATTTAACAGCATAAAGAGTGAAACAAACAAACGATCTGAGGCATTCATAGGAAGTGTTCAGATTGTGATACAGTCTTGTATCTGTATTGTTTTAGTCTGACAAAGAAAAACACTGCTTTAGGAAGTGGGTCATGTGGGTGTATAAGTGCTTCGTAGATAGGCCGGATAGGCCATGGTTCTGGTCCGAGTACCACTGAAACACAAAGGGAAGACATTTATTTTATTCCTGCAACCCCACAGTGCATCCAGCTTTGATTTTTTTGTGCTCTCAGAACCTAGTAATTTTTCTAATATTACCGTTGAAATACCTAAGAATACTTGCATAAATAAAATAATTTACATGTATATGTGAAGAACAAGAAGATTTAAAGCCCTTTTACTAACTTTCACCATTGTTTCATATTTTTTAAACCTATATGTGAGATCGCTTTGGGGTGGTTGAGCTTTCACAGTGGCCAGCACCCTGGGATTCCAAGCCTGGGTTCCAGAACTGGGGTGCTGGGTTGGTTACTTTGAATTTCCAGAGCTTGGTTTCCTCATTTGAAAAATGAGGGGGTTGGATTTCACTTCCTCTAAGGCGCCTTCTAGCTAAAAAATTCCATGAAGCTTTTAGCCTCTGAATCTAATTCCTCTCTATTGTAGAAAATCCATAATACGTATAACCATAAACATCCTTCATAGGAGTTAAAAATAGTATTATTAAAAAAAAAACAGAGGAATGGTATTATGGATTTAAATTTTGTTGCTGGAGAGATGCCAGTAAGATGATTTTCACTGAATAAAATTGGCTAGTGGTTATTGATGTAATACTATATTCTTATGAGTTGAATGCACTTTAGGAGTCACAGTTTAAAAAATGGTAAAGGGGATAAAAAAAGACCAGAAAAGTCTCACCTCACCCTCTGTAAATTATTTTAAGAAGCCAAATTTCTGAAAGAAGGAGGGTTTCCTTTTCTAGGTTCTTATGCAACATAAGCAAGTAAGGGAAAAGTGGAGAAGGGGGATGGAACCACCAAGGACTGTCTCCCTCAACTTGGGTTTTGCCTTATTTTCCTCTCTGTCTCCATTTCCCACTCCTCAAGCAACTGGATTTCACAGCTAGCTCATTCATTCATTCCATCAGTGAAAATATGAGCTTCTGTGGTGGGCCAAGCACATGTCAGGCATTGCAAACACAGAGATAGAAGGCTTTTCTAGCTCTGAGTGGAACTGCATGGTTTCTGGGAGCCTCTGAGGTCTCTGACAGCCTTCTGTGATGGCTTCTTCCTGAATAAACAGAATCTTCTGGCTGCTTTGAGGTTTTGCAGGGATTTGAAGCACGAAGCTGCACTCAGTATGTAGGACCATAGAACTGTGGGATGTTTGAGCTAGAAGAGCCTCTAATCTTGTGGATGCCTTTATTTAATATATGACTCGACTGGGGTCAGCAAAGGTGGCGTGGTTTGCCTAGTGTCCCTCAGGGAGTTCATGGAAGATCTAAGAGTCATTTGCTAATGTTCTGTCTACTCTACTGAATAGCCTTCTTGTCAGGTTTTAGCAAAAAAAAAAAAAAAAAGGAGAAGAAGAAGTGTCCTCCTTTTAGCTTAGGGGTCTTAGGCTGTCAACCTGAATAAAACGAAATTATGTACCATTGCCTGGAAATCCACTTGTGCATTAACCAGAGCTTTAGCAATCTGCGCTGAGTTTTGAAAGTGCACATTATCTGCAACAAAGAGAGAGAGTTAAAGTGCTGTTAAATACCAGAAAGCAGAGTGACAATGTACTGCCTGGAAATGAACACCAACAATTATCTAGTCATGCAGTTGACATTGTCAGCAGTGAGTAATCACACTCGCTTATGGAAATGTCCCTGACTCTTAGGTACTGACCCTGAGCACAGGCATAGGAGGATGCTTAATGTTTCTTAAACAAAGTGATGCTGGCTCAGTATTTTTATGTGTAAGAGTCTTGCTTAAACCTCACCATCTGCTGTTCCGTGGATGAGAAGATAGTCTACATTTCTGAAATATTCTGCTCTTGCCATCACAGTTGAATTCTGGAAAAGGGGAAAAATTAACATTTTAGTTGCTGCAAGTTCTAATAGAAAACTAGCTAAATCATTGTGCAATGGACTTAGCACCAATACTGAAATTATGTATTGCTTTGGTTGATAAATATTTAAGAGTCAGAGCAACACATTTTCATCATCATTTGCATTACTTCCATCTGATTCTGAGTTTGAAAAACTGAAAGTTTATGTGTCATATGTTACATATGAGTGAGACCTTAGGCATAAACGATGCCCGCTCAAGCTGTGTAGGGGTTGGGGGTGGGGAGGAGGATGAGGAAAGAAAAAGTAGAATCCAAAGGGAGTTAATTCCTTCTACTAAGGTGTTTTACAGCTGACAAAAGATCATCATATTTGCTTGTGGACCCAGCAAAAGTGTAAACTCTGAATGATGGCTTTACAATTATTTAGCACATATGAAATAAATTAATGACCTAAATAAAACAGAAAATGCTTACTTTATAGTGCTTGAGATTATCATCCTTTGTTGGGAGGCCCATGAATCGCTCTGTGTAGATAGATGCTGTAAAATATGTAAGAGCATGAGGTTTGCATGTGATAACTCAGGCTGGATAGTGAACGTATTAGTCTCTCAGTCATGTCTGATCTCTTGCATCCCCGCTAGGTTCCTGTCCATGGGATTCCACTGGCAAGAATACTGGAGTGGGTAGCCATTCCTTTCTCCAGGGGATCCTCCCAATACAGGGATTGAAACTCTGATCTCCTCCATTGCAGGTCGATTCTTTACTGTCTGAGCCAGCTCCTCAATCTCCCAGGGGGAGCTGCTAAGGAAAGGTCTCGCTTTCCTTTCTGTAATGCTCCACCCTAGTCATTTGCTCTGCTAGTTGTCTCAACAAGCCTGGAGAAGAGGTGCAGGAGAAGATTATGGACACAGGAGCACCTAACAATAGAATGGACAGCTCTTCGGTTTTTTCACTTCTGCCCAAAGTTCTTTGATGGGGGAAATGTTGAGCTAGGAATGACCTCATTACATTTTAAAAGAAATCACAAATGCAGCCAACCTCTAGTACTCTCATTGGTGTCTTAATTTGGGATAGAAATATGTCCCCCAACTCCTCCTCACCCCCCAACACTATTTTTTCCTCTGAATAAAGATTCCTAAGTCACAATTGCCTCATTTTCACCTCAACACAGGGAAGAGGATCTAATGAAAGCTAATTTTTGTGCATTTATTATAATTAATTCCAAATAGTCATCCTGCATTGATGTTAATCATAAAAACAGGCACACATGGAAGATATACTTATCGAACAAATTTTTTGTTTCTTTGACTTCTGGAGTAATGTATCAGGCAGCTGCAAACTGTTGTGTGGTGGTGAATTACTTGGCTTGGCCTGATTTTCCCTAAGAACTGCTTAAAAGCCACTTTGGCTGCACCTGTGTGTCTGAAAAACCAGAGTTCTCTCTGATTTTTAAAGATTTGGTTTATCAGGGTGCACAAGGTTTCTAGGAGAATAACATTCATTGGGTTTTGGAAGAGCCCTTTCTCATCTTAAGAGTTCTTTGATTGTCGCAACATGATTATAACGAACCATATAAACTACCTCATTTATAGATTATATTTTTCCCAGTGATGTTGGGGTGAATTTTACTGCATAATTTGTTTTCCTAGCAACCTTAAATATAGAGTAATTATGTGTTAAATGTTTTTGCAGCAACATTTATGAAATGTTTCCATACCGTAATATTCCCAGCTGGAGACCGGAGCCACAGCTATCCCACATTTGAAAAGACCAGTTCCTGAAGCAAGGGCCAGCGATGAAACATAACCTCCATAGGACTGTAGAGACATTGTTAGGAGTCAGTCCCAGATTCACTCTCCTAAACTCTCCAACATATCTGTATAATGATTCTACCCACAATAAGTGCTGATGGGAGCTGGGGAATATGGATTGGGTAGATTAAATGTCTATCTTGCACTCTTGGAAATAAGTTCGAACAATTTCATCCTAGTCAATTGCAAATACTTGGTGTGCTGATCAGAATATGGAGGGGGCAGTTTAAGAGATAGATACAACTGCAATTTTTCTGCAAAAATTTCTTTACCCATACCTCTATGTTTTTCCAACCAGGACCTTGCTATGGCAAAAGCAGAATTTTACTCTTAAAAAGTGCACATGATAAAAGATCATTTCCAAATGTAAAAGCAAGATACATTCCACAATGTACAACAGTAATATGAGGCAAAACTTATATCTGTGTATTTACTTAATCTGTTTGCAAAAGAGAACAGCAAGGGAATGACACAAGAACCTCTTGTGTAGTTTAAGAGATGGCCAGAATTTGTATATACATATTCTGTTTTGAGGATTTCTGGCATAGCAGCTCAAAGAAGGAACAGCCATTGGTGCCTTAACAAATCTTGCTTGCCCCTACTACCCCAGGGAACACAAACACAAAAGGAGATACAAATTGCAGAGTCTGAAGAAGGCTTAGCACTCATCGCTCTTCTTTACCAGGGAATTAATCGGTAGGTGATTCAGAAATGTGACCCTGATAACAGAAGATACGTGTCTGTGTCACTGAGAAATTTGAGCCTTTTCCTGAAAATGAAGAAATGAACAGAGAACTTCATAATAAAGCTGCATCTTCCCCCAGAAGGCAAATTTTGTCTACCTGTTGGGAGAGAGATGCTTCCTCTGGGCACATGGATTATGCAGTGTCCTGGTCATACTCCCACCTTCACCCCCCCCCAATGTCTGAGCTAGATTAGGATGTGATTATTCTTGCCCCAACACAGGAACGTCCCTACAAATCAAAAGAGGACAATATGACTCTCTAACTAAGGGTGTGCCTTGTTATAACCACAAACTTCTGGGAATGATCTGCTCTCAGGTCAGGAGAGATCATATCGTCTTTTGCCACAGAAAAGTCAGTCTTAAGAGAGGGTGGGAGTGAGAGCCCCACAGAGCAAGGGAGAGACAGAAGACAGACACGGTGAAATCAGGCAGCAGGTCAGTGGCCGGGGTCTAGTCTTAGTCCGTGAAACACGTGGCCCGCAGGGATCAGCTAAACCCTCTTGCTGAATTCAATTGTTAGAGAAAGAACGCTCTAACTAGTTTACAGTTTTATGTTTCCATCTCCAGGGAATCTTACTGAGGACCCTTGGCTACAAAACACAGACTAAAAGAGGCAGCTCCAATTATACCGTGGCCTCCTTTCATTATACTTGGAGGAGAACTAAAACGTATTTTAATAGAGGAAAAAATATATTTTAAAAACAGAAGGAAAATGTGGGTTTTAAAATCATTTTGATAAGTGACAATTCTCATCAGGATCAAACTTTTACTCATAAAAATAATCTGTTTGGATTAGTAGGTTAGCAACAACTATTACTGAAATGAAAGATTTCTTCTTCGTTCTTAATTTTAGATTTAAATGCATGAAGAGTAAGCCTGAGTCCTTTAGAAATTTGATCGTTTAAGGTTTAATTGGAAAAGTATGTTCACTGCAAATTATAATACTGGGTTCTGCTTTTCCTCTTGTACGCCCCATAACACAAAATAGCACAGAATGATATTTGAAATTAGAGCATTTGTATACAGTAAAAAGGATTTTGAACATCTCTGTCCCAAATCCTAGAAATTATAAAAATATTAATCTGTATTTGTTCACTGATTAGAGTATGGTATCTGAATAAAATCTTCATCTTTTCGATATGAACACATTGTCTCCAGAAATTTGTAAAAGCAAAACTAGTATAGCAGCAGCACAACAAAAGAAGGTGTACTTTAAATTCTCAGGCAGCTTAGAAAAGCTGTTTCTATTGTAGAAATAAAGAGAGAAAAAAAAAAAAACAAAAAAACACCCGAGTTGACTTTTTCTGCTCTCCCATGGGTGGGGCTCCAAGGCAGAGTGGGTGGATGCAGTAAGAAAAGAACCCACGGAGCAGATTGGCCATGAGAATTCTAGAATTTTGTCCTTTGCACTTAGATGCCTTGCCATTTTGTTTAAATGAAGGATATCTTTAAAAACTTTCTTAGAAGGGCACAGAATTTTGAGGGATTTATGGAACAGTATTCTGATGGGAGCTGTAAATCAGACTGGACTATTTTGCCTACAGGCAATAATAACTAGTTAACATTTTTAGGGCTAAGGTCATGCAACAGTCTTTGTGGTCCTACAGGCTCTGTCACCTTTCTCCCCTATCCCACCTTTTTTTTGCTCACTGGCTCTCTTTGAGTTCTTTGAACTCTCTAAGCATGATCTAGCCCCAGGACTTCTGTAAATGCCACCACTCCCTGCTTGGAATTTTCTTGTCTCCACAATTGGTATGGCTTCCTTCCTTCCTTTTTCAAGTCTTAACTCAAAAAAAAAAAAAAAAAAATTTTCACCTGTTCTAAGACTAATCTAATCTAAAACTGCATCAACCTTGTATGATGCTCCTTACTCCTTTCTTGTTTTGCTTTTCTCCATTGCACCAATCATTATTTAACATTCTATCTGTGCTATTTATTTATCTTGCTTATTGCCTTTCTCCCCAACCATTCCCAACTTGATAAACGTAGAGATTTTTGTCTGTCTTGTTAATGAATGTCCCCCCTACCACTGATGATGCAATCTGAAACACATTGGGAATAGAATCAATATTTGTTTAATTTATGACTTTCCTACTAACTCATCTAACTCTCATAGTGACTTGGTGGGGAAATTATTGTTGCATTTCATGATGAGGAAACTGAGGCTCAGAATAAATTTAGAGTAAGCGGTGGAGCTGAGACTCAACTTCAGGACATCTGACAACAAGCCACTTCCTCTATATCTCTACATTAGAGCAACCTTGTTTGGAAGTTTTAAGTTCAGAGTCTAATATAGTCTCATTAGAGGTGCATTTGTCCTACTTTTACCTCGTTGATCACACATAGCAATTCAAATTGCTTATAATTAGTCACTGGAAGAGAAAGGAACTAAGATTAAATCACGAACTAATGCTTATTCAACACCACCTGGCTAGGTCTATATTAACAAAGCAAAGCCCATAAATGAGGTTGTTATTCTAATAATTTAGCAAAACCCCTGCTGCTCTTCAATTGTCAGAATAATCACTTTAATTTTTCTTCATATAATTCAAGGGTTTTCAACCTTGGCACTATTGACATTGGGGGCTGGATAATTCTTTTCTGTTGGAGGCTGTCCTGTGCATTGTGGGACATTTGACAGCATCTCTGGCCTCTACTCACTAGATGCTAGTAACTCTCCCCCAGTTCTGACAACCAAGTGTTTCCAGACATTGCCAAAGGTCCCCTGAGTGGCAAAATTGTCCAGGTCAGAACCACTGTCGTAACAGACACTTCCTAAGCGTAAGGCTGAGTACGTAGTACATAGTACATATCTATTAAGTAGCTAAAAACCAGGCTACTAGAATTTACTTTGTGTGCCAGAAAAATGAAAGGGTACAATGAAAATGCCTTCTCTCCCCTTCTTAATCTGGATAATGGAGGGAAATGTATGATTTGTAACTTACTCACCAATTGGCCAAAGAAAAAATTGTGTAGTTAGCTTTAGTGTATTTCTCAGTTTAGCAAGGTGTCTAATACTTTGTGGAAACAGATACTTACAGAACACAGTAATAGGTAAACAAACCCAAATGGTCATTCTCAACATCTTTCTCTTTCCCATCTCCGATTTCCCATAGGTCTCTGCTTATATTATAAAAGAACACACAAAACTAGGACCTATTCTTGCCCCTTTCTTCACTGCATAAATTCAGGCCCTTGGTATTTGCTGCCAATATTACATCCCTCCTAGTCCTTTGAACCACTCCCTCTCCCAACATCAGGCCATTCTTCATTCTGCAGCCAAGAGTATCTTTCTAAGACTCCAGTTTCACTCCCTATTGACTTCAAGACCACTTCTCAAAGAGGTATCCATAGAATCAAATATTTTTGGTAATACTATATTTAAAAAATTAACAGATTTCTTTACTGTTCTTCATAGAACCTATATGCACTATTATATAGACTTCATAATTTGCCAAATTATTAGACCAGAGAATGTCTGCCCCCAAATTTCACGGTACGACACATTGGAGGAATGTTAACTTACAGGAGTAAATTCAGTTTAAACAGCCTCATAGATATGTGAGACTGCGCTAAGCATTTGGGAAACAAAGTTGAAAGACAAAGTCCATTCCACTGATGAGCTTATATCCTTGTGAGAGAAAACAATGTACAAATAAGATAAAATGGTAATTCCTATAAGAATTAATAAAGAGCTGTTGGAGCATACAAAGGTCATATCTGAGTTGGGTCTTAAAAGAATAAGTAGAATTTTGCGTTTTGGAGAGAAGAAGACATGGGGCATGGAAGAAGAGGATGGTCACTGAGGTGCATGGAGCGGGCGTGATTGACTCATGGGAACAAGGAGACACAGACAAATCAAAGTATTCATAAGTTGTGGGGAAAAGTGGAGGCAGATGAGACTGAAAAAGTAGGTTGCAATCAGATTGCCAAGGGCCTTGCATGCAAGTAAATGTGTTTGGGCACTAGGCTGAAGTCAGCAGGTAGCCCTAGAATATATATGAGCAATATAAGCAAGAAAGCAACATGGAAAGAGTTGTGTTTTAGAACAATAATTTCACCAGCAACACTGGAGCTTATGAAACTAAAGCAAGGAGGCTAGTTAAGGGACAATTGCAAGATTTAAATCTGGACCTCCCAACCTATGGTCCATGCAAGTGGACTTTCATACCCTATTCTGGAGTATAGAGTCAGAAGCTTTGTTGTGAGGGCTTGGCTTTAACACGTTCTCCAGGTGATGCTTATATAAGCTAAGGTTTGAGAAGCTCTGGTTTGAATTACATATAAAAAAACCTGAACTAAAATAATGTCAGTGAGGGTGATGAGAATAGACTCAGATATCTGGAGGCAGAATTGACAGAATTTACTAATCAACAGAATATTGGAGTCAGGGAGCTGGAGAAGTTGAAAGCATCTCTAGAGTTTATGAATTTGGGTGACTTGCTATACGCTGTGCATGCTCGGTGGCTTCAGTCGTGTCTGACTCTGCAACCCTGTGGACTGTAACCCTCCAGGCCACTCTGCCCATGGGATTCTCCAGGCTAGAATACTGTAGTTGGTCGCCATGTCCTCTTCCAGGGGATCTTCCCAAACCTGTGTTTCCTGCATCTCCAGTATACAGGTAGATTCTTTACCACTGAGCCACCTGGGAAGCTCAGGCATGTGGTAAGGTCCTTATTAAAGATGAAGATTTGTTTTAAAGTAGACTATAATCTGTTTAGGGATACCTTGGTGGCTCAGTGGTAAAGAATACATTTACCAATGCAGGAGATGTGGGTTCAAACCTGGGGTTGGGAATATCCCCTGGAGAAGGAAATAGCAACCACTCCAATATTCTTGCTTGGAAAATCCCATAGAGAGAGGAGCCTGGCAGATTATGGTTCAAGCGGCCACAAAAGAGTCAGACATGACTTAGAGACTGAACACCACCGACATAGTATGTTTAACTTCAGGAAGTTAAGCCTGAGGCCTCGGTAAGACATTTGGGAAACATGATCAGCAGGCATTTAAAATGTGGCGCTCAGAAGAGAGAGGTGGGGCTAGTGTCAGGCATCTGGCAGTTGGCCTTGTCTTTGAAACCATGTGGATTTCCCCAAGAAAGTGAAGAACAATGAGAATCAAGACCAGATCCAGAAAAACACCAACATTTAAAGGATGAATAGAGTATAATGATCACAGAAACAGAAAACTAAGAGGAGAAACACGTTACAGAGTCATGGATAAAGCCCACCCTCCTTCATGTGATGAGTGGGTTTCTTAAATCATCTACATACATGGTTCTCTACCAAAGTACTTCAACCTAGAATGTTCTAGAAATGAAATTAAAAGTTCACTTTATGGTTATTTCAAAGCCTGAAGTAAAAGCAAAGTGAAGCTCTAAGAGAAATGTTCATGATTATAGGTAAGTGTTCAGTTCAAAATGTGAATCATTCAAGAATTTACTTTAGGAAATTTTATAAAAATGGATGGTAAGAAAAGTCTTATCTGAAATGTTTCACTATAAAATATTTCATTTATTTCCACCCATTTGAATTCCATTCTGTTTTGATACTTAACACTTGATAGTTTTAAGAAGGACCAAATGGCTTGAAGTAACAACTTTTTACAAATTCATAACAGCTCTTCATCTGGTCACTGAGCTGAGAGGAATCCTGCAGATTCCCTTCAATATTGGGTTTCATTCCCTCCATCTTGTGCAGGCCGCTCTCAGAAAACAGCCAAGAAAAACAACCCAAGCACAAATGGCTGCAAATTGACTTGCAAATGTACAAATTCAGACCAAAAAGTGAAACAGGAAATCTTCTTTGAAGGGTGATTATCATAATTTATAATAGGCGATTCAAACTCTTTCCCATAATTCTCTGAACTTTCCAGTGACTTTATTGCCCAAGACTGGTAAATGTCGCTACTTTCTTTCAGTATGTATTTAGAAAACCGGTACAGTTTCTCAAACTTGAGAAATGATCTCCATGACCTATAACTAGTAATAAATAATTATTTCTTTCCAGTTAGCAGAAATTAACATTAGTTCAGGGAAAAAATTTGATTACAAAAATAAGAATCAAATAGCCAAGATATGACTAGGATAGACTGGGTCCTAAGTAATTTATACTTTGAAATTTCCTGTAATTTTCAACTTTATCTTAGCTTTTCATTAAAATGAAATGATGAAGTATAAAAAAAATATGTTAACTCTAAAAAAAACAAAGGGAATTAAACTTCTGATAATATGATTCAGTTTTATATACTCTAATAGCTGAAATTAAGTGAAAGAGTATCAATTATGAGTTAATTTTCTATACAAGGGAGAAACAAAATGATTTTTAAAAAAGGAACAAACACTTAAAGCCACCACTTTGAAGCCCAGATTATCCGAATTGACTGTTTCCATTGACAGATCAAATTATGTTGCAACATTAACATTTCATGAGAAATCTTATAAGCGAACACTTTAGAAAATGATGATTGCTGAACCAAGTAACAGGCACAAAACATATAAAACAACTCACCCAGCCCCATATGGCTATTCTTTTTTCATCAATGAAACCCATTTCTATGAATTTTCTAAAGTAAAAGAAACAAATTTTTAGAATTTTAAGTGTGTACACATGACATTTACTTCATTACACAAGCATATTTAATCCAAAGATTTAATAGAAACGCTACATTTTCTTTGTTTAAACACATGCATAATAAGGTTGCATTTACAAATAATTAAAATAATATTATCGTGTTTTCTGCAAAGGATAAAAGGAGCTGTTAAACTCTATGGTACATCTATTGAGTAGTACTCTCATGGCTGTAAGGCCTCCTACTGTAATTGTCCTGGTGAGTTACTTGGGGCTCAGATGAAGAAGCTCATATTCAGCAAATGAATATTGATCGAAAGGGGAAATAATTTTTTAATGCACTGAACAAGTAAATGGTTAGTTCAGGTTCTCAGACTCCAGCCACCTGTTTTTGAGTTTGATATTAAATGTAGTTAAATTATTTATAAAAAAGAGAGAGAGACAGGCTCATAGTAACACCAGAAGAAATAGCATTTTGAGTGGGACCAAATTTCCAAATCTGCAGGTTTTGGCAAAAAAAAAAAAAAAAAAAAAAAGGTTTTGTTTTTCCTGTTTTAAATTTTATTAATTTCTTATGATTTTGTTTGCTTACGTGTTAATGTGAAAGAATTTCAATCTAAAATGGGACTGAAAAATAAGAATGAAAAATCGCTCACGGGTGCACTCAGGACTGCGAGAGACTGATTTCCATATATGCCTGATGTACAGAAAACTGATATTACTGAAATTTTCTTAAATGATAGGGAGTTGGCCTCATATCAACCTTGGACATTTTGCTTATGGTTTCCAGAGACCAGAACAAGAAATGACCCAAGTCAGGTTAGTTCTTCAAAGTACATTGAATTGAGCTTTGTATGATGGGACTAGTTTTATCTGCCCAGGTAGTAGTCAAAGTTGGTCTCTGTTTTGTTTTTGATTTTAACAGATTCTCACTGAACTCTTCCCTCTTTATATTCCTTGCCTATAATACAGCCTATCCCAAACCCTCAATGAACTGGCCTATAGCTTGCTATAGTTTGTGAGTCCAGAGCTGCAATTCCTCTGCTATACCTGAATAAACACATTTTTAAACAATTTTGAGTTTGCCTCATTTTAACCTTTTAAGTTGACATGGATTATAATTGGAGAAGGGCAGGGCAACCCACTCTAATATTCTTGCCTGGAGCATCCCATGGACAGAGGAGCCTGGCAGGCTACAGTCTATAGGGTAGCAAAGAGTTGGACACGACTGAAACGACTTAGTACATATGCACACATTATAATCACTGTCTCATTTTGGGTCACATCCATCCATGGAAAAACATCTATCCCTCTCTCATTTCATATTTAGATACCCTCTGTTTATCATGGTTTGAACAACTATATGCATCTTTTAGAATATGAACATGATTCATTCAAGCTCCATCACCATAGACCCTTCATTTGAAATCAAATTTGAAGACAAATCTCTCCTAAGGAGCAAAGGGCCATGCTTAATGGTGACCTTCAGAAAGTCCTGGGAAACTCTCGGAAATCTAAGTGCATTGCTGGCACAAAGCAAGAGTGTTTTGGGCTAATTTACCCCATGCTTACCTGAGGGCTGGTGTTTGAGAGCCATTGTTATTTATTTAGGGAGTGTTTTGATAGAAGAAACTTTCAAAGAAACGGAAGCAGTGGAAGAAAAAAGCAAACTGAATAAGCCATTACAGAGGCCTGGATGGGACCGTGAAGGAAAAGAAGGGGATGAGACCAAAGTGACACTTATGACCAGAAGAACTTTTTTTTTGGTTGCCTTAAGTGATGTTAATGTCTTTCCTCATTCTTCTTTGGAACTAGGATGGAGTGATCTGCGTTAGTTGAATAATGGAATTTCTTAAAGGGATTTCACAGCAACCATTTTGCTCCTTGCATGGATTCAAAATGCACGTTTCTGCTGCACAGAGGAGTTGGGCAGATGCCCGGGACAAACAGATGGGAAGAAGCCCCGTCAGTCACAGCTTACTCGACACTAATTCTGAAGGACACTGAGGCGTCTTCAGGGGAAAAATGCAGTAGCAAACGGAGAGTTGCTACCTGTGTGGATGCTTGTTCACAGTAGGTAGAGAAAACGGGCTGTCAACTGTGGTATTTTGGCGATTTGCCCACAAACTTCAAAAGCCAAATGGAAGAAAAGAAGGTTCACTTTCTTTGTCAAAAAAAAAAAAAAAAAAAAAAAACCCAAACAAAGCAATCTTGCTGCTAGTGCTTGAAGCCAGTTTGAAGCCATAAAATCAATCATGATTTTATGATCTCCCAGAAGCTAGCAATCATATTGCCTTGCATCTGGGGTAAAAGCAAATAACAGGTGATACATGGGAACAGGAAATTCTTAACAGCTCCTTTCCTAGGTTTATTCCAAAAGGATGACATTTACAGGAAATGATAGCGCAATAGTTAACATGGAAATGAAACATTAACACTTAATGTGGCAAGACTAGGTTAAAGGTTAGCTAGATAATCTGAGCACTTTGAGACCAACCAGGCTTTATAAAATTTACCTCCAAAATTCTGAAGAGCTTTCAGGAGAGTTATCAGAAATACTGCCAATAATGTAGTTAAATCAACAAAATGTTAATAACAAGGGAAAAAACATGTTTTTCTAATTTTGGAGACTGGTCTGGACTTTATAATTTTTCTCTTAAAAATAACCCTAGGCTAAAAATCAATTTGAAACCCTATCGATTGATTACTATTCTATTTTGGAAATGTTTTTATTGGTATCATGTATAACAGTATATTGTTTCTCATATAATTCTTTCTTATCACTATCCCTGAAGTTATATGAAGTTTCAAAGTTGTGGGAATGTCTAAAGTGCCAAACTTACCCCAAATGAGCAGATTTGACCCTATAACTACTGAAGCTTTAAGGGACTCACATGTGTGCCACTTGCAAGGGAGACTGAAGAACGTAGGTGTCAGTTTTACTTAAGCTTTGACCTCAAATGCATTTCCTTTGGGGCATTCAAAATTTGTGTAGCTGTAGGGCTTTCCCCCCAGCCCCCCCCACCCCCACC
>SJYA01000587.1:3364289-3444312 GCA_006410615.1 Neotragus moschatus
CTTTACTTCGTTGAATTTATTTATCAACCTTGAACAGCGTTTACTAGTATTTTCAAATATGTACATAGGATTTTTTTGCTATGTAAAAAATTTAGCCTGATTGCATTTCCTAAGAGATTCAAGGAAACAAATTTCTTTTTTTTTTGCAGGAAGAGGTAATTTGAGGACCATGGACAGGGAAGCCTGGTGGACTATGGTCCGTGGGGTTGCAGAATCAGACACAGTTTAGTGACTGAACAACAGCAACAAGAGTTGGAGGACTACCATAGAGGGATTACAATCCCAAGCCCTCAGGTCAGACATTCAGGGTCTGATTCCTAAAACGTTTCTCTGGAAAATATGTGATTGAATTCTTTCCAGAATTATCACTATAAATCTATCCTCGAGCTTTTGTCTTCTCAAAACATTGGGCTTTAAGGCCTCTCTTATACTTTTGCAGAATAACGGTTTCAAGCAAGGTGAAGGCCAAACCCAGCTGGCATCTCCACTGCTGTAGATGCACTTTGCATGGGCCACACAGACACCCCTGTTCACAGAGGTAAATACAGAAAGTTCCATGTAGTTTATTCACTCTTCAGAAACTAAGTGCACTGAAAGTTGAGATTGTAAATTGCATGATTTTACACAGAGTATTGTAATTGCATATACTACTTCACCTGCTCTTGAATGGCTGAGTCAATGAGTGAACATATGTCTGGTCTATAGTACAAAAACTTTCTTCAGGTTACATCCAAAAATGGCTCAGAGGAGGTAAATGCAGATAGTTACAGCCTCTGGTCCAATCTTCATTTCGGTTCTAAGCGTCATTTATGTTACTGTGAAAAATCAATAGAATTTGTGGCTTCCTGTTTTATGTGTTGAACAGAAATAACAATTTATATTAAGGTCAATGCTTGGATATCAGGTTTAAATTTTCAACTCATCCAAAGAAAAACATTAAGAAGTTATCTGTTCCATCTCTTCTGTTTCTTAGGTTATTCCTCTTAAATTTGAATGCCACATTTTTGGTGATAAATAAGTGCACAAACATATAATGATGTATAATGGTAATGACTGTTTTTAATCAACACCAAACAAATCACTTTTTAGCTCTACCATCTTTCGAAAGTTGAATTATAAACCACAGTTTACATCTCTGTCCTTTGATATTGTCCCAGGATTACATGTCCCTGGTGTTTTATTGCATGGTTTAATACAAGCAAGTGTGACACACAGCCAGAAAAGAATTAAGTCTATAATGCTGATAGCTGCGTTAATATTTTTAAGGCATACCATAGTCTTATATGAGACATTGTATCTTGGGATTTTTCTTTGAATTACCTTTTCTATGACTCTCTGTCACACAGAAGTATCTCTCAAAAAAGTTGAAATAGTGGAAAGGCCAAAAATCTGGGTGAGTAGGAAAGACAGAGCCTCCTAGAAGTTAAGTGTGAATAATGCCTACAATTTGTGCAACATTATTTAATAATTTACTTATTAATTTGTTAGATTTTATCCAAATAGACTTTAATTGAATGTTTTTTTGTGTGTGTGTAATTAGTGCCCACAGAATGAAAATTTAAAAGCATATAATTGATTACTTTTCTATTAAAAAAAAAATCACTTGTGAGTCTAAACTCTTCTGCTTTGATTAGAGACAAAAAATACAGAAAAGTGTTGTCTGGGCCTGGCTCCTAGTTGTTAAATACAGTTTGTGTTATGCGCGCTACACTGAAATCAGTAACCATCAGTGATATTAAGATGGTAAAAGAAACATACTAATTAATTTTCTAAATTGGTCTTTTCTGTGAAGTGTTATTTGACCTTTAGCTGTCATGCATGCACGTATATCCATGACTAAGAGTACAATTGGACTGTGTTAGTTTTTACATTTATAAGCTACACTTCTCTAATGTCACCTACTCATACCATAATAACAGAAACCTGACAGCTATAAGAAATATCCAGAAGAATCCTGCACAGTGCTGCCAAACTAGGAACAATTTTGGTGACTCTTTTCTTTTTGTTTCAGGAAGAAATGATTGAGCCATAAATTGTGGTTGAGAACGTAGTTGGGAAGAAGTCAGATTATAACTCTGTATTTCTTCTAAATGTTTTCATAATGTAATTTCTATTAAATAAAATAAATTTTTTTTGGGTCAAATGAAACTAGGAAAACACTTTCTTGCTAATATGATAGTTTAATCATAAATGAATATCTGATATCTGTGAGTACATAGTGCCGATGAAATCTTGAGCCATTTCTGAATTTATGAGGCAAAATCCACAAGGCTTGAGCACTCAGATGTCCAGTTTTCTATAGACCATTCCTAAAGTTATACAAATTTTTCTGTTAATTGTGAGCCATGTTAATGAAAGGCTATTAGAATGACTAAAACATGGAAAGAGAGTACTTATCATCTTTCACTATGAATTATTTTTATACTCTTTTCTGTGAATAGTTTTTTTCTCATATTGGGTAAAACTATCCCTTGATGATTAATGATAGCTTTAGATGATGTTAAGAAAACAGATAAAAAGAATTAAGGCATAAAGGATGGAGAAACCCAAAAGTTATTGCATAGCTTTTGCTGACATCAGTTTCTCTTTGAATGAGAAGGCGCTCACCTGACAGCTGTGATCTGGTCCTCAACTTCATAAACACCCAGCTTTCGATACACTGCATACAGGAGTTTGTCACCTTGGAAAGCTGTTCCTCGACCATCCACCAAGGCAATGACTATCCCTTCCTTACTTGCAAGATAAGATATCCAACTAATAGCGAATATAGACCTTACACTCTGACTGCAGGGACCACCATACCTAAAGGGAAAAAAGAAAGAGAATCTCCGATGTTTTTGTGAAACTCAACTTCCCATCGGGGCCAAGAATTGCCTTTAGTATTTCCCAGTACATTCGTATGATAAAATTTCAATAACAGCGGCATTAGAACTGGCTCAGAATCAACAGAGGACCAGGCTTTTCCCAGAGGTTTGCTACAAGGAAGTTGTTCTGGGACACAGCCCCTCCTATTCCCCAAAACGGATACATCTAGGGTTGGCATTTCAAGGAATATGTGTGGGTTTTTCGTCATTTCTGCCACCTGCCACTTGCTAAAAGCAGGCATAAGATATACTAAAAAAAATGCATGGTGTTTTAAGCAAATTGTGTGTAGGTCAGCACTGATTTGGGGTGTGATTCCACAAAATGTATTCCATTCCCTTATTTCATTTCTAACTCAATTACATAAGATGTGAAGATGATTTACAATATTTTTTTGGCTGCAATTTCTCTATCTCAAAGGTATTCTGACACATTAGGCAATTTGCCACACAAAGGAAATTCAAAACAGCAAATGCAAGCAAGTCCATCTAAAAATCTCAAAACTTTCTCAAGCTATTTTAAATAGCCATATTTTATTTACTCTGATTAGTTGGGGAATATATAAAACAGCATCAATAGGAACTGTTACCGAGGAGAATGGTTCATTCTATCTCACAAATGTGTGTTTAATACAGCATGCTTTCAATAAATAGTTTTTAAACCAAAGAAAATATTACATACACTTGAATTAGCAAGGGATACTTCTTTGATTTGTCAAACTGAGGAGGAAGAATCATCTTGTACCACAATGCTTGAAAAACAAAAACAGAGAAAAATCTTCATTCCACTATACTCAGCATTATTTATTTTCTTTAATAATAATATACAACATAAAATCAACTTATAATTAGTAAATTGTGAAGAATCAAGACTATGTTTTTCTTGATTTTTATTATGTATTTTGTCTAATTTACAAGTTACTAGAAATATCGAACTATTGTTTTTCTAGAAGCACACATTCTAAAATTAAAATTAGATAAACTTTAAAAAAAAATCAGTGTTGAAATGGAGCTATAGAAAAAATATCAACCCTATTCACAAACATATGAAAGATATTTCATAAAACCTTATTGCCACAATAAGATTTTTAAATTAAGATCCTGTAATATTATAGGGTTGTACTATAATATTTACCCTAAAATTTTGTTTCTAAAAAGCAAGATAAGTGCTCAGCTTCATATTTATTTATGAGAAGTTTTTAAAGATCTTACTAATATCATCCACTTTAAGTTTCTTAATTTCTTCTTTGGGCAGCTGAATATTTTTCAAAGCATTTTCCAATTCCTTGTTGTCTTCCAGGATTTTAATTTCTTAAAAAAAAAGAAGTTCATTTTTGATTAATAGAAGTTCTATAAAAAGTTTCTTTCTTAAAATGTCTTTGAATTTACTATGGATGAAACTGAAATAGTATATGGATTGCTTAAGGATTTTCATACTGACAAGCAGAATTTTAACACAGGCTTTAAAGCTGGGATGAGCTTGTAAAAGACATCAATTATTGTCTCCTAAACTGACCCGGATGGCATCAAAACACATTTTGAGCAGAATCACAGAAGTAACAATGTTAACATTTTCCTGTGTCCAACCTTTTTATAATAAGTGTCCTGAGTAGTAGCATTTTGAAAAAAATATTTGCTAGAACAAAAGTGGTAGAAATAAATCTATATTGCCTGTCTCTTATACACATCTCATATTTTATTTACTCTGATTAGTTGGGGAATATATAAAACAGCATCAATAGGAACTGTTACCGAGGAGAATGGTTCATTCTATCTCACAAATGTGTGTTTAATACAGCATGCTTTCAATAAATAGTTTTTAAACCAAAGAAAATATTACATACACTTGAATTAGCAAGGGATACTTCTTTGATTTGTCAAACTGAGGAGGAAGAATCATCTTGTACCACAATGCTTGAAAAACAAAAACAGAGAAAAATCTTCATTCCACTATACTCAGCATTATTTATTTTCTTTAATAATAATATACAACATAAAATCAACTTATAATTAGNATATATATATATATATATATATATATATATAGGTAATTGAATTACTGTGCATTCAATTCCTTCAAATCCTTTCCTTCAAGATAGTTATATATCTTAGTAGGACAACCATATATACACACTATGATCTTTGTCTTTCATCATAAAGTGTTAGTCACTCAGTCACGTCTGACTCTTTGTGACCCCATGGATTGTAGCACTCCAGGCTCCTCTGTCCATGGAATTCTCCAGGCAAGAATACCAGAGTAGGTTGACATTTCCTTCTCCAAGGGATCTTCCCAATCCAGGGAGTGAACCTGGTTCTCCTGCATTGCAGGCAGATTCTTTAGCATCTGAGCCAACCCAAGACTCCTAAAGAGAACTCTCAAAGGGGGCACCTGGAAAAGATCTCCTAAAAAACTGCTGTTTAACTGAACAAATCCATTGATTTCCTGAGAAAAGTTAGGTTTTTGAATAATAAGTGATGTTTGTAGCTTTATTTTTAAAAAGAGGGTCTGGATGACTTCTGAGATACAGCAGGCCTGTGGACTCCTTGTTTTTGTGCTTTTTTAAAAAAGTGGACCTTGAAGATGGAGAGCTGGGGGAGTACTTGTAACTACACTAAGTTTGCCAAACCACTTCTCTTGTAACTCTCAGTTTTCATGTACTCATGGCATTTTGCTCCAACGTGTTACATTTAATCTTAGAACAAGGATAGATGTTTTGGTATGAGTTGTATAAGATACATAATACATTTCATTTTAACTTTGGATAATCCATCAGGAAAGAGAGAGCTGTGGCAATTTAAAAGTTAAAACTAAAAAAGGGAATAGCAGGAGATGGGGAGAGATAAATTAGGAGGTTAGGATTTACATACATGTACTACTGTGTATAAATAGATAAACAACAAGGACCTACTGTATAGCACAGGGAACTATCAATACATTCAGTATCTTGTAACACCCTATAATGGAAAAGAATCGGAAAGAGAATATTTATATATGGACTTCCCTGGTGACTCAGAAGGTAAAGAATCTGCCTGCAATGCAGGAGACCTAAGTTTGATCCCTGCGTTGGGAAGATCCCTGGAGAAGGGAATGGGCCCCTACTCCAGAATTCTTGCCTGTAGAATTCCATGGACAGGGAGTCCTGGCGGGCTACAGTCCTTGGGGTCACAAAGACTCAGACAGAACTGAGCGACTTTCACTTTCACTTTAAGGACTTTCCAGGTGGTACTGGGGTAAAGAATGCTCCTGCCAACGCAGGAGATGTAAGAGGTGTGGGTTTGATCCTTGGGTTGGGAAGATCCCCCGGAGGAGAAAATGGCAACCCACTCCAGTACTCTTGCCTGGAGAATCCCATGCACAGAGGAACCTGGCAGGCTACAATCATGAAGTTGAAAAGAGTTGGACATAGCTGAAGTGACTTAGCATGCCCTGAAACTAACACAACATTATAGATTAGCTATATTTCAATTAAAAACTCAAAACTAAAAAGAATAAGTTAAATGAATATTCAGTTCTAAGTACAATGGAGCCAGTCCTTCATTCGCTATGTGTGGGTTCTGATTGTGGAACTGTCAAGGATAAAGGGAATCTATATGGAGCAAGCACACAGAGTGGCTGTAATGTTTACTTAGACCATGTTTATCATTTTGCCAACAGATGCTGGAAGTCTGAGACAATACACGGATGTTGCCTGATTGAGTTGACCTTGATTCCTTCTCTAGTCTGTTCCCAGTTAAGGACTTACTGAAATGACAAGTTGAATAGAAAAGCTTATTAATGCTTCTACAGTCCAGAGTTGCATCTTTATGGATAGCAGATGAGCAATTTTCCTACCTCTTGCAGCAAAATGGAATTTCATAGGGCTGTAAAGAGAGGGAGGGGTTGCAATTGGGCTTCTCTATGTGGCTTTGAATTAGGAGTATATAATATGGCAAGGCTTGCTAGAGCCCAGACTATACCCTTTACCTCCTTCTACTCATCATTGCATACTTGATGCCCAGCATGCTCAGTACCAAGTACATGATGTGTGGTTGTGTTCTCCATATGTTTGAAGACTCTTCATTATGATGAAGTCAAGGTGCAAGAATGATTGATCACATCTGACTTATTTGTTAAAATCACATTAACTATGATATATTATTCATTGATTAAATTATGTGAAGAATCTTCAGGAAACCTGATAAATAAGGCTATTCAATCAGCTGAGCAATTTTAATGAAAATCTGCTGTGTCTGAAGTTCCTAAGCCTCAAATGGGTCCTCCATGTCAAATGTCGACTCTTCTATTTTTTATAGCATCTGGGTCAAGTGCTATCTCTTATTGTCCAATGACTTGACTTCACTTTGCAAAGAAAATATAGCCATTGCACTGTTTTCTACAAACTGTGGCAGGTGGATTCTTTACCAACTGAAGCCCTGTTTATCAGGGAAGCCCTGTTTTCTACAAACTTTCATAGAACTACATCAAAAGTTTCCTCACTCTCTCTCATCACAAGGCCAGAGATTAATTTCCTCACCTGTCTCTGGACTCCACTTTACTCCGAGTGGAGGGACAGCTACTCTATGTCTTCAACCATGGTCTCCACATTTCTTCCATCAGCATTCACCCATTCTCAAATGTTTATCAGCTTTCAAAAGCTAATTTGAACCTCTATCAATCTCTTCCAGGATTATCCACCTCTTTCCTCCAATCATCAGTCAGACCTATTGAAAACTGTCTCCTTTTATTTACCTACCTCCTATGCAAACCTAAATTTACTTCAACCTTGCTTCTACCTCCACTGCTCCACTGAAACTGTTCTGACTAAGCCAATGCTCATCCTTACTTTGTTAAGCTCATTGATTTAGGGAAGGTCTTGTTTCACTCTGAAGTGTTTGATGCAGATGAGCACTCCCTTTTCTTGAGATCCTCTTCTCCCCTGCATGCCATGAGTCCATACTCTCAAGGGTGTCCTTCTTCTCTCCGCTCTCAGTCTCCTTTACAGGTTCGTTTTCTCTTTCCATTTCTCATGTTGGTGTTCTGCACAATTATACTCTAGGCTCATTCTTTACTACCCTTGCCCACCCTCATTTCCCCTCTCTGCTCTCTCATGCATTTCCACAAACTTAGTAACTATGTATTCCATAAATGAATAACTTCTTGATAATTATTTTCAACTCAAACGAATCCTCCAACATCCAGATCCAAAAGTATGTCACTCCAGGACAGCTCTTCTTGGATACCTGTCATCAGTACCTCAAACTCAATATTCAAAATAAATTCATCACCTCTCCAAAAACGTTTTCTCCACAGTGGGTCCCATCTTTCAACAAAAAGCATCAGTGTGAATCCATTTGACCAAGTTAGACATCCAAATAGCATCAACCTCTCCCTTATATTTATGAGTCTTCAGGTGGACGTAGTCATCATTAGGAAACATTTCTTAACCTCCTATTCCAGAGGAGGAGCCCTGCTAATATGCTCTCATGAATCTCTACCTTCCCTATCTTAATACTTTAATCCCATTGTGTTGTAACTGTCTGTTCACACATTTGCATTTCCCGCTGACCTGTAATCTCCTGAGAACAGGACCATCTCTAATACAATATCTGTTCACTTTTAGGATGTAGGTGCTTAATAAATATGTATTGAATGAAAAATTTTGGCACCAAATGCAAAGAGAAACTACAAATAAATAGAAGACATAGCATCTGCTCTGAAAAGCTATTCCGAAACTTATCTGGACCCCACTCCAGTACTCTTGTCTGGAAAATCCCATGGATGGAGGAGCCTGGTAGGCTGCAGACCATGCGGTCGCTAAGGGTTGGACATGACTGAGTGACTTCACTTTCAGTTTTTACTTTCATGTATCGGAGGAGGAAATGGCAATCCACTCCAGTGTTCTTGCCTAGAGAATCCCAGGGACGTGGGAGCCTGGTGGGCTGCCGTCTATGGGGTCACACGGAGTCGGACACGACTAAAGCGACTTAGCAGTAGCAGCAGCAGCCCGATGTAAGACTTATTAAACTGGAATTTTGAAGGTGGACCTGAGAACCTATATTTATAATAAACCTCTGGAGAATTTCATCATAGGGCAAGTTTGCAGAACTGTACTATAAAAGAATTTTCATTGGTTTTGAGAGTTAAAAACATGTAAATACATATAACATATATACACACATGAACATTGTACCTATTTTGTAAGTACTGAATGAAGTGACTAAAGTTTTGTAAGCAGTACAAAAATTGGTATCTTGCAAGAATATGAGAAGAATAGTAAGAAAGTGGAAATTCATTTAAAAAGAGAAGCTGACCTTTATTTTGCAGTCATGCAATTACTTTCCTCAGATTCAAATGGCTAAAAGTTATCAAGATTATTTTATGCAAATCAGAGATTGTGTTCTTTTTTGAGAACAAATGAGAATTACACATTTATGGTGATTTCCATTAAAACAAAGACTTAGAAATTTGAAACTAGTCTTGCTTTAAAATTTTTCTCACTGAAGGTTGAAATGAGCCAAACTCAGAAATACAATCTGTTATTCTTTCAAGTATTTCATTATTAGACACAAGGTTAAAAAAAAAACCAAAAAAAAAAAAAACCCCAAAACTTCAAAACGAAACTAAATTCGCATCATTATTACAATGCTTGTCCTGTCCTGAGCTCCTGAATGGACTCTGATTTTCCTCATTGCCTTATTTTCACCTGTACGTAGGCCATTGAGCTGGCAGCCAAACTAATTCCAAAGCAGTCAGTCTCCTGACTTGTCACCAAAGCTGTCCAAGGACAATCACAGGCTTGAGAGCTGAAGTCCCTTTTTGTCCTTAGATTCCATCAACTTCAACCCCACAACGTTTCATAGTAAATCAAAAGGTAACAGAACCGCAGGAAGAGTCTCAGGGCAATTATACACTTGATTATCTCCGTCGAGAGTAAAAATGGTCATCTTTGAGCTGTGAACTATTTTTGAACCAATATCACGAATACAGGATGGAGGAGAGCTGCCTTGATAGCAGCTGAAAATGGAAAGAGCCTCCAAATTTCAGGGCTCTCATACGTGGCAACAGTGTGATGTAGCTGTTAAAACAAAAAAGCTAGCATGATAGTCACCCTCTGCTTCGAACTGGAGTTATATCGGGAACTCATCTCCAGTTCGGGATGTTAAAAAAAAAAAAAAAAAAAAAAAAGCCTTCTTATTCGGGAGGGAGAGTGTACTAAAAATCTTCAGTTTCCTTCCAATTTTAAGCTTCTGTGTTTTTATAAGGGTGATTGGTGAAGACAGGATTAATTCGTCTTATATAACTCATCTGCTTTATGCCAGGTTCTTACTGCAAATAATAATTAACTTTCATATGATCAGGTTTGACAAAGAATAGGTTGATCGATATAATCATAAGCTATGCAATAAGCTGTATGTCACTGCTCCCCTTGCTGGTGTGGGGAAGCTGTCTGGCTTCCTCTAGTGTCACAAGAGTCCAGGATTTCTTAAGACGACGGCAAGTGGGAGACAGTACCTTGGTCGGTGCGGCCATCATGAAGGGTGGAAATGGGGAGGCCTGGGCCTGTGCACAGGATGAAACAAAAGCATGGCTTAGTTTTAAAATAACATTTAGCTTTCAATAAGAATTGCTGGTCATCTTCTGATTACTGTCAAGCTCAATTCCCTCTTTTACTTATGCAACTATTTTTTTTTCTCCCATAAAGAAGTAAACATCCCCTTTTAAGTTACATTCAAACAATACATGAGACCAGAGCCCAGTTAAAGAACAGACATAAGAAAAAAAAAAAAAAAAAGAACAGACATAAGAGAAGAGTTGCCTGTATATATTTCCAAGAGTGATCCTAAATAGTCAGTATCTAATTACACAAATGGGCCCCAGAAGCTGCAGTGATAAATGGCCTTCTGGGAAGATATGCTATATGAGCCAGTTTTAGCTGTGTCTTTAACTTCACTAATACTCAGATTATATTTTCAATTTTGCTTCTTGGTTCAATGTTCAGTTTAGTTTGGTAGGCAGAACTCAGCAACTGTTGTTTCTTTCACTTAATTGCTATGAAAGTTAGTCACACAGTCGTGTCCGACTCTTCACAATTCCATGGACTACAACAGCCTGTCCAGCTTTTCTGTCTGTGGAATTCTCCGGGCAAGAATACTGGAGTGGGTTGCCGTTTCCTTCTCCAGGGGATCTTCCTGACCCTGGGATTGAACCCGGGTCTCCTGCATTGTAGGCAGATTCTTTACCGACTGAGCCACTAGGAAAGCTTTGCTATAGGCAGAAATACATCTATACAGAAAATATTTCCTGTTCAGTATGCTCTGACAGGACACATTCCTTACGAAACAGACCTCGAGGTCTGTTTCGTGCTTCAAACTTTTGTGCACCAAAAGTTCATCTGGGGTGCTGTACTAGGATCCCAGCTGTGGGGGAAGAGAAAAAAAAGGTGGGGTACTGAGGGAAAGTGGGTCCGGGTGCAGTCACAACAGAGACCTCAGCCAGCCTCACTGGGAGCTCTGGAGCTGGCTGGCCTTCAGAGTTGTCTTGAATGGAGCCAACTAGTTTGCCTTTTATCTCCCAGAATGGAGTGATTCTTGATTTTGGCCTGAGAGAAGAGCGATCTCTGACTTGGGTGCAGGGGGCCCAGCTGTAAGCTTTTAGCTACCAGCTCTCTCAGCAGCTGGAGAAATGAGGACTCAGTCCTGAAGGTAGGAGGTCTGAGTGGCAAACCAGTGTCCACCATATATTTCCACATGGAATTCAGGTTCTCTGTGCATAAATTGGCTTTTTTTTTTTTTTTTTAATCTTAATTCCCCAAACAGGGATCTAATTTTTGCTCTCCTGCAGTGCAGTAGAAGCATGAAGTCCCAGTCACTGGACTGCCAGGGAAGTCCCAAAATTGGTCATTTTAACAATATCTGTAAATATTTTAAAAACTATTACTTACTTGAACTATAGAATAAATAATACCTGGAAATATGTTTGTAAAGTTATTAGAAACCCTGGATGTGAGTAGTTCCCTCTTCTGCCTTATTCCTGACATCTTTCAGCCTTCAGAGAAGATGCTTTTGACTTGCTTCTCAGTGTGTTATAAGTGTTAAAAGTGGCAGGCTCCATGGGCGAAGCCAGAGGCTGTCTGGTTACATCCATATTTGTAAGAGTAATCGTGATTCTGGGGTCTTAGTCCCATTTTCCAGTTAACCTTTATAAGCAATAAAGCTAATATTTTGATTTCCTGCCTGACTTCTCAATCTGACCTGAGAGCGAGGAGAAAGGATATCATTTATTAGACCCTCTCAAAAACCAGAAATACTTAATGTGTGGAGTCTCAATTTTATAGAACTTAATTTCAGAGATTTTCATTTTGACTAGATTTTTATGTACAAATACATATTGTAATTTTTGTTAGCATGTAAGGCAATGAGACATGAATCTAAATTTCTAAACTTTAGTCAAACAGCACCCACCTTATGGGATGTTCGTAGGTGTGCAGTTCCAGTAGGGATAACTAGCTTATATCTTTTGTCCAAACTATGAGACAAACTAATGACTGACTGCCCTTGACACAAGTGGCCTGAGGGTGTGGTCCTAGTGGCAGAAGTATTCTTTGTACTGCTTTTGTTCCATCAGCATCATCAATATGATTTTACCTACTTCAATCCTATTATCTGGGATTTACTCATCATCTCTCTCAGAGAGTTTGAAGTTACATAATGAAGCTTTACTCTTAGTCCTAAAGGGGAAGATTTCAAGGTTTTTCCTATGATGGTGCAGTGACTCATTTTACTGGAGCTTCAAAAACACCAGACGATGTGATGCTTCCCACACAGTATATTTTTTGCTAAATGGGAAATTACCATACTGCCGAGGAAGAGTGAGTGTGGAAAAGTCAGGCGATTCAAGTTCCAGAAAGGAGTCTTTCACCAACTTTTGATAAGAGATTAGTATTTGATTTCTTACTCTTCAGGGGGTACTTAGGCTCAAGCAGATCTTAGGAAGACACTAAGAAGTGGTATAGAGCTTTCAAAAAGCATTAAAGCACTGTACAAATGCAGAATGCATAAAATATAAATGCGTTTGTATGAGTAGGGTCACTGATGTCTTTATCAGTAAACATATCAGCATAAAGGGCTTTCCTGGTGGCTCAAAAATAAAGAATCTGTCTGTCAGTGCAGGAGATGCAGGTTTGACCCCTGAGTCAGGAAGATCACACGCAGAAGGAATTGGCAACCCATTCTAATATTCTTGTCTGGGAAAACCCATGGACAGAGGAGCCTGGTGTGCTGTAGTCCATGGGTTGCGTAAAGATAGACACAACTTAGCAACTGAACAACAACAACAACCAATATCAGCGTAAAAATGATCCTGGGGTATGCTTTGCAAAAAGCAGCAATGTTCCTAGTTACCTAAGTTCATTCCACAAACATTCTACGTCTATCATGCACTAACCATTCTTTTTGGGCCTTATGAATATAAAGATGAAAGGAAAGTTTATTCTGCCTCCAGAAGAGAAAATAGACAACCAGATGATTCAGGACAGTTATTTCAATGATACCCTGTGCCTGGCATGTAAGCTTCAATATATGCTGCACGAATACGTAGCTTGAGATGAAAAATGTTGCACAGAAATTGAGAGGGACATTTAACGTATACCTTGAAATGCTGTAACCACAATTAGCACATATAGTCATGAACAACAATCTTTTGACTTTACAGAGATGCCAAAGACCAAATCTTTTGTGAAAGTGTTGTATTAAAGTGGTATCTTGTGCCATCATGAAGGAAGCATTTGAATTAAAATGCTTACTCATTTTCACACAGTCAAAAGAACTGGGGTGAGGTTCTGGGCCCAGATAATTGGGCTGAAGAAGTGGCATGTCAGGATAACCTTTCTTTTGGCAAGTAAAGGGAATCTCAGGGTCCTCTACACTGAGCAGGGATTGAAATCAGTCAGAGATTCTGTTTATATTCTGAGCTGCCCACCAAATACCGGTGATACCAGACACCAGAAACAAGAATGGCATATGTTTTTTAATAACTCCCTTTATTTTTCTGTCCACCTTCAACTCGCAGGGAAACTCAGGGATTAATAGTGGTGGGGGAAGGGGTGTCAGAACAGAGAATGGAAGGGTAGATATGTTTCAGATCAGTTTTCCAAAATACCCATAATAACTAGCAAGGACCTAACATATTTCAATGATTTACTGGTTGCCTAACTCAACTTTGCTATGTGTTCAAGATACAGATGAAAGGTTATGCATAAAATAAAATTATCTGGATAGAAATTATTTGTTAAATGGACATATAAATAAAACAACCAGGAAACATCTAGTATATTTTATGAACGTTTTAAAAAATACTTGAATGAATTACTTATCATGTTTCTCAGATTTAGAAAGGATATACTAGGTGACAAAAGCTTATTTTCTATACCCATGGAAGCTATAGTTCAAAGAATTGCTGGCCTCCAAGACAAATAGCTCAGATTTCTTTCCCTGGCTATAAGAGATTGTACTTTCTCCAAGCAAATGGGGCTGAAGTCCAGGAACCATTTTATCAGAGGATGCTTCTTTTTATGATATTGCTCTCACAATACAGTGTCATGGTGCTGTGGTACATGGTGGGTACGAGGTTGGGATTTACAGCCAAAGAACTCTTACTCCCATCTGGCTCTGATGCTTACCAGCAGTGTGGACCTTTTACAAAAGGTCTGTTTCCTCAACTGCAAAAAATGGAGATAATAACACCTTCCTATCCTCCTTACATTTTTTTCCCGTAAGCATTAGATAAGATAAGGCAGATAAGGTCCTCACATATAACAGGTGCTCAATAACCTGTAGCTAAGGATTGATCAGATAATGATGACAAGGACAAGGAAAGAGGCAGAGAAGGGTAGAGCGTGTGTTAGGTCCGTTACCTACCATAGCAGACGAGCGCGTAGTACTTGGCATAGTCGCTGAAACTTGCTGTGTAATATTGGCACCTTTTTTTCCTTAGATGGCAAGTAATGCACTTCTTACTTGGAGAATGGCTTCCAATGCTAATTCTGGAGGGAAATGAAAATAAAACTAAAAGCTGAAATTTTGAGATTGTATTTATCAAAACGTACTACTCTGTGCAAAATGACTGATTTACATATTAACATCAAGCTCACTATTTTTCTGTTGCCAATATCATTTAAAGTAAAGGGAGAATCACAGTATTTTGATTTATCTGATCTTCAATCCATCTTTGCCTGAATAGGCACAGACGTTGAGGGAGAAGCCCTTGGCGGTTTTCTGGCGGTGGGAGAAATATCCAGCACCTCAAATGGGAGCGAGGCAGTCACTTCTTATAGCTATCAATCTCTTAATTTACAAAGTGGTTGAGAATGTATAGTTCCTTCAGGTCCCATGAACCATCTCTATCCCATCTGCTCAAAGCAAGTCATGTTAAAAGAAATCACACATTATAGGAATAAATACAATGCCTGGTAAACAGTACTAACTTAATGAATGTATATCACATGAATTTTCTCAATTACTTCCTATAATGTGTGCTCCCATGGCAAAACAGACAATAAAGATTTGGCAGTATCACCAAAAAAGGGATCTCTTGTCCTTATCATATATCTAGAAGGGGAAATTAGCAATAAGCCATTTGGGAAAAAAGTCAAACAAACATGGTTCTCAGTAGATCTCATGCCTTTTATTTTATTTGGCAGGAAATCTGGGTTCATGGAAGCTCTTCTTGGAATTGCCCCCTCCAAACAGCCCTACACAAGCCAACCTGTACCCACCACACTGGGCCAAATCTCTGAGTAATTGGCTGTAACATACAACTTCCCAGACCTTACCCCAAACCCTCAGAGTGTCATTTGGGGAGGACCAGGTGGTTTTATGCCAGGATGCAGCCAGAGGTGGAGTCCTGATGTGGCTGGTAAGTGTACCTGTGGCCACTGCAGTGTTCCTCCTGCTGCTGCCCCTGGCATTGCCTCGAGCATGGTAGAGGGTGATCAGAATCATTGCTATCATCAGAGGGGGATTCTTCTCAACATATGAAAAGCTATGATCCAGAAGGGAACAGAGGAATGCAGCAGAAGGAACAATTTATTTTCTCACTACAGTTAGTAGTATTCACATTTATACTTTGGTGTGATCTTGGAAAACATTAGGTAGGTGGTTAGCAATACAGGGTCAAGCTCAGAATGCCCAGGTATAAATCCTGGCCCAACAACACCACTGACTGCATAGAGTTGTTGTTGTGATTAAATGAAATGACATATATAAAGCAGATAAAAATGTGCAAGGCCGATAGCAGACCACCAACCACCACCAATACGGAAGCTATTGTTTTCACTTCCATATCCAGAAGGGACTGTTAAGGGGACCATTCCAATCACTAAGGGGGCCATAAACTGAAACACTAATATATGAACAGAGATGACTTCCTTCTAATCATAATAGTCTCAAAGCAAGTCATGTTAAAAAGAAATCACACATTACAGGAATAAACACAATGCATGGTATACAGTAGTAACTTGATGAATGCATGTTACATGAATTTTCTCAATTGCCTCTAAATTTAGTTGACATGTTTAATGTCATGTTTATATCAGCATTAAAATTGCTTAATTTTTCTTTTTGAAAACATTTGGTTAGCTAGAATGTTAGGGGGCATATATTTTATAGTGATGTAGTATACACATTCTCTGAATATTTTAATTCATAAATTAATTTTATTACATTTCAGCTTTTTAAAAATAGTTTATACATTCTGAGGACTCTGATAGATTTTTATTCAAATTTCAATATATAAAAATATTAGAATGAATTGACATAAATTACCTATAGATATTTCTTCTTCCAGGGTAGCCTTCAAATTCATTGCTAGAATAAAACCTGAAAATATATTCAGAAGTTATCAGATAATTACTGATGGCTAAATGGTGATAGAATTGTTAATATAGTACTAATATAGCAAATAATATAGTCCAACTTTAATGGAATGAAGCAATTAATTGGCACTTATGTACACAAATTGCTGCTGTTCACACCTCTGAATTGTATGTACCTACGCTGACTTATACATATATAAATATATTTACACAAATATATTTACAAATTATAGGAGAAATATTAAGTTATATTGAGTACTCTTTTTTGGTTAAGCTAGGATGTTTGATTAATATCACCTCTTTCCTTTCCATAATTAACAGTTTACTGATTTCTTTGTGCTGCACTATTTAATTTTGTCTATGATTTTGAACATGTTTAGCATTTATTTTACAGAAGCACTGACAATAGATCACTTTTTTATAAATCAGGAAACTCATCTACCCAAGGATTCCACCCAAAGGGGCATGCTAATGTACCCAGAAGCAAAACAAGTCACAAGAGAGCATGCTTATTACCTAAGTATCTCAGTCCCAGTTCTAACCTGTCTTAACAGTGGGAAATCCAGTTTAATGGGCATGATTTTCTCTTCTGTGAGTTCATCTGAATATAACAAAATAACTGACTTTAATTTTTAGGAAGAGCACAATAAAGTGTTAAAATTTTTTGGTTTGGTTTCTTATTTTTAATTCTCAGAACTTTTCATTCACCCAAGTACTTGTATATCCTCACTGAAATAACGACTTTGTTATTCCCAGGAAAAGGCACCAGCGTGTGTGCTCATTGTGTCTGAATCCTTGGGACCCCATGGTCTGTAGCCGCCAGGCTCTCTGTCCATGGGATTTTCTAGGTGAGAATACTAAAGTGGGTTGCCATTTCCTCTTCCAGGGGATTTTCCCAGCCCATGGACAGAACTTGTGTCTTCTGCATTGGCAGGTGGATTCTTTACCACTGGAGTCACCTGGGAAAACCCCCAGTAAAAGGAAAAGGCAACAGAATACACCTGATTCCTACTATTAACTACCTTCTAAACCAGCATCCTGCTAAATGTCTTTACTGACTTCATAGGATTCCAAACATCACTAGACTTGCTTTTCCCACATCATCTCAAACTACCTGTGAATAAACTACTCAGATTTTTCCAAACTGCCTCCTACAGTGTTTTTTTCTTTTTGTTATGTCAAAGGTTTCACAGTCGTCTTTGTCTCTAACACATAGAACAGAGTCCACACTCCCTCTTTCCCTTCCCTTTTCCCTCACAGCCACTGACTTACCTTTTCAGCCTCTGTCTCTCTTCACTGTCTGTCTACTCTTCCTCTCATTCATTTAACTATTTTGTGCCAGACATCATCCCATGTTCCAAAGATTTAAAAAAATGGAGAGATAATTTTCTTTTGGAGTGCCTGGAGAACCCCAGGGACGGCGGAGCCGGATGGGCTGTCGTCTATGGGGTCGCAGAGTCGGACATGACTGAAGCAACTTAGCAGCAGCAGCAGCAGCATTCTAGTTCAGGCTTCTGTCCCCTCAGGCCTAGATTATGACCATACCAGCGTCTTCCTGCCTTCAGTTTTCCCCTGCCTCCTAAATATATTATTCCTGAAATCTCCCATTAGGTTTTATCTTGTCACTCATCTTACACGGGCAGTTTTAATGGATGCTCCATGTAATGGCTAAACTCCTTTGTTGACAGTTCAAAGAATTCCACGGATTGGCAACAGGTTTCTAAAAAAAGTTTATCCAGTGAAGCTGGACTAATCTTCCTCTTTTGCTCTTAGAATTCAAGCTAATGGCAAGCAAGTTACAAGAGAGTGCCCTAGATTTGGATTTTATTAGAAGTAAAGAGGGAAAAAACCCTACACATTCTTGATTAGAGATGTTTGATCAAAAATGCTTATTTTAAGATGGTCTATTTAGACAGTACACAGGATGGACTGAAAAGGAAAGACCTAGAAGAAAGAAGCCTCATGATGAGGTTAATAATAAGAATCTTAGATTTAATATATTTTAGGTTTAAATCCTAGTTCTCCCACTAACTGTGTACCCTTGCCCAAGTTAATTAAATTTCCAAGTATCAGCTTTCTCATCTGTAAAACTGGGATTATCATTTCTACTTTATATTATGTGGTACACAGCAATCACTTAATAAATAATAGCTATTACAGATAATAATCTCAAACTTATACAACAATGAATCACTGCAAGAATGTTTCTTATCAAGGGGCTGCCCTCATGGACTTCTGAATCTAGCTTACTGCTTCAAGTGCTAGAGGGAAAATTTGCCTTTAGGACCAGTTACTCTTCTAAAACTTTTATACTTTTAATGTAATTATATACCAACTATCAGAAGAGGAATAACCACCTACTAAATGTTCTTTCCAAAAAAGGAAATTGTGTTGACTAATTATTAAAGAATGTGTAATTTTAATGAAACCACAGCTGTCTGAACTACACTTTAGACTAAGTAACAAAAACGCTCTTAACAGAAAGCAGTGGTGCTGTAGATTTCATCCGTCCATCAGTGCCAATTAAAACCTGAATGGTGCATCAAGCTTCATGCAATACTTACAGTGAATCCTGTGTTACTCTGAATATATTTATGGCCTCCCACTTGCCACTTGTAATTTGAATAGCATTTTCCTATAAAAAGACAAACATTATGTTGTGTGAAGCTGAGCGTTATTTGAGCAACCTCAAGTGAATGATCTTTCGGGAGATAAATCTTGGAAGGAACATACCACAGTGTCTTTGATGTAGTGAATATGTTTGTAGCCATCCTTGTCGCTAAATATTTTGTAGTATGAAATGGAATCATGGCTGAACACTGGTGTTGAAACAAAGAACTGAAAGAAATGAACAGAGGTTATGTTCAGGAGACAAACCAACCTAAAATGATTGATTTTTAAAAAGCCATGTGTAGTTACAATTACCGGAAAGTCTTGCCTCCCCTACCTTCCAGCACTCACACCCTAGATTCCTTCCTTTCAAATGGACAGCTCTTCTCGTACTTCTAACAGGTACTTATACATTCCAACTACTGCTTAATTGCTACTACATATCCTTGGGTTTATATTGCTTAGTTGGGATTTTTGTACTCTGAGGTTATGTGGTTTGACATAGTTAGAAAAAAATTCACAAATGAATGTTGATGTTTAACCAAGTCAAACATCAAAATGTTATATTTGACCAAAATGTGACTCTTCTGAATCCTGATAGCCTCTTTTAATGCTTGATTTGTTTGATGTCAAGCACCTAATACTGATGATGCAATAAAGACATTTTAAAGATTAAACTATCATGAACTGCTAGTCACAGCTTTTAATGGCAGAAAGGGACTTCTGGACTTGAGAGAAAAATGTAACCAATAATAAGACAATGAAAGGTGTACTCCTTGAGCTTAGGGAACAGACCAAACCTCACTGTTCACCTCTGACCTCTTCCCAGGGCCCATGCCCACCAGCTGTAGGGAATTGCTTAAGAACCTAAGGAGTTTTTGCCATAGGTCTAGTGTGTCTTGAACAGAGCAAGCTACAACTCAGCATCCTGAAAGGTACAGATAATTAAAGTCCTGTAAATGTCCTGACATCATATTTTAGCTAGTAGTTTCTCCCATTAGAAAAAGATATTCATTGTACATTTGCTGGTTTCCTTTTTTATCCTGGTCATTGGGTGGAGGAAGATGGTAACGTGGTGAAGGGGCTCCATAGGAAAGAGCTATTCTACATCACACAGAGCAGATATTCCCACAAGTTATTCCAAACTAGATTTCTTAGCACGAGTGCTTCCACATGACAGGGTTAAAACATTCAGATCCTTTACAATTGTCCAAGTAACAACAATCTAAAGACGACAGGTATCTTTCAGCTACAAACACCTAATTTGCTGACACTCATCTTGCCGGGACACACTTTACAGCAAAATGAGAACAAGGGAAGTAGTTGTAGGTATTTTTAATGATGATCCTATATGTAATTTGATATAATGTTTTTTAATACAAGTCATGATTATGATTGAATGATATTAAAATGTAACTTTTTGATGTGGTATCTGTGGGGTCTAACTCAGTTCAGTTCAGTTCAGTTCAGTTGCTCAGTTGTGTCCAACTCTTTGCAACCCCATGAATCACAGCACACCAGGCCTCCCTGTCCATCACCAACTCGCAGAGTTCACTCAGACTCACGTCCATCGAGTGAGTGATGCCATCCAGCCATCTCATCCTCGGTTGTCCCCTTCTCGTCCTGCCCCCAATCCCTTCCAGCATCAGAGTCTTTTCCAATGAGTCAACTTTTGGCATGAGGTGGCCAAACTACTGGAGCTTCAGCTTCAGCATCATTCCTTGCAAAGAAATCCCAGGGCCAGTCTCCTTCAGAATGGATTGGTTGGATCTCCTTGCAGTCCAAGGGACTCTCAAGAGTCTTCTCCAACACCACAGTTCAAAAGCATCAATTCTTCGGTGCTCAGCCTTCTTCACAGTCCAACTCTCACATCCATACATGACTACTGGACAAACCATAGCCTTGACTAGATGGACCTTAGTCAGCAAAGTGATATCTCTGCTTTTGAATATGCTATCTAGGTTGGTCATAACTTTTCTTCCAAGGAGCAATCATCTTAATTTGATGGCTGCAGTCACCATCTGCAGTGATTTTGGGTCTAACTAGTGTCTCCCAAATTCTTTTCCACCTAACCCAGAAGATAACTGTTATTAATCGAACATTTCTGTTCTCCCAAATTCATATAGTGAAACTCAACCCCTATTAAGATGGTATTTGGTAGCAAAAGGTGGGGGCCTTGGGCGGTAATTAAGATTCAATGAGGTCATAAGGGTACAGCTCCCACGAATGGGATTAGCCCAGTTATGAGAATTACTGGAGAGTGTCCTCCCCCTGTTCTGCTCTCCGCCATGGAGGATACAACAAGAAACCAGAACCTGACTATGCTGGCCTTCTCACCTCAGACTTCCAGCCTCCGGAACTGTGAGAAATGACTTTCTGTTGTTTATAAGCCACTCAGTGTAGGATACATTGTTATAACAGCTCAGAGTAGGATAATGACCTATTTGAAAATAGCATTTTCACAGGTGTAATCAAGGTTAAGAACTGAGATGTGATCATAGTGGATCCAAGTTGGCCCTAGAGCCAATGATTGGTGTCCTCATAAGAAGAGATAAGGGTGCAAAGAGACCCAGGGGAGTAGGTCATGTGAAGATGAAAGCAGGGATTGGAGCCGGTGGAGTTCCAGCCAAGAAAGTCCAAGGATTGCCAGGAGACCAGAAGCTGGAAGAAGTGAGAAAGGATTCTTCCCTGGAGACATCTAAGTATGGCCCCACCAACCCCTTGACTTTGGACTTCTGGCCTCCAGAATGATGAAAGAATGAATGTTTATTGTTTTAAGCCAAGTTTGTGGTAATTTTTTACAGATACCCCAGGAAATTAATATGGTGTCCTTATCTCTTTGGCATAAAAATGATGTTTTTAATAAAATAAAAAATGGAATAATGAGAAACTTCTGTCTCCTTACATGAGACACTAATCATAAGACCAGTTCTGGTAGGATTCTGCGAATTGACTCAGTGAAATTGAAAGCCAGGAGGCCCCTGAATAGGAAATTCTGATTTGCAATTTTGTGGAAGGAATTTCATTAGTAGTGGCCTGAAAAATCATTCTTTCATTTTAGGACGAGACTTCACCCTCTCAGCCAAGTGATTCCTTATTAGTAAACACTTTACAGTGTCTCCCTCTCCCCATCAAGACGAAAGATGAAAATTGGCTCCACATTTTCTCAACCACTGTAATGGAACTGGGGTCACAAATACTATAAGGTACCTTAGTGAAAAAAATACTCACTTTACATCTGCAGAAAGTTAAGGAACTCTGAAAATGGTTTAGTTCCAGATTAAAATAGAAAAGTTCATTTTCATTGAAAACAGAAAATAAGAGAGCAGAATATTATGTTTCAAGATAGTAGAATCAGGCAAACAGGAAGAATATTTTTGTTAGGCAAAGACTGTTATCTTCTCCCCTTTAATTGCACACGTCCAAGACAGATGCTTTAGATGAACAGGTAACTTGGGTGAGGTAAAGAGAGTGTAAAATGTTTCCGCATTCACTCTGCCAGAGTGAGATCCATAATGCATCCTGAGTTAAGTGCTCTGGCAGCAAGTCACGCCTGGGCCCTCCCTAGATAACCACATGTCACTAGGTGGTCCTCAGTTTAACAAGACATCCTCACAGCTCCCTTTATCATGCTTAGATGTGCTGATAAACTCCTCATCTCTACTTACAAAGTCATTTAAAATATTTTTCTTGGAAGATAGGATGATTTAACACCAGTTAATTTTTTGCCACAGATGGTAAATAACCTGCTTATGGAAGGCTGATGCCTAAACTGAGTCCACATTTAGTCAAAGGCACAGACTTTCAAGCATCAAGTAGAGCATCCATTTATCTAAGCCACAGGATTTCACCAACCACTCAAATGTGATGCGGTGTATGGTTTAGTTAATGGCTTAATCATTAATGGCTTAATCATTTTTAAATGATTTAAATGTGGCTTTGCATCCTAAGCATTATGTGTTTAGTATTTGTTCTTCACATTTTAGTGATTAAATACTATTAATAGAGTCTTTGATTAAATCTTCATTTTTTGTCTGCTCTCCACAGGGGGGGAAAAAAAAAAGAATTATTTGAAGTGAATTTGTTATTTTTCTGATAAAATACCAAAGAAGAAATTAGAGTATCTCCCCCAAATTAAGACACAATATTTCATACGGAAGAAAAGGAAGTGACAAGTAAAGTTCTCAAGGAAGTACTTGCTAGTTCTCTACCTGAATTAATAGGTTAACTGCCATTTAGTCTCTTTTCTAGTTCATAGGTGATCTCTGAAGGCCTTTTTCATTTTAAACCTCTTTGTCAAATACTAAAGGAAAAACTGGTCTAAAATTGCTCTTTAAATTTATATTAATATGACTAGCCTATACACTTTATCTAAAACCCTCATAAATATTATTTGAACAGATGTCTGAAAAACAAATATTTCTAGGTTATTTCTGGGTAATTTTATTAAGCCACTGGTTTGATTATGGGTCAAAGGAAGCTGTGCAGCACATTATGACATATGAGCTATGACTATATAAAGTCATGACTCCAAAAGGCTTGTCAGGATTTATAAAATCTAATGAATGGCCCCCTTGAAAACAACTGCCTTGGGGAAGTGTGAACTTACTCTTGAAAACCGTCACTTCAAAAAATGTTCCACAATTATTCTAATATTCAGAAAGTTAATGACTATTGGATACATTTGGAGAGATTGAGATTAGCACACAGGAAAACTAATTTTTCCCAATAGAATTCTAAAACTATAGATTCTATAATGATCTCGTGTAAAATCATATTTTGCAGATACATATTTCATTTATTCACTAGATTTATTTTGGCATGATTTTTGATATAATGTAGAGACTTCATTCTTCCTCAAAGGGCATGTATGTGCTTCCACTGAGGGTATTTAAAACAATGTTCAAAAACTTTAGAAGGCAATTCATTCATTCATTCAGCTATTGTTTGCTGGGATTACAAGACTGGTGCTATACAGACTATAAAAATTTATAAGATACAACTCTCTTCAATCTGCTTATAAACAGATTTCAAAAGATGTATTTTAAAGTAGTTCAGAGTGTTCTGAATGGTGCCAGTATTTTCAGAATAAATGTGTATGGATTCCTAAGATCATGTCTTTGATAAGATTGCTGGTATCATGGTTTATCTATTTGTAAAATCACATCATTCATATTACTTTATAGAAACTCTAGCTATATCATTATAATGGAGAACACAACTAAAGATATTTTCAAGTACTCTTTCTTCTCTCATTCTTTACAGGAAATCTCTATAATAACAGTGAACTCATAAATTAAAATTTTCCCTTTTCTCAAGTTTTCAAATGCTGATCTAGAAATTATCTTTCTGGAAGGCAAGCTTCTGGTTGACCTAGAATCCAAAAAATTTAGAAAATCCTGTTCTTCCACTGACTTCTTCTCTTTTTTCCTGTTACTTATACAATGTTAAAGAGTGAAGTAAAATAGGATTTTCTTTTTCTTTTTTTTCCTGAATTACACACTTATCCTTGTTACCTTGTTAGGTGAAACTAGTGGTAAAGAACCTGCCTGCCAATGCAGAAGACATAAGAGATGTTGATTTTATCCCTGGGTTGGAAGGTTCCAATGGCACCCCACTCCAGTTCTCTTGCTTGGAAAATTCCATGGGCAGAGGAGCCTGGTGGGCTACAGTCCATAGGGCCAAAAAGAGTTGGACATAACTGAAGCAACTTAGCCTGAACCCATGTACATTTATTTGCATAAAAAAATAAACTAATAACTATTCTCTAGTTAGGGGCTTCCCTGGTGGCACAGACAGTAAGAATCTGGCTGCAATATGGGAGACTGGGGTTCAGTCCCTGGGTCTGGAGGATCCCCTCGAGAAGGAAATGACTATCCACTCCAGTATTCTTGCCTGGAGAAGACCATGGACAGAGGAACCTGTCCAGTACAGTTTGTGGAGTTGCAGAGAGTCGGATAAGACTAAGCAACTAACACAACAAAATTCTCTTAATGAAAAAAACTGAAGTACCTTTAACTGAAGATAGAAAGTAAATATATATAAGCTAAAATTGCTGGATCCAGGAAAGTATACAAAAAATAATTTCAATACCTGAAGATGTTTACTTCACTCTCCATCTTAATTTAAATTTTTATAAGATGTAGCATTTCAGAATTGACTTCTGAATTCTTTATTGTCCCTTGTCTTGGGTTAATGTGTTAAACTAGATAAGAGTTTCTTTTTTCTTTGTATGTGTACAAATCTCAGAAGTAGCTTTTCTTTTTTTACCCAAATGTTAGTTGAATTCAACCACATATTTGTGATAAATGGTAGCATTCATACAATATTCATTTATTGTTTGTCTTATTTTGTGTTCTTTCTATAAGATATAAGATACAATTGATATTTTCCTAAAACATGATTTAGTTTTACACAAAAATCCTTATAAATCACTGAATAAATCTATCCAAAATAATCCATATATATATGATTGCAAACTGTAACAAAACCCACACTTCCCTAACTGATACCACTTTACTTAAAAACTAGAATAAATATGGGTATGTATGAGATTAATCTACTCATTTATTTACATAAAATATAATGAGAGGTAGGGTTGTCCTAAACCAAAGATAGCAAATGTAATTATTTCCCTGGATTCAAATGGCTAAAAGTTATCAAGATTATTTTAAGTAAATCAGGGATTGTGTTCCCTTTTGAAAAATAATATTTATTACATTTTTAAAGAAGCAATATTAACTATAGATATCAGTTAGTTGAAAAAGTTAAGAACAGAATATGGGGTATATGATACATTCTCAATAGAATTCTAGATATATGGACATTAAAATTGTCTGGCACAAAGTTGCTGAAGAGATCACTACCTTTGTGTTTTTTACCTTGTTATTTTTCTATAAAATCAAGTAGTGCCAGTTTGGAAACATTTCAAATAGTCCTTTAATAGCTGAGAATTTCATTAAAAGATAAGGAAAAGATAGCAATCATACTCCACCAGCCCATCCAGTTCTGCTTTCTTCTATATGCTCCTGGGTCTAAGAGGAAAAAAGAAAAAAAATCAAATGAAACATAGTATTAAGAGGACAGTTTTTCCTAAATATAATCTGGACATTTGAACAAGTTAAGCTGGCTGGTCAGAGTGTATTACTGTTAGTCCACCAACTACATACTTGAGTTGAAGATGACTAGATTCAAAATCTTATACAACATCACTGTTGCGTACATAAGGATGATCTGAGGGCTGTGTCTTATTGCAAATCATTCATAATTCTGGCTAAATTTTCCATAAGTCAGTGACTGGAATTATGACAACATGCATGGAGACCTACCACAAACCAAACTGTTGTCATGTAGGTGAAAAGGCATTTCTCAGTGGAATTTAGGTTAATTTTTTTTTTCTTTCCTCAATCTTATAAAGTAGCTAGAAATCTTAAAATTTGCACTGAATCTTATTTTTGGTATATACTTGAGGATAGCACAACAAATCCTTTATTGAACAAATACGTAATAAGTCTAAAAATGAATAGAATTTTATAAACAGTTAAATGAAAAATATTCTAGGTGGAATAAATAGCATAGAGATGAGGCTAGCTTAGAAAACCACAGGTGGCTCAGGATGGCTGAGTGGGGGCTGACTGTGGGGAAGAATTAGAAGATAAGGGAGAGTGTAGGGGCATCAGCAAAATCTTGGAGAAAATTTTATGCCACAATTAGGAAGTTTGGATTTCTCCGGTGGATAATAAATCCTTTGAAAGTTTTCAAAATCACAATTTGAAAAATATAATTGTGAACATGATACAGAGAATAGATAAGAAGTGGGTGACATAGTGGGAGGCTTCCCTGGTGGCTCAGCAGTAAAAAAATCTGCCTGCAATGCAAGAGATGTAGATTTGATCCCTGGGTCAGTAAGATCCCCTGGAGAAGCAAATGGCAACCGGCTCCAGGATTCTTGCCTGGAGAATCCCATGGACAGATGAGCCTGGCGGGTTACAGTCTTTGGGGGTCACAAAAAGAGTCAGCCATGACTTAGCAACTCAATAACGACACTGTAATGTTTGGAAAAAAGATGCTGAGGACCCAAATCTAGATAGTGGTAGTGAGGGTGGGGTAGAGCAGATGTAGCCAGAGATACATAAAAGTTCAAATCCTCAGAATGAATTTGTGGGGAAATTTCCTTGTATTAGATAAAAATCACCTAGGAAAGTAACAGCGTGTTGGAATAGAGACAAGATAATGAGCAATCATTTACCTTCTGGTTTTGCTAGAACTTCATGTAGGCTACATTTCCCAGGCCCCCATCCACTTGGATGTGGTCATGTGTAAGTTCTAACCCATAGCTTTTGAGCAAAAGTAACTGGTGCTACTTCTATGTCTAACCTATAAAACCCTTTTATACATATCCTCCATTCTTTTCTCACTCCCTAGCTGGATGTTGATGACCAGCTTTGAATAACCTTGGAATATCCTTAGAAGTTACTGGATAAAGACAGAAATGTTAGCAACCTGGGTTCCTGAATGACTCTGTGGAGCAGAGCGCTCATTTCCTCACCCTCACTGTTTCCCACTTACCTGGACTCACTATTAGATGGTTACATGAACGGGCAAACCTAGTGTATTAACCCGCTGAACTTTTGGAGGGGTTAAATGCATTAACTTGGAGAATAATAAGATTTCTAGAAAAGTCAGAAGAGGAAGGACTACAAAGAAACAGTAAACTAGAAAGAGAACCATGAGAGAGTGTATTGTCATAAAAAGCAAAAGAATAATAAATTTTAAAAGCATAGTTTGGATTTTCTCTTATAGGGATAGGCCAGTGTTTCAGAAAAAACAAGATAAGACTTAATAGAGTGAAATGTTTTATTCATCATTTCTAGCTATTAAGATAAATTAATTTAAATTCTCTTGTAGAGAATAATATGATGAAAGATGTTCCTCCCCCAAACTACACATTTATTAATACAATTATATTACAAGTAATTATTGCCAGTTTCCTTTGCTTCTTTATTTTGGGTATGACTCCCAACATGAATAAAGTGTTGCCAAGTCTCTTAACCCTAAATGTTGTTTGTTTTCAAAACTAAACACACACACACACATACATATCAGTCATAAGTATGGTTACTGGAAAATTCAACTCTGTTGTTCTTAAATCTGAAAAATACGTTCCATGTACTTACCAGACTATTTCGAAACTGCAGTTGTTTTGAAATTTTAAGGTTATTCAAACCTGATATTTTAAACTTAATCACTGATTTTGGCCATAAAAGTAAAGTTTATATTCCAGGGAATTCCACATCTCATTGAATGAGCATCTTATACGTTCTGTCAGTTTGGATTAAGTTGTCTCAGATTTGATAAATTAGAAATTCAAATTCCAAAGCAATTATAGTTTTAAATGCCTAGTTTTAAGAGCTAAAAATTTTATTTAAATGACCAATCTTATAAACTAATATAATTAAATCAATAATTCCTAGTATTGAGATTCAATGAAGACATTAACAATATATTTACCCAATTGTTTCTATTTAACTAGAAAAATTAAATTTATTCTATCTTTTCTTTTTGCCTATGACACTGCATTAATGCCAAAAATCTTCCTGCTTTGTATATCAAAACATAAATAAGATAAAAATAAGCTTCTAGCATATTCCATCAAAATTAGTCAAGCTTCTTACAGACACAGTAGTGATTTAAAAATATTTTTAGCCTGAGTAATGTTGACTATTATAGTCCTGATATATTTCCAAACATATTCATATGACTTTTTTCTTGCAAAACATAATGTCCTAATTTCTAGATGGAATTTAGTGTTTTACTTTGATTGCTCTGTGCTTTTTTTCTTACTTTATAAAATAGGTTTAGTCTATATTTGGTTTAATGAAACATTTCTTCATAATTAGATGTCTCATGAAATGTACCCATCAAATTTCCTATTTAAAGAAAACATTTTGTGTTTCTTAGTTTCTAATATGAGTACTTATGAACAGGCCTATTTTGAAGCTTTCCGATTGGAGAAGTAGCTTTCTGACTCATTAATTCAACAGATTATGTTTGGATTTGAGCAATAAAAACAATTAAAACTCAACAATAAATCTGTGCCTAGTTTTTTCTCCCTAAAATTAGCACAGTATTGAGCACTCTGCAAAGATAACAGGATAGCAGGATAATTAAATCTGTTTCGTATCATTCTCAGTTACCTACTTTTGATTTTCAAATAGAAGTGTTCAGCTTTCCTTTGATAATATTTGTTTACTTTGGAATTCTTATTTTTCAATTTTGACATTGAATAGAATGCATTTGCAAATGCAAACATCACTATTTGCATTTTTCTCTAATTCTTTTGAATAGAACACATATACTTCTTTAATGGACCCATCTTATGTTTTCATCATCATTATTTTGCTTTTTTGGACTGACAATTTTATAATCTCAAAAAGGATGGACTTCCATCCTAATTCAAAACCAGATATCTGATTTTCCCAGTATGGCATTGTCATTTAATCTTTTTCTCTATTCACTTTCAATGCTACAGTCATTCGAGAAAAAAAAAAAGGTATTTTACTTGTTTAATAAAAACAATGAATCTTCAAATAGTGTTTTTTGCAAAGCAATCAGGAGTTGAATGCAGTAATTCTGCTTTATAATATAAAATGTTAGCTATAGATAAGTCCCCACTCTTGTGCTTTTATCTTCAGAAATATACCTCTGTGGTTTTAATACAACATACCTTTGGACAGTTCCATGTCTGCCAGTCTTCCCTGAAATCACATATAGACAAGACTGAAACATTTTGGATTCTTTTTAGCCACTGCAAACATATTCGATCATCAGTAACCCATGTAAGCCAACTGAAATAATAATCACTGCAAACAAATCAAAACAGAAAGTCACAACTATAAATCAATATCACATTCAAATAATTTCTTAATTTGTGTTTTCTAAAGGACATATTTTATTATGCTGAAACACTTAAGCCACAGGTAAGGAATGCAAAATATTCTTTTAAACATTAAAAAATTTAAATACACCTGCTGAGTTTTAGAGAACATACAAGAGTCCACTGATCTAATAGAATTCTTTTATAATTTAGTTTTCTCCCCAGTTGGGATTTTAATATCTTAGGAAAAAAATTAAGACACAAGGCCAAAGTTATTGGCCAACCTAGAGGACAAAAAGCATGAAATTGCCTACTTTTCCATAGCTGAACTCAAGTTTTCACTTTTTAACTAATTAAAAAAGAGCTAAGTGGATAAAAGACCATCTTTCTTTCCAGGCAAGTTTGTGTTGGAAGCTAAGTTTTAGCTACAGGTCAGGGGTTGAAATTTAGGTTAGTATAAGAATCAAAGATAGTGTATGCAAAGTACCTCAAGCAGTGCTTGGCACAAAGTGGGTGTCGATGAAAGGAAGCAATGATTACTTGGCTCTGAGGGTGAACGTGTAGGGAACAACAATGTAAATAAACCACAAAATGTTGGACCTTGTTGTAAAAGGAATCACAGAGCTACAAGGTTCAGAATCTGGCTTTATCTCCTACTAGTTATACTACCTTGACTAACATATCTGTGCCTCTGTTTCTATATAATATGGGAATCATAACATTGCCAGTATGAAAAGTTGCTGTAAAGATTTACTAAGAATGCTTAAAGTGCTTACAAACTATACATACAACAAGTGAGTGCTCAAAAAATGTTAGATATTATTACTCTATGTTAGTGTATTACAGATACACAAATGATGCTTCCTTTCATTCCGCTTGACTCTTGAGAAGAATGATGCATAAAAAAATCAGATATATTTAGTCCAGTTTTCATCACCTAGATTAGGGTGGGGAATAATGGATAATTGAAAAAAAAAAGAATTTTTGATTATCCGAGAGTGGATTCATCTTGGCAAAGTCCGGCAGAGGCCTCTGATGAGGTGTTTTTTCCTATTAATCAATCATCTGGCCCTGGCTGACCTTCCTTCCTGAGGCAGGAGAAGAGGAGTCAAGCCTTGTTCTGAGAGGATGTGGGAAGGAGTAAGGAGGCCAGCCAGGCAGGGCTTATGGACCCCTCCCCATTTTCCATGTCAACCAGAATGACCAGGATTAGTCAGACAAGATCTCAATAGGTACCATGCTGGTACCTTTCACAGAAATGAAAAGGCTTCTGTCCAGCTCTGCCTGCAGTTCATCCATAGATAATGCTACAACCAGATAACTTCAAATAGACTGCTTCCTAGTGAAAAACACTAATCTTTGGAGGGGGTTGGCTTATCTTCTCCTGTTTGTCATGCACATATAATAAGCATGATCCACAAACGCTGGGGAAAAGTAGGCCAGACTTGAAGGAAGCCAGGCTGAGGGCATGCATACATTTTACTGTCTCCTTGTTTGTCCCTAGCTTACACTCACACATCCAAGGGAAACAGCACTTAGACTGAGTACTCCGGTCATCTTTATATGTATGTAAAGGGTTAGTATGTTCACATCAATTTGAAAAACTTACTTGTGAATTTTAATTTTGCTATGTATTTAGCTTGACATGCTAATCTATTTATTTTTGTTGTAGCATAGTCATTGCAAACTCGCTAGAAAAGAAATGTAAACCCTGATGAAGAAATTTCAGTGCTAAAATTCAGTTTGAAAGGTGGAGAGCGTCAGAGATGAATATACCTTGAGGCTATCATTGCTGGTACTGGCATTTCTGTGGGACCTACATGCTCGGGATAAGTGGCATCAATGACAAAGATCCGAACAACAGGATTCTTAGCTCCAGCCTGTGAAGAAAGTAGAGATAGATAAACTCACAAAATTCTAATTATCACCAACATTTTAAAGACACTTTTGCAATTTAGGCGTATTTTTATAGCTAATAAATATTAGGTATATTACTGTTGAAAACATTCTAATTATAATGTTTACAAATTTCATTGCAGTGTAACTACAAATATTGTGCAACCAGAGTGAAAATACACACTCTTAGTGATTAATGGGAGCTTTAATTCATAGGGAAAACTATTAGGGATTTAAAAATGCAGTTCCATAATCGATACTCTATTTTCTGACTTTTAAGACAGATGGTTTGCACTATTATTGTTGTTATTAGGATAACTNAATTTAGGCGTATTTTTATAGCTAATAAATATTAGGTATATTACTGTTGAAAACATTCTAATTATAATGTTTACAAATTTCATTGCAGTGTAACTACAAATATTGTGCAACCAGAGTGAAAATACACACTCTTAGTGATTAATGGGAGCTTTAATTCATAGGGAAAACTATTAGGGATTTAAAAATGCAGTTCCATAATCGATACTCTATTTTCTGACTTTTAAGACAGATGGTTTGCACTATTATTGTTGTTATTAGGATAACTGTAATAATATTTCTCCACGTGCCAAGGGGAGTGCAGAAGGAGCTTGATTGGGGGAAGGGAGTGTAAAGAATAAATAATGAAAGATACTTTTTGCTTTTACCCTGTAATTTGATCTAGGACAATTACCAAACAGTCTACTAGCTGCTTAAATTATTACTTCTTTCAATGCCCCCAAATTAGGAAAATTCCACCTCAAAATAAAATGTCATGTGATTTACACTATTCTTGCTTTGTGCTTCTTGCCTTAGTATATGCCCTAGGTTTACATGACAGTGTAGTTCATACATATCTTCTTAGAGTTCTGTTATTTATCACAGAAAAATAGAACCTTAAAATTGTCAAATAATTTAAATCCACAAAAATTAGGCATATAGGCTATATATATAGTTGCCTCACTTCTCAGTCCAGTGTCAGATGTTCAGCAGCTTCAGCTTCAAAGAAACAGGTGAATTTGGGTCCTGACTTCTCCATCAGTGTGAGCTGCTCCTGACTTCTGGGTTTCTGCATCTCTTCCTGCTCCATACAACCTTCTAAAGATCCAAGTTCTTTTCCATCTTTGGGTTCCAAGGATCATACCTCTCACTTCCAATACCTCCAGCTTTCGGACTTAATACACAACCTTTGAAGGATCTTCTACCTAAATAGACACCCTTCCCCATGCTCATTTCCTTTTCTCATATGATTTTTAATATAAATTTTAGACTGTCTGGAATTTCTATTTCTCTCACTGTGGCCACTTTGACTTGCTTCAGAATCCGCCTGTGACTATGCATGTCCTTCCCATCTTTGTCAATATAGGGACCTCTATAACAGGGTTCCCTTTGGCAAGGAAAAACAACAGTGACTTAAGAACAAAGAATTACATTCTAAAATCACTTCTACTCCTCATGCCAGAGGAGAATCTGTGATTTGATCTTTCAGATTTCTTTTCTAAATTAACTTAGAATACGACATTTCTCCACCATGACACGGACATTCTGGTGGAATTTATTTTCATGAGGCCTCTCTTGAGACGTGGGACTGCATGTGAAGTACATAAGCTAAGAATTTTAGAATGTTTCTGTAAGAAACATTGGTTCACAGCATGTCTAATCACCTCAAAGAAGAACCTAGGCTCATAAACTTAAACTACCACGCTGCTGCTGCTAAGTCGCTTCAATCGTGTCCGACTCTGTGCGACCCCATAGACGGCAGCCCACCAGGCTCCCCTGTCCCTCGGATCCTCCAGGCAAGAATATTGGAGTGGGTTGCCATTTCCTTCTCCGTTGCATGAAAAGGAAAAGGGAAAGTGAAGTCGCTATAAATGTCCAGAAAAGACCATAACTCCTACTTGCTTTGACCTGACAGGAACATCACATTCAATGTCTTAATTTCCCATTCTAGTTTGCATTTAGATCAGAATTCGAAAGGAATTGCAAAACAGAACTTTACCCTGAATTTGGAGCATGAAGTAAGAAAAAAATTAAAATTAAGTTAAGCTTGTTTTTCCTCCATGATCTAGACCATATGTTTTCCAAAGACTGCAATGGATTTTGCAAAGACTACTTCATCCAGCACAACCAGATGTCCAAAGCAACAGATGTCCACATAAATAATAGCGCACAGTACAATGTTTGCCTTACAATGCACAAGGATCAGAAGCTCTCCAAACTTGTTGATTCCACCTCTATTCACGGTATTGGTTGCTCATTTGACAGCAGGGAAATGGAAGCATCTGCTGAAAGGATTCCACATACCTTTGGGTATGGAATATTTATTGTTCTAGGATATTGTTCATCACCATAATAGGAATAGGCAATAACTGGTATCTCTGTGTCATTAAATTCTGCATACGCCAAAAATTTTCCATTAGGAGACCACCAGAGAGCATATTTTGTAGCAAGCATTTCCTCTGAAAAATAAATAGCATATTATTATTAGTTACTAAAACGGCTTACTCAAAGTAATTGCAAATACTTCAAAATACATCGTATATAGCCATTTATTAACTGAAATAATTTCCTTAATGTGGATGTGATATATATCATGCTTTGGTTATCAAAAGATGAATAATCTGGGTATAGAGGAATAGTTTAACCTTATACCCTATATCAAACATCAATTAGTCTACTGGGGAATTGACATTAATCATGACTGTATTTTTTAAAATAAAATCTCAACAGTAATTAATTTTCCCGTTGGGGAGAGCTTCCTTACCGTCATCTAAAGTAGCCAAGACAAGGAAAACCATACTTATACTACAGAGAAACATAAATTTGAAAGTTAACTTTCTGTTCTGGGAATATTAAAAAAAAAACAGTTAATTTAGTTATATATATATATTTTTTAAACAAAGACAAGGACTAGAAGAATTTTTAAAGTCCAGTTAAGTCCTGGATCCTACATGAGCTAATAAAGAGGACAAAATTCATGACAGCATTGAGAACTAAGAATATTTTCCTGCACAATAATATAGACAGCTCTTTAGTTTTGGATAAAAAGTTTATTTTGCAAGAAAAAATAAACCTGAGAAAATATACTCACACTGCTTCTAAGGACCATATACTTCTTAGAATATAAATTATCACTACTGCTTTATAATGCTCATGAAAATAAATTCCACCAGTCTGATAACAAGATTTCGTTCTTTCAGAATATGCACGTCCTGTTCATAACCTGATAACAGCTTTCAGAAATGCCACCCTCATCACAGTAACATACCACTCATCTAAATGTTACTAAATGCATGTGATTATTTTCAATTAAAAGCCTAACCGCAGCAGAAGAAAAAGAATATGACGTACCTTCATAAACCCAGTCTGGGATTCCATTAAATATTTTATTTTCTTTTCCATTATATGTTATTTGAAAAGGTGGGTCTTCTGGCCTTTGTTTCAGATAGATATTGTTTTGATAGACATATGCCTAGAAGTGGTGGTAAGTTAGTTAACAAGGAGAAATTTCATAAGAAACAATAAAGTTTGCATATTTGTGTTAATTATTCACCTAATACTTTTAAAAAGAGTGATAATCCAGATATGAAAAGACTCACAACTAAGATACCATCTTAACAGGTCAAAAAATACCAACCAACTCACATTATGATTTTTAACATAAAAGTTATGATTTTAAAGTCTATATATTAAAGAATAATGTCTGCTATTATATTAGTTGCTTTTATTAACTAAGTAAATAATTGTATATATTAACAGAAAGTCAAATAAATCTCTGAATATTAATAGCTAGCCAGATCTAATCTTTATTTAGAGTCCTTAAATAAGAGCTTGGACAAAATTTCATGTTGTCTGAAGCTAGTCTGGGAAACTTGTGAAAACCATATTTTTCCTGAGCTTTCTGGCACAACGCATTCTGGCTGAGTATGAGGATAAAGTTTTTGACTGCGATATTTAAAGAAGTCTATCCATGAGCTTGAGATTTTGCGGAATTCTCAGATGGGTTTCAATTTATCTAAACTCTTCCCATTTTTAACCACTTAAAATAGTCATAAATGTATTTTTTTTCAGGCAGGGAAATTTAACAAAGGCCAAAATCAAATGGCTCCTCTTTTATTTAAATGATTAAACACTTCTATAATTTAAACACTTACTAATTTACTCCCAACAGGCGACCAGCATAAATACTGAATTGGACGAGGAAGCTCATTTCTTCTTATAAACTCCCTAGAAGAAAAGAAAGAAAGAAAAAAACAAATAAATGAATTTCGCTGTTCAGTGCAAATAATAGGTATAAAATGAAAAAATTTAAAAAAAATAAAAATAATGCATCATCATCTATGCTTCTGCAAACCTAATAGAAAGAATGTGATATAACATGAGACAGAAGACATGAGGTGGTAGTTGCAGTTCTTCACTAGTTCCCAGGTCATTTAATGTCTCTGGATCTCAGTTTTCTGACCTTTTATACTGAGGTGAATGGATTCAATGTTTATAAACTAAGTGGAAATACCTCTAGAAATTATCTAATTGACTCTCCCTAGTCTTGTGAAAATAAACTTAAGATTAGAGAAATGATAGGACTTTAAAAAAATAATATTGCTAGTTCTTGGCAGACCCCTCATTAAACTCAAGTCTCTTAACCCTCAGAACTGTAAAATTTGTACACACCAGGCTGAAATGGTCGCTAAAGAGACTTCCAGCTTTGAAATTCTATAATTGTGCTAAAGTTTAATATGTACTCTTCCACATTTTCATTCACAACCCCCATCCCTGTGAATGCATATGCATTTCAAATTTTTGAAAATAAGATGCCATTTGACAATCTCCCCAGGGATCTGACTTGAAATCAGAAAAGGAAAGGAACATCTGATCTCAAGCTAAACTGAAAAACAGATCATATACTGGGCAGTATGCCTTAAGCTGAAAGTCCTCCACCCATGGGGAAATTTCAAATATGCATGCTTGTGTTCTAAGTCGCTTTAGTCATGTCCGACTCTTTGTGACCCTGTGGACTGTAGCCTGCCAGCCTCCATCTGTCCATGGGATTCTCCAGGCAAGAATACTGGAGTGGGTTGCCATGCTGTCCTTCAGGGGATATTCTCAACCCAAGGATCAAATCCGCATCTCTTATGTCTCCTGCATTGGCAGACGGGTTCTTTCCCACGAGCGCCCCCTGGGAAGCTCAATTTCAAATATACTATTGGCCCCAAATCTCACTTTGATGCTTCAAGTCACCCTGAAAATATTCAATTGACTGACTTGCACTGTGGAGATTTTGTAGTTCTTCAGCAAGAATATGTTCAGAATTTTATAAGTGTTAAAGAGTCATAGGATGTCTTGTTTAAATTTTGACTATTATCTCCTTGAAGATGAAATGAATAGTTTCATCAAGAATGCTTGTGTAATGATGCAAAACAAGACTTGCCTCCAAGGTATAATGTGAGGCACCTGAAGAAAGACTTCTTGTTTGCCCCCTCCAAAAGCATCTCTCCAACCTGACATAGGCTTGCTATTTCTATTTCTCCCANTTTGGCCCAAAATCTCACTTTGATGCTTCAAGTCACCCTGAAAATACTCAATTGACTGACTTGCACTGTGGAGATTTTGTAGTTCTTCAGCAAGAATATGTTCAGACTTTTATAAGTGTTAAAGAGTCATAGGATGTCTTGTTTAAATTTTGACTATTATCTTCTTAAAGATGAAATGAATAGTTTCATCAAGAATGCTTGTGTAATGATGCAAAACAAGACTTGCCTCCAAGGTATAATGTGAGGCACCTGAAGAAAGACTTCTTGTTTGCCCCCTCCAAAAGCATCTCTCCAACCTGACATAGGCTTGCTATTTCTATTTCTCCCATCATTTTAAAGTTTGGACACTTGTGAACATTTATAACACATGTTACCTTGATTTAACTTATTACATCACAAAGTGTGATGCGGCCTAGCAAACATAAAGTATGTTGCGGCATAACAAACAACGAAGGAACATGGCACTGGACAGATCAGCTTTGATTGTAGAAAAAGTGATGCCCATAGAGGAAGAATGTTGGTATTGCAGTGGGAGTCCTGATCATAGAAGGCATTTTATGAGCACCAGGCCACTAGAATGTTCAGAACAGATCATCATAGGATGGCAGAGGAAAAAGAATGTCCCAGAAGAGAAGACATTCGCCCCAATTTACCGCTCTGTCTCAAATCAGTGTTCATGTTACCTTGACATCGTAACATTGCTTTAGGTTTCCATATTGCATGGAATCATCTATGCAATCATGCAGACAAGCTGAAAATCTCAGCCTACAGTCTCTTCATGGCTGGCAAGCCACCACAGCAGCCACTGTCTGTTTTACAGTATGAGAAAAAATGGAGGACGGTTCTTTACAAAGGCTTTCATCTCTTCAGTTACCCTTCCCTTGCTTGAAACTGGAACTATCCGCATCTTCTCTAAGGTAGATTTTTTTAAAATAAAATCTTCAGAGGCACATAGAAGACTTGGAATGAATGATATTCAGTCTTGCCTTGAATTTCAACAAATTTGTCATTCATCACTCCTTAAATTATGGTGTATTTACCTGACCAAAAAACAATCTGGCAAATTAGATAGTTGTGCAGGAAAACAAACAAAACAGTGGTTTGATTAAATTCACTGCACAAAAGCTAAATATTTAAAATGCTTCTAGGCCATGAAGTTTATAGAGACCATGATTAAAATACTAGTATTGTCATCTTCTTTTGGAATGTTATTTAATTTGGTGAACCTCCACAGAGATAGGACTTGGAGAATTTTAAAATGATCAAAAGAAAAACAAGGAAACGATCGAAGCCTAGAGAAATTTTACTGAAAGGGTAAGGTTTCCATCTCACTAGTCTAACGATTTTGATATAGGGTTACCACCTACTTGTGTCTCCCTGTCATATGGCTGTCTGTGCTTGAGCTCACTTGCTTCTGATCCTTTTCCACCCTTTGAACTGTAGCCCACCAGGCTCCTCTGCCCATGGGATTTTCCAGGTAAGAACACTGGAGTGGGTTGCCATTTCCCTGCCTGGGGATCTTCCCAACCCAGGGACTGACTCCTTTGTCTCTTGTATTGCAGGCAGATTCTTTACCCAGTGAGCCATTGGGGAAGTCCACGTAAGAGCTGCTCAGTAAACACTTCTCGACTTTGGCAACAGTGTGGGTACAGAGGAAAAGACTCAGAGTGTATTGGATGGATTTAGAGTCTACATTATATAGCACATCCTATTTCTTAATTTGACAGTTTAAGAAGATTAGAGTTATTCTTTTCTTAAAGAAGTAGAAAGAATTTAAAAGAAGTAGAAAGATAGCTGTCTTTAAATTTTTGTGCTTTTACTGGACAAAAGGGGAAATAGACTGTAAGATTTTTAATACCTTTTCAAGCCATATAATTATTTTCCCTTTTATATAACAGCAAATAGGATATCACATTAAGATGAGTAACTAAACCAATTCATTGTCCATATTTAGAGTGATTTTTCTTAAGTGCAAATCTGGTCATGTCATTTCCCATTTAAAACCATTCAGTGATTCCCTATTGTCATCAGGATGAGAAGTAAACTCTTCTTAATGGTTTCCTTATTATTATTTGGCGTGTGATTTCTGGTCTCAATTCCTTCCCAACCTTACACCACCTCCTATTAGTAAGCGTGCCCTCCTCCAATTTCAACTCAACTGACCTACTTTGAATTTCCTGAACACTCTGTGCTCTCCCTTTCTTTTTAGGTCTTTCGTGTTGTTGCTTCTGTCAGAAATTCTCCCCCTCAGTCCTTTGCCTACCTACTCATTCTTTTAATTTTATTTTTAAGCTGTAAATATTTCAAAAAATTAAACACAGAGATACAGAAAATAATATAATAGATGATAATTTACTCATCTAAATTAAAAATATTAACATTTTACATTTTAAAACAGTTAGCATAATATTAATTAAATTTAGGTTAAATGCTACATTTCCCTCCCTTCTGCTTCCTTCTGTTGAAGGAGCTCCTCTCCCCAACACTGTGTATCATTCTCCAACAATGTGTATGCATTTTTGGTCCTTTTCTAGATATGTTTACTTTCATAAATTAGAAATTTATAATTAGGTGTTCAAAAGTAGGAAAAACAAAACTATGTTTTGCATAAAAATGAAAGATATCAGTCAAATAAAACCAGGTGAATATTCCAAGGAAGTATATCTTTGAATTTCTCAAGTTGCATAGGTATATGTTTATCATAAAGACGTAAGAAACTAAGATTAGAAATGAGATAACACAGTCAATCTCAAATTAGAGTCTGGAGGCTCTATATGAGATTGAAGTTGTGTTAATAAAAAGACATGACATTTTACCCGTTTGTAAGGTCGTAGATGTGATATGTTGCTGTGTAAGAGTATCTCCAAAGCTGTCAGGAAGAAAAGAGGCAAAGACAAATTATGATTCACAAGAGGCTCAGGTCAATAAGGTAGAATCATAGATCACTCAGTTCAAGGTTCAGAATTATAAAAGAACTGTTTTCACAAAGCACTAGGAAAGAGATGTTTCAATTCCAAATGAGTGTCATTTAAAGAGTTTTACTGTAGACGTCTGTGCTGTTCATCCAAATTCCAGAACTAATCTCAGCAGTGATTCAACCCTTACTCCATAAAAAGTATATCCAAAGACATTTCTTAATATAAAAATCTTTTCTCTAACACATTCTATTCTAAAAATTGTTCCCTTTCTACTTAACCTTGATTGAAGTAAAATCACTACAATTTCCAAGTCCTATAAGGATTACCCTCTACCTGAGTAATTATTATAATATCCTATAAAACTGGGTAAAGCCAATTTTATCCCTCATATAGTTTTCTTATAAAATGCTTGCTTTTTAAAAAAATAATAAATATTTTAAAAATTAATAAGAGATATGCAGCTTGTAATTCCTCCAGGAAAAAAGAAAACTGCTCTTTTTTTCATTGTTTATCTGTACTGTTCAGTTCAGTTCAGTCGCTCAGTCATCTCTGATCCATGGACTGCAGCACACCAGGCCTCCCTGGCCACCACCAACTCCTGGAGTTTACTCACACTCATGTCCATTGAGTCAGTGATACCATCCAACCATCTCATCCTCTGTCGTCCCCTTCTCCCTCCCACCTTCAATCTTTCCCAGCCTCAGTGTCCTTTCAAATGAGTCAATTATTCACATCAGCTGGCCAAAGTATTGGAGTTTCAGCTTCAGCATCAGTCCTTCCTATGAATATTCAGGACTGATTTCCTCCATGTCCATTTCTAACTGTTGCTTCCTGACATGCATCTGTACTGTAGTTAAGTGAACAAATCAAATATTATTTTGGATTTTATTTCTTAAAGGGCTTTCAACCTTCTGGCAAAGAAACTCTAGCATGTTGAAACATGTCTTTCTAAAGATTGCAGGTGACCAAGACCTGGTCCAAGGGAAAATAATCAGCTGTCTGAACAATGAGGGAGGGGCAAGCTTGACTTTTGATTCTCTGCATTTAGGGAGTTTTGCATCTCAACTAACTTTGAAAAATGGCAGTTAAAACAAAAGTTCTTGATCTCAAAGTAATTATTAGAAGTTGAATTTGGTATAAATTCTTTTGCCAGTACAAGTAGGAAAAAAATAAGGTGATTATCTTCCCTCCACAACCTCATTCAGGAAAGGGAAATTAAGTAAGGCTAAACAGTCCAGCTATGGAACTGCTACACTACACCAGGCTTTCAAAGACACAGATTAAACCATGGTCTAACCACTGACTGTGTATTATTGTGCTTGAGCAAGTGAGTTAAATAAGCTACATTGTGATAGTTCCATTTTCAATAATAATAAATATTTAAAAGGTTAAAATATGTGAGAATTGACTAATGATTTATGATGTCAAATAACATTTTTATGATGAATATCAGTGCCCCCAAAATAAGTTTTTCCCTCAGGATGAAAGTAATTTTTAATACTTGATGATAACCAGACAAGAATGCCGAATTCTGAATTACTTGTATGTTACTGTTATGCTCTAGGGATTCAACTAGAATTGCATTAATTTCTCAAATATTTAGATATAAAGAGACTCTTGTTTCCTCTTTTATAGACCAGTCTGTGGGTTAACAGGAGATATAATCAGACAAATCCAAATTAAATTGCCAATACCTTTGAATATTCGCTTTCTAGATATGCAAATTGCCGATCAGGTGATAAACCATAATTTGAAGCATTCACACTTTTCTGAAATTATGAAGAAGTTGATTAGAATACAGAAAAAATAATGGAGCCATATACATTTATAGTTCAAAGAGAATATTATATCATCAATATGCTCCCACATATACATTAAAAGTAATTTTTTAAAAGTTTAGGTAATCCCTACCATATACAAAGAAATTTACTACACTTTAAGGGATGACAGTATGATAAATAAGATACACTTTGTGGTTTCAAGAAGCTTATAATATTAAACTTGTAAATAAATAGCATTATAATTTAAACAGTTTTATGAAAGAGGTAAATACAGCACTACAAAAGTTTTGAGGAAGAAGTGACTAAAAGCAAATGAGAGGATCATTTGTTGCCCAAAGAAGGAGAAATATCATCCAAGCTTGACTAAAAGATTACTAGGCTATTGAGGGTAGACAAAGCAGGAGGTCGAGGGTCTAGGACAGAAGAACGTGTGTGTGTACCTCAGGACTAGTCACTGAGCACTTACTGAGCACTGTTCTAAGCACTTTCAAATGTTCCTTTCTTTCATTCTTGTACTAACCCAAAGTGGTATTATTATTCCTACTCCACAGAAGAAGAATCTAAGGCACAATGAGGATGGGAGAATGTGGAACACCCAAGGCCCCATAACTAGTAAATGAGAGCGAGGATCTGAACTCAGTTTGCCTGGCCAGAAGGACTGAGTTTGTACCTCTTATCTCACGGGATACTAGTTCTACAGAGGAAGAAAAATGCTAGTGATTGAGGAGGCAAGGATAGTAACCTAGTGTGACTAGAAGAGAGAACTGGAGGATAACTATGGTGGGAGACAGCTGAGAAGGCAAGCTGGGTCCAGATCAGGCACTCCAAGTCTGAACTCTGTTCCTTGGTCAGTGAAGAGCTGGCAGAGGTTTTTGAGGAGGAAGATGATGGTGGATACATACCATAGTGGTATTACTCAAAATGGTATATGATTCTCCTGTTTCAATATTATAAAATACTACATTATTATCTGTAGATTGATGAAGATATTCTTGTCCTTTAAACAAGAAGGAAAACAAAACTTGAAATGATCTCCCTTGCAAGAAATACATTTATAACAAAGAACACCTCTCTTATTTTATAGACAATTTTTTTCCTCTCTGTCCAGTACACATTGCTTTGTCAAATTTAAAATAAGTTGAAAAAAAAACACAATAAGTTGATGGTGGAAGAGAGGAAAGGATGCCTTCCTCTACTTTATACAAAAATGCTGTATTTGCCAGTAGAAGCTTTATTTTACCAGTTCAGAGTGATTAGGAATAAATGGATTTTCTCTGCATTATAAGGAGAATAAACTAGTTAAAATGGCATGTTTCTTTTGCAAATATATATATATATATATATTACACACATTCCATTTAGGCTGTTTTTGCTTAGTTTAAAGCCTATTTATATGCATGTTATTTTCTAAAACAAAAATATTCAATTTTTAGTGGCATTTTGGATATAAATTATAATGTATGCAATTTCGTTTCTTTTACCATTTGTTTGATTAGATTCATTTAACAACACACTATTTTGAAAAACTATATGCAAATATCAATTTTATGGCCCTTAAAGGATTTGTCTTCAGGGTAGGATTTGTTCATTTCTTAGATTATCTAGATTAACAATGGAATTTCTCTTTGTAAAATTCTCATGACCTCTTTTCAATAGGTGCTTATTTCCCATTCTGAAAAGCTATAGCCTTTGCTCAGCTTATTCTAACAATGCATTCTCAGATTTTACTCTTCTGCTAAAACTACTACTGGCATCATTATTAGTGAGCAAATTCTGTCTAAGTAGTTCTGTCAAAAATGCTTTGGTGGCCACTTGACTTATCTAAATAATTGCTCTTTTAATCCATTTCAACTAAGGTGGCTTATGTTACAGTAGAGATGTGCTGGCACTAAAAACACTAAAATCACACATTTAAAAAAAATGTACAAAATAATTCACTTACCTGAAATCCAATTTGGAAAAATAGTTTTATAAGAAANATGCTTCGGTGGCCACTTGACTTATCTAAATAATTGCTCTTTTAATCCATTTCAACTAAGGTGGCTTATGTTACAGTAGAGATGTGCTGGCACTAAAAACACTAAAATCACACATTTAAAAAAAATGTACAAAATAATTCACTTACCTGAAATCCAATTTGGAAAAAAAGTTTTATAAGAAAATGTCCCATTTAAAATATCCGTCAGTGTGAGGGCTCGTGTTGCACTCTCTTCAGAGTTGTGAACTTTGGGGAAGGAGGAAACACATCATTACTTAAAAGAAGATTAATAACTCAGATATCTCTCAGGTATTATGTGCAGAAAAGATCTGCCATTGCTAACCCCTTGTTTTTTGTGTGTTTGCTCAGATGCTCAGTCGTGACCTACTCTTTGTGACCCTATGGACTGTAGCCCACTAGGCTTCTCTGTCCATGGGATTCTCCTGACAAGAGAGAACCTACTGTAGTAGGTTGCCATTTCTTCCTTCAGGCGATCTTCCTGACCCAGGGATTGAACCCACATCTCATGTCTCCTGCACTGGCAGGCAGATTCTTTGCCACCAGCACCATTAACTCCTGTCCTAATGACTATCAGTACTATTCCCTTTTTTACAGAGAGGCTAAAGGGCTTAGAGAAGTAGTTTGATTGCCCGAAAGGAACATGTTGTAGGNCAGGGATTGAACCCACATCTCATGTCTCCTGCACTGGCAGGCAGATTCTTTGCCACCAGCACCATTAACTCCTGTCCTAATGACTATCAGTACTATTCCCTTTTTTACAGAGAGGCTAAAGGGCTTAGAGAAGTAGTTTGATTGCCCGAAAGGAACATGTTGTAGGAAAAACTTGAGAAGTGTGAAGGAGACCATGCTGAGCAGCAGGGATATTATTCTTCAGGCAGTGAAGAACTTTCAGAGATTTTTAATAAGGAAGATGAGATGAGGCTTCAACAACTCTAGGTCTTACAAAACTGAGATTGCAGACCATGCATGCTTAGTTGCTTCAGTCGTGTCTGACTCTGGAGACCCCATGGACTATAGCCCACCAGGCTCCTCTGTCATGGGGTTCTCAAAGCAAGAATACTAGGTAGGGCTGCATTTCCTCCTCCANGAAAAGACTCTGATGCTGGGAGAGATTGGGGGCTGGAGGAGAAGGGGACGACAGAGGATGAGATGGCTGGATGGCATCACTTACTCAATGGACGTGGGTCTGGTTGGACTCTGGGAGTTGGTGATGGACAGGGAGGCCTGGCATGCTCTGATTCACTCTCACAAAGAGTCGGACACGACTGAGCGACTGAAGTGAACTGAACTGATGATCCTTTGTATTTCTGTGTTGTCTGTTGTGATCTCTCCATTTTCATTTCTAACTGTATTGATTTGATTTTTCTTCCTTTGCTTCTTGATGAGTCTGGCTAATGGTTTGTGAATTTTATTTATACTCTCAAAGAACCAGCTTTTGGCTTTGTTGATTTTTGCTATGGTCTCTTTTGTTTCTTTTGCATTTATTTCTGCCCTTATTTTTAAGATTTCTTTCCTTTTACTAACCCTGGGGTTCTTCATTTCTTCCTTTTCAAGTTGCTTTAGGTGTAGAGTTAGGTTATTTGTTTAACTTTTTTCTTGTTTCTTGAGGTATGCCTGAATATCTATGAACCTTCCCCTTAGCATTGCTTTTACAATGCCACACAGGTTTTGAGTTGTTGTGTTTTCATTTCCGTTTGTTTCTATGCATATTTTGATTTCTTTTTTGATTTCTTCTGTGATTTGTTGGTTATTCAGAAGCGTGTTCTTTAGCCTCCATATGTTGGATTTTTTAATGATTTTTCTCCTGTAATTGAGATCTAATCTTACTTCATTGTGCTCAGAAAAGATGCTAGGAATGATCTTGATTTTTTCTAATTTACCAAGGTGAGATTTATGGCCTAGGATGTGATCTATCCTGGAGAAGGTTCCGTCTGCACCTGAGAAAAAGGTGAAATTCATTGTTTTGTGGAAAAATGTCCAATTAGATATCAATTAGGTCTAACTGGTCTATTGTATCATTTAAAGTTTGGGTTTCCTTGTTAATTTTCTGTTTAGTTGATCTATCCATAGGTGTGAGTGGGATATTAAAGTCTCCCACTATTATTGTGTTATTGTTAATATCCCCTTTCATACTTGTTAGCATTTGTCTTATATATTGTGGTGCTCCTATGTTGGGTGCATACATATTTATAATTGTTATATCTTCTTCTTGGATTGATCCTTTGATCATTATGTAGTGGCATTCTTTGTCTCTTTTCACAGCCTTTGTTTTAAAGTCTATTTTATCTCATTTGAGTATTTCTACTCCTGCTTTCTTTTGGTCTCTATTTGTGTGAAATATCTTTTTCCAGCCATTCAGTTTCAGTCTGTATATGTCCCTTGTTTTGAGGTGGGTCTCTTGTAGACAATATATATAGGGGTCTTGATTTTGTATCCATTCAGCCAGTCTGTGTCTTTTGATAGCGGCATTCAACCAATTTACATTTAAGGTAATTATTGATAGGCATGATCCCATTGCCATTTACTTTATTGTTTCAGGTTTGAGTTTATACACCCTTTTTGTGTTTCCTGTCTAGAGAAGATCGTTTAGCATTTGTTGGAGAGCTAGTTTGGTGGTGCTGAATTCTCTCAGCTGTTTCTTGTCTCTAAAGCTTTTGATTTCTCCTTCATGTTTGAATGAGAGCCTTGCTGGGTATAGTAATCTGGGCTGTAGGTTATTTTCTTTCTTCACTTTAAGTAGGTCCTGCCATTCCCTGGCCTGAAGAGTTTCTATTGAAAGATCAGCTGTTATCTTTATGGGGATCCCCTTGTGTGTTATTTGTTGTTTTTCTCTTGCTGCTTTTAATATTTGTTCTTTGTGTTTGATCTTTTTAATTTGATTAATATGTGCCTTGGGGTGTTTTGCCTTGGGTTTATCCTGTTTGGGACTCTGGTTTCTTGGACTTGGGTGATTATTTTCTTCCCCATTTTAGGGAAGTTTTCAGCTATTATCTCCTCAAGTATTTTCTCATGGTCTTTCTTTTTGTCTTCTTCTTCTGGGACTCCTATAATTCGAATGTTGGGGCATTTAACATTGTCCCAGAGGTCTCTAAGATTGTCCTCATTTCTTTTAATTCATTTTTCTTTTTTCCTCTCTGATTCATTTATTTCTACCATTCTATCTTCTACCTCACTAATCCTATCTTCTGCCTCTGTTATTCTACTATTTGTCCCCTCCAGAGTGTTCTTGATCTCATTTATTGCATTATTTATTATATATTGACTCTTTTTTATTTCTTCTAGGTCCTTGTTGAACCTTTCTTGCACCTTCTCGATCCTTGTCTCCAGGCTATTTATCTGTTATTCCATTTTGTTTTCAAGATTTTGGATCGTTTTCACTATCATTATTCAGAATTCTGTATCAGGTAGATTCCCTATCTCATCCTTTTTTATTTGGTTTGGTTAACATTTATCCTGTTCCTTTACCTGCTGGGTATTCCTCTGTCTCTTCATCTTGTTATATATTGCTATGTTTGGGGTTGCCTATCTGTATTCTGGCAGTTTGTGGAGTTCTCTTTATTGTAGAGTTTCCTCACTGTGGGTGGGGTTGTAGAGGTGGCTTGTCAAGGTTTCTTGGTTAGGGAAGCTTGTGTCAGTGTTCTGGTGGGTGGAGCTGGATTTCTTCTCTCTGGAGTGCAATGAAGTGTCCAGTAATGAGTTACGAAATGTTCATGGGTTTGGAGTGTCTTTAGGAAACCTGTATATTGAAGCTCAGGGGTGTGTTCCTGTGTTGCTGGAGAATTTCCGTGATATGTCTTGCTCTAGAACTCGCTGGCCCTTGGGTAGTGCTTGGTTTTAGTGTAGGTATGGAGGCGTTTGAAGAGCTCCTGTTGATTAATGTTCCCTGGATTCAGGAATTCTCTGGTGTTCTCAAGATTTGGACTTAAGCCTCCTGCTTCTGGTTTTCAGTCTTATTTTTACAGTAACCTCAAGACTTCTCTATTTATACAGCACTGTTGATATAACATCTAGGTTAAAGATGAAAAGTTTCTCCACAGTGAGGGAAACCCAGAGAGATTCACAGAGTTAAATGGAGATGAGAAGAGGGAGGAGGGAGATAGAAGTGACCAGGATGAGATGAGGTGGAATCAAAAGAGGAGAGAGCAAGCTAGCCAGTAATCACTTCCTTATGTGCGCTCCACAGTCTGGACTGCTCAGAGATGTTCATGGAGTTATACAGAGAAGAGAAGAGGGAGGAAGGAGACAGAGGTGGACAGGAGGATAAAGGGGGAAATCAAAAGGAGCGAGACAGATCTTGCCAGTAACCAGTTCCCTAAGTGTTCTCCACAGTCCGGAATGCACAAAAAGATTCACAGAAGAGAAGGGGAAGGGAGGAGATAGAGGCGACCTGGTGGAGAAAAAAGAGTCCAAAAGTGGAGAGGGCAGTCAAGCCATTAATCTTGCTCCCAACTAAAAATGGGTACTGAAGATTAGATTCTTAAAGGTACAAAATTGATAACAAATACCAAAAAGCAAAGATTAAAAATCTAGAGTAGAGGTTGGATTTCCAAAAATACAATATTAAAGAGGGAAAAAAAAAACAAAGTCACAAAAATTATAAAATGTATATATATGAAGTTTGCTTTAAAAAATAGGGTCTCTCTCTTTTTTTTTTTTTTTTGCAAAGTAATAGTAAGTTATAAAAATGAAGATTAAAGGTGTAACAGAGGACCTAAAAATTAAAAATAAAAAAATTACAGAATGATAGTAAAAATAATAAATATATATCTAGGACTTTTTCTGGTGGTGTTGTGGGCTGTGTGAGGTCAGTTCATTTTTGGATAGTTCCTTGATCCAGGCTTATATTTCTCAAGATCTATAAGCCCCTTCCTATGCAGTCGGCACTAACTACAGGGTTTTAATCTATTGCACCTGTCACTTCCAAGGCGGTTCCCTCTGTTTTAGCTTCTTCTGTTTGCTGGTCTCTTCAGTGTCTAATTTCTGCCCTGATGCAAGGGGGCGGTGGTGGACAATTTTTTAGGTTCACTTGTTTAGTCGTGCTGTAGGGAGGAAGGGACACTGCAAACAAATAACACTGGCGTGTGCTCGCAGTGTCCCGGCCACACTGGGTTTGTACCCTGTCATGGTGTGTGTGCTTTCCCTGTCTACACTCTTTACGCTCTAGTTTGCTTTGCAAGGAACTGTCTGTGGCCAGCTCTGGTTCGTATGCACTTCCTANCGGTGGTGGACAATTTTTTAGGTTCACTTGTTTAGTCGTGCTGTAGGGAGGAAGGGACACTGCAAACAAATAACACTGGCGTGTGCTCGCAGTGTCCCGGCCACACTGGGTTTGTACCCTGTCATGGTGTGTGTGCTTTCCCTGTCTACACTCTTTACGCTCTAGTTTGCTTTGCAAGGAACTGTCTGTGGCCAGCTCTGGTTCGTATGCACTTCCTAGGTCTAAGCCGCTCACGTTCAGGTACTTGGGTACTCCTCAGAGGTACAGACTCCGTTGGGCCTGCATTTTGTGCCCTTCCCAGATCTGAGCAGCTCAGATGACCAGGTGTTTGGCAAATGCAGTCGCTGTGACTTATCGCCTCCCCTGTCCCTGCTGCTTAGTTTTCTGGGTGTACAACTGGTGCACCTTCTCAGGCAGTTTTTGACCGTCCAGAATCCCAAGAAATCTTGGTTAGCAATGAAGTCTGCTTGCAGTTTGGAAGATACTGCCTCTCTGGGGTCGCAATTGCCTGCTTCTGGCTCTGGCTACCCTTGCCTGCCTGTCACTGGGGGGGAATGGGCCAGCCTGCAGCCATGTAGCTCTGCTCAGTCCTTTGTTCTGTGAGCTGGCCTAGTGGTGTCTTCAGTTCAGTTCAGTCGCTCAGTTGTGTCCGACTCTTTGTGACCCCATGAATCCCAGCACGCTAGGCCTCCCTGTCCATCACCAACTCCAGACTCAACACTCAGTGATGCCATCCAGCCATCTCATCCTCTGTCGTTCCCTTCTCCTCCTGCCCCCAATCCCCCCCAGCANCAGAAGAAAAGAAAACCACATCATCTATACAATAACCTTGGAAATTCCAAGAGAAGAGGTTTTCCATGTAAGAACTAACTTAAAGTAGTTCACAAACCACAAGCAAAACTCAGGTGTATTTGAACCCTCCAAGACAATTATATGTTTCAAATGTGATTTCCATTCTCAGACCAAATTCATTGTCAGTCAGTCAGTCAGTTCAGTCACTTAGTCGTGTCCAACTCTTTGCGACCCCATGAATCACAGCACACCAGGCCTCCCTGTCCATCACCATCTCCTCCTGGAGTTCACTCAGACTCATGTTCATCGAGTCCATGAGTCCGTGACGCCATCCAGCCATCTCATCCTCTGTCGTCCCCTTTTCCTCCTGACCCCAATCCCTCCCAGCATCAGAGTCTTTTCCAATGAGTCAACTCTTAGCATGAGGTAGCCAAAGTACTAGAGTTTCAGCTTTAGCATCATTCCTTCCAAAGAACACCCAGGACTAATCTCTTTTAAAATGGACTGGTTGGATCTCCTTGCAGTCCAAAGGACTCTCAAGAGTCTTCTCCAACACCACAGTTCAAAAGCATCAAATCTTTGGCGCTCAGCCTTCTTCACAGTCCAACTCTCACATCCATACATGACTACTGGAAAAACCATAGCCTTGACTAGATAGACCTTTGTTGGCAAAGTAATATCTCTGCCTTTCAATATGCTATCTAGGTTGCTCATAACTTTTTTTCCAAGGAGCAAGCGTCTTTTAATTTCATGGCTGCAGTTGCCATCTGTAGTCATTTTGGAGCCCCAAAATATAACGTCTGACTTTGTTTCCACTGTTTTCTCATCTATTTCCCATGAAGTGGTGGGACCAGATGCCATGATCTTTGTTTTCTGAATGTTGAGCTTTAAGCCAACTTTTTCACTCTCCTCTTTCACTTTCATCAAGAGGCTTTTTCATTCCTCTTCACTTTCTGCCATAAGGGTGGTGTCATCTGCATATCTGAGGTTATTGATACTTGTCCCGGCAATCTTGGTTCCAGCTTGTGCTTCTTCCACCCCAGCATTTCTCATGATGTACTCTGTCATTGTAGAGCCTGGGAACGGTCTGCTACACCAGAAACTGTGGTGACCAACTTCCAATCCTTCTTCACATCCATATTCCTGTTCATTTCTCCTACCTTGCCCCTTCTCCAGACCATCACTTATAGAACCAAAACACAGGAAAGTGTCTTACACTCTGAATAGGATATACAAATCTGATATTTGCTCATGTAAAAATAAAGCTGTCAAATATGAGCTTTAACTTTATCTTCCTTCTAAACTCTTCCACAACTTTCCAAGACTCTCAAGATAAAGGACAAAACCATTAGTCTGGACGATACGCCCTAGCTGATCTGGGATGATCTAGCTCTCCAGCCCTTTCTTGCCCTTCTCTCACTACCTCTAGATTCCAAACATGTTGGACTTTCTGTTCCTCAAATATTTACTTCTTTCTCTAGAGCCATTGCACCTCTTTTCATCCTCTCCCTTCTCCTTATAACTTATTTTTAGTCCTTTGTGCTTAATATAAGAGCCACTTCCTCTAGCAAGCCCTTCCTGACCCCCTGGTTTAGGTCTGGTTCCCTTGTTATACAGAACCATAGGTCAGGTTCCCCTTTCAAAGAACATTTGTCTTGGTTTGTTATCTTGTATGCATTTGAGTGATTATTTTATTTACATTTTGTTACCTCCCACTGTATTCTCAAGAGTCATTTAAGGCCAGGGACCATGTCTAGTTTTACCACCATATCCCTAGGGTCTAGAACATAGTAGGCATTTAATAAATACTTGTTGAATGAATGAATACATGAAATGAAGGGTTGATGAGTGGATGGATGAGATTTGTGCCCTCTTCTTTACAGAATGTTTCTACTACCAATTTCCTATACTGGGTAAGACAATCTCTGGCATCACAGCTTGCTCACATATAATGTAAAGGACTGGACTAGAAAATGTTGATAATATCTTCTAGGTCTACCACTTTAAATTTTGGAATTTGAGAAAAACATGCTCTATTAACTATACAATCACATAAGTGAACTGCCACATGATAAGGTCCAAGGGACCAACTGGATAATAGCATTTTCGGAGGTTTTAACTTATTCACACTGAAGTAAGTATGCTTCAACTTTTTATTAGGACCATGAGTTATCTTAATTTACTAAACATTATCCTGGTAGCTAGAAGAACATGAGTGACTGATGAACTCCTTTGCAATCAGACAGTAAATACTTAATGAATGAAATTAAATTATTCTAATAATCATATTTGTACAGGTACTTTACATCCTAAGTTCTACACACTATACAATTATTTGTAATGAAAGTGCTTCTAATTAAGTGATCTTGTACAAAATTCATACCACTGATTTGCTAATCCCCATTCAATGAATAAAATACTGTTTTACTATAATAGCATTAATATAATTGCTAAATATTTTAACTTGATTTTATTTAACTTTCAAGAGTAAATTGCAATCTGTTTCTAAATAGTCAAGGGAAAATTCTAGTACTATTTACAGTGGAAATTATTTTCTTTTGAGATATATTTAATTTGTGTCTTACAATCCTGAACTTATAGATGAAAAAAATTTACCTTAGTGAATCCCTGTATTATGAATACCAAGAAAACTTAGGTAATCACTTTTTAAAAACTTTTTTAGTTATTAATTCAATAAATTAATATAATCTTGGTGACATCTTTTTTTGTCTAGCATGAATAATGCTTTGATTATGGCTAATGACTTATATAATAGATTTTCCTATTTAAGTATCCTTGAATATAATTTTCCTTACTTGCAATTATGTTTAATTGAGAAGTTCTTAGCTATAATTAGTCTTCATTTTTGTAGAAGGTTAAATTAAGTGAGCTAATTCAAGTGAAACATTTAACTCTATGCTTGGCAGTCAACAAATGTTAGCTTTTGTTATTGTCATAGCTCATCATATTCTTGAAATAAATATTTTTGAACTGTGTTTCCCAAACTAATTTGGCCACTGAGATTTTTAAAAATATCTACTAAAATCACAGTGAGGAGGGCATGACAATCCACTCCAGTACTCTTGCCTGGAGAATCCCATGGACAGAGGAGCCCAGTGGGCTACATACAGTCCATGGGGTCGCAAAAAATCAAATGCAACTGAGTAACTAAGCACAAACACACAAAATCACAATATAGTGTTGCAATCCTTTAATGGACCAGAACCTGGTGGTCTGGAGTTGACAATAAGAAAGCAAAACAGAGAAAGAGGCTAGTATTCCCTGAGTTAGGCAGAGAACCAATAAAGCCCTATGACAAGACTTGTACCACTCATGGAGGCACAGGGCGTCCTCTCAAAGAGGTCTTGAAAGCCTGGGCAGGAAAGTGAGTTCAGCTGGTTTCTACGCTCCAGAGAATTAGCCAGAGAAAGAATGATATCGGGACCCAAGTCTCTAGTGGAACAAGGGTATTTTATTAGCAGAAATGCAGGCTTATATATATATATATATATATATATATAGTAAAATAATTACTCAGCCATTACAAAGGATGAAATCCCATCAATTGTAACAAAATGGATAGTCTAATACATACAAGGTCACTGACACTGAAAAGAGTCATTGAAGGGAGCCACTGAGAGGAATCCAGGCAGGTACCCTTTCCCATGATCTCAGTCCTGAAAACTGTGTGCAGCTCCACTTGTTCCCAGAATAGGAACTGATAAGGAACAGAGAATCCTTGAGAAATGGCACACAAATAAAGTGCAACATATTGGATTCCTTAAAGTTGAACGTCCTCTGACAATATAGGAAATGCAGTTTCATATTAAACAATTATTATATAAAGGTTAATTTTTATTCTAAAGTAATGGAATTCATCAGTTATACTTGGAACATCTTGGTCATCCTAGGGCTCCATAACTAAAATAGTCCAATCATGATCATAAGTAGAGTCAGTACTAATATCACACATATGGATAAATAAATTTATTAAAAAACAAAAACTTTCAAATTATTTTAAAATTCCTACTCATTTTCCTTTGTTTAACATTAACAATCATGTTGACTCTTATCAGATTTCTCAAGAAGATTTCAAGGATTAGTTATTTACTCTTTGTAACCTCTAATTTAGATTATCCAGGAAAGTTATGTGAAAGTAAGGGTATATGTCATATTACTTCTCAGCTGGTCATTTATTTTAAATGGGTGCATAGTAGCTATGTAACTGTGGTGTTGGAGAAGACTCTTCAGAGTCCCAAGAAGATCCAATCGGTCATTCCTAAAGGAAATCAGTCCCAAATATTCATAGGAAGGACTGATGCTGAAGCTGAAACTCTAATACTTTGGCCACCTGATGCGAAGAACTGACTCACTGGAAAAGAATCTGATGCTGGGAAAGATTGAAGGCTGGAGGAGAAGGGGACAACAGAGGATGAGATGATTGGATGGCACCACTGACTCGATGGACATGAGTCTGAGTAAGCTCCAGGAGTTGGTGATGGACAGGGAAGCCTGGCATGCAGCAGTCCACGGGGTCACAAAGAGTCAGACACGACTGAGTGACTGAACTGAACTGATAGTGGCTATAAATGCTAATGATCTAGAGAACTTAACATATGTCACACTGACTCAATATCTATGAAACAATTTAAATATGCATAAATTATACTGCTAATTATCATAATTATAGTAAGCCCCACCAGCACCCAGGAAGAGATAAGATGTTATACTGAACACATCAAGAGGAAATAGGGTTTGTGGCACAGCTTTGGGATAGATGATTACTCCTAACCTTGCATGGTGTTTAACCAGGGGTCAAAAGGTGTCAGCCTGTCCTGGAGTCAGGCTGATTCTACAGAATCAGATGGGGGAAAATTTAGTTAGGCATTCTTTTCTTCCTGCTTAAAATGACCACACATTCATAATAGAATAGAGTAATATACCTGCTCTAAGATGGTGGATTAGGTCACATATTAAGAGTTATTAAAACATGTACTTAGAATTTCCAGTCTAATCTCTGGTTCTTTCTACCAGCTAGGACCGTGCTCGGCATATAGTGGAAGAATAATAAATATTTGTAGAATGAAAAATAAATCAACTGTACAGATTTTATTTTAGGTGATTGTTTTACTAATCCTCCTCCAAAGATACACCATGATCTTTGGTCCCATCACTCCATGGGAAATAGATGGGGAAACAGTGGAAACAGTGCCAGACTTTATTTTTCTGGGCTCCAAAATCACTGCAGATGGTGACTGCAGCCATGAAATTAAAAGACGCTTACTCCTTGGAAGAAAAGTTATGACCAACCTAGACAGCATATTCAAAAGCAGAGACATTGCCGACTAAGGTCCGTCTAGTCAAGGCTATGGTTTGTCCAGTAGTCATGTATGGATGTGAGAGTTGGACTGTGAAGAAAGCTGAATGCCGAAGAATCGATGCTTTTGAACTGTGGTGTTGGAGAAGACTCTTGAGAGTCCCTTGGACTGCAAGGAGATCCAACCAGTCCATTCTGAAGGCGATCGGCCCTGGGATTTCTTTGGAAGGAATGACGCTAAAGCTGAAACTCCAGTACTTTGGCCACTTCATGCGAAGAGTTGACTCATTGGAAAAGACTCTGATGCTGGGAGGGATTGGGGGCAGGAGGAGAAGGGGACGACCAAAGATGAGATGGCTGGATGGCATCACTGACTCGATGGGTGCGACTCTGAGTGAACTCTGGGAGTTGGTGATGGACAGGGAGGCCTGGTGTGCTGCGATTCATGGGGTCGCAAAGAGTCGGACACGACTGAGCGACTGAACTGAACTGAAAGATACACCTGCCCTTACTCTTTATCATCCTGTCCATGTTGTAAATTTCATATGTAAACTCTTCTACCTGGACATCATTTAAAAATATATCAAAATTTTGTCCTTGGAGTTAGCTGGAGCACTTGTTTGAAAAACAGATTCCTAGTTCTTATCTCAAGTCTACTGATTCAGAATTGGGGAGAAAGCCCTGATTTTCATTTTTGTTCAAGCCCCACTGGTAAGCCTTCTTCAAAGGATTCAAATTTAGTGGTTTCACTGAATCTACTTGGTTCAGTGTTCTCCTGTGCCTATCAGTTGAATTTCTCACTGCCTATGAACTCCTGGTAGATGGATAGGTCTGGCCTGCATAGCAATTTACATCTCACAGACAGACTCCCCACAGCTAATGTTGATCATGGCTTTCAAGGAATGTTCAAAGTCTTGTAATATTTCTGTCTCTATTCAGTCCTCTTGCTCATTGCCAGATGGATTCTTCTTTAGGTACATTCCCTCTGCTGACTTTTAAGGAATAGAGAAAGGGCAAGGGGACTGATCCTGCCATGCTGCTGCTAAGTCACTTTAGTCGTGTCCGACTCTGTGCGACCCCATGGACGACAGCCCACCAGGCTCCTCTGTCTCTGGGATTCTCCAGGTAANTACACCTGCCCTTACTCTTTATCATCCTGTCCATGTTGTAAATTTCATATGTAAACTCTTCTACCTGGACATCATTTAAAAATATATCAAAATTTTGTCCTTGGAGTTAGCTGGAGCACTTGTTTGAAAAACAGATTCCTAGTTCTTATCTCAAGTCTACTGATTCAGAATTGGGGAGAAAGCCCTGATTTTCATTTTTGTTCAAGCCCCACTGGTAAGCCTTCTTCAAAGGATTCAAATTTAGTGGTTTCACTGAATCTACTTGGTTCAGTGTTCTCCTGTGCCTATCAGTTGAATTTCTCACTGCCTATGAACTCCTGGTAGATGGATAGGTCTGGCCTGCATAGCAATTTACATCTCACAGACAGACTCCCCACAGCTAATGTTGATCATGGCTTTCAAGGAATGTTCAAAGTCTTGTAATATTTCTGTCTCTATTCAGTCCTCTTGCTCATTGCCAGATGGATTCTTCTTTAGGTACATTCCCTCTGCTGACTTTTAAGGAATAGAGAAAGGGCAAGGGGACTGATCCTGCCATGCTGCTGCTAAGTCACTTTAGTCGTGTCCGACTCTGTGCGACCCCATGGACGACAGCCCACCAGGCTCCTCTGTCTCTGGGATTCTCCAGGTAAGAACACTGGAGTGGGTTGCCATTTCCTTCTCCAATGCATGAAAGTGAAAGTGAAGTCGCTCAGTCGTGTCGGACTCTTAGCGATCCCATGGACTGCAGCCTACCAGGCTCCTCCATCCATGGGATTTTCCAGGCAAGAGTACTGGAGTGGGGTGCCATTGCCTTCTCCCATAGCTTATATTTAAACAAAATAACAGGGAAAGCAATGACAGGGAAAGGAGCCATTGTTTTCTACTGTTTTGAATATGTGTGTGTGTGTGTGTGTGTGTGTGTTTGTATGTGTAAATCAGTATAAAATGGCATCAATCACCCTAAACACGTTCTAGTCACCTAAAAAATTGAATGCGTGGATTTTCATTACTTTTTCTAAATAATGTTTTAATATTGAATTATAATCTCTTGATTATTTTGAAAGTTTAGTTTTGCCATCTGAAATTTTTAAACTCAAAGTAGTTGAGCAGAAGTAGAAATGAGTTCTGAGAGCGTATCTTTCTTCCACTGGTAACTGACACTCGCTTAACACTTAATTCCTGATAGCGCCCTTAAGGTCAATTTGGCTCATCTTTACAGTTACTAATACACTGCTTAAACACTCTAATTAACAATAATTATTTGCTTTTCAACTTATTAAAACAAAGATGGGAATTATTTCAATTACGAATCCAAGAAATTATAGTTCACAGAAATAACTCACAAGTAATGTTTCACTATTCTCCTGATTCTTTCTTAAAATTTTGTATTTATTCTTTATTAGGACTCTATTTCTGCCATTTAATTTTCTAGTCTTGAAACACTGGCAATAACTGTCAGAGTAGAGACATCAGATGTCAGTTCTAATATTCATCATAAACTAAATGAGAAAACATGGCTTATTGGCTCATGAATGGCTGGTAGGTCTTTTTGTTCTCACTTTCATACTGATTTTGAAACTGATGCTTATGAGGCTATCTCAGCAGAGTGACATGGACTTCCAGGCACACTGCATCTGTCTCTTTGCTTGCTATACAGTGATACTGTCCTCAGTAGGCAATATGTTCAGCCATCGCATCAGGTCATGTTTATTTCTGGAGTAAGCACCATAGGAGTAAATGCTAGAAATAAAAGAGTGGGAAACAAACTATTTAAAACTAGTATTATATTTGGGCAAAGGCTGACAACTTTGAAGAAATGGCACTGTGGTAGCTTTAGACCAGTAACAAAAAGTGTTATACTAAGTTCTATGTATGGGGCACTCTACATGTACAGTCCCAGGAAACACTCGCAGCAAGTCTCTGATATATATAAGTACTATTATCAATACCATTTTGAAGATTAAAAAATGGAAATTAGAGAGTTAAAATAACTTGCTAATATATAACAGAGCTGGAATTTAAATCCAGCTCCATCTGATTTTAGAGACTGAGTGCTTTACCATTACCTTTTGATTTAAAGTTAATGTACACTGTAACAAAACAACAACAAAACAAAACAAACACAAAAATCAAACAACACACAGGGGGAGGTAGGATAATTATACCTCAAAATGAACATTAAGAGAAAATGAGACAATTTGATCTTCGTCAAATATTAGCAAAGAGGTTGCTGTAAAGCTTTTAATGTCTCACTGAAGAATGTAGTAGCTCTTAGTTTTGAAAGAATATTGCAAGTTTCTCTCTGTAGATAACACTAAACAATATAAGTTATTCAAAGGAATTGTCAGGTTTTTTAAAGTTCATTTTGTGTATTATGTTATTGTTGTGCTATGTTAAATGGGGCTTTTTTTCCTCTCCTGATCTCTAGAGCAGAAAGGGGCTTCCCAAGTGGCTCAGTGGTAAAGAATCCACCTACCAATGCAGGAGACATAAGAGATATGGGTCCAATCCCTGGGTCAGGAACATCCCCTGGAGAAGGGCATGGCAACCCACTTTAGAATTCTTGCATAGAGAATCCCATGGTCAGAGGAGCCTGGCAGGCCACAGTCCATAGGGTCGCAGAGTTGGACACAATTGAAGACTGAGAATATATGCATGCACCATGCTCTTTTGCTTTGTGTTGACCATACCCTGTGATCTTTACTACATAGTAAAGATCTTTACTATTATTTAGCGTGCCTGCTAAATCACCTCAGTCGTGGGAGGCTCTTTGCAATGCTATGGACTGTAGCTCACCAGGCTCCTCTCTCTGTGGAATTCTCTGGGCATAAGTACTGGAGTGGGTTGCCATGCCATCCTAAAGGGGATCTTCCCAACCCAGGAACTGAACTTTCGTCTCTTAAGTCTCCTCCATTGGCAGGTGAGTTCTTTATCACTAGTGCCACATGGTGTTAAATGACAAATGTTTTGGTGATCCTGAGGATGAAAGTAAACCTGGTCTATATTTGAAGGCCCACTCGGGGTCTCCTTTGCCAGCTCATCTTCCTCTAATCCCTGTTTTAAATTGTGATGTAACTTTTATTGAATTTACTTGGATTTCTTCTTTGAATCTTAGATGATAGTTCCACTTGTGTATTTCACAAGCACTTCAAAATCAGTATATCTAAAGTTCAGAAAAACAGGAGTTCCATCCTGCTGCTCCAGATTTCTCCAAGTCAATGGCACTATCATCCACTTCATTATTCAATTTAAATACCTATGAGTTATCTTTGCCTTCCCTCTTTGCGGTAGCCTTTGTCTAGCACCCAGGTCTGACAATTCTATGTCCAAAATCTCTCTCTATCCTCTCTATTTCTACTACAACCTCCAAGGCCAACCTATGTCTCACTAGGTAGGCTGTAATGGATATCTGTTTGCTACACCTGCAATTTCATTTCTAGTATTTCATTGCAGGTATTTTTTTTTGTTGTTGTTTTTTTGCCACATCTCTTGGCACCCAAGATTTTAATTCCCTGGGATCAAACCCGGGCCCCCTGCAGTGAAAGCCCACATTCTTAACCATTGGATCACCAAGGAAATCCCTTCATTGTGAATTTGATTTATATTTTTCTAATGACTAATGATGTTGAGTCTCTTTTCATAAGCCTATTGGTTACTTTCATATCTTCTTCCAAGTAGTTATGTATGGATGTGAGGGTAGGAGCATAAGGAAGGTTGAGCACTGAAGAACTGATGATTTTGAACTGTGATGCTAGAGAAGACTCTTGAGAGTCCCTTGGACAGCAAGGAGATCAAACCAGTCAAATCGTAAAGGAAATCAACTCTGAATATTCATGAGGAGGACTGATGCTGAAGCTGAAGCTCCAATACTTTGGCCACCTGATGGGAAGAGCCAACTCATTGGAGAAGGCCCTGATGCTAGAAAAGAAAGAGGGCAGGAAAAGAAGAGGGTGACAGAGAATGAGATAGTTGGACGGCTCACTGACTCAATGAACATGAGTTTGAACAAACTCTAGGAGATAGGGAAGCCTGGCATGCTGAGTCCATGGGGTCACAAAGAGACACGACTTAGTGACTCAGCAACAAGCACAATACCTTCTTTAGGGGATATGTCTGTCCTTTGGCTTCCCGGATGCTGTGGGCTTCCCTAATGACTCAGTGGGTAAAGAATCTGCCTGCAGTGCATTTCAAGATAGCTATTCTGGATCTCTTGTATTTCCATTTGAATTTTGGAATCAGCTTATAAATTTCTGCAGAAAGTATTATCTGGGATTTGGATAGGGGTCATATTTAGTTTGCAGACATATTTAGAGAATATTGCCATCTTTAAAATGCTGTTTTGTGATCTATAAATATAGGATTTATTTTCACTTATTTATATCTTTTTCTATTGTTTATTGCTAATGTAGGAAAACAATTGATTTATACATATTAATCTTTTGTTTGCAAATTTACTCAACTTGCTTGTTAGTTCTATTATTTTTTAGTGAATCCCTTAGGATTTTCCATAAACAAGATCATGTCATCGGTAAATAGAGATAGTTTTACTTCTTCCTTCCCAATCTGGATACTTTTTCTTTCTTTCTTTATCTAATTGCCCTGAATTCAACTGCCAAAAAGTGAAAGTGAAAGTCTCTCAGTCATGTCCGACTCTTTGCGACCCCATGGACTATACAGTCCATGGAATTCTCCAGGCCAGAGTACTGGAATAGATAGCCTTTTCCTTCTCCAGGGGATCTGCCCAACCCAGGGATCAAAACCAGGTCTCCCACACTGCAAGTGGATTCTTTACCAGCTGAGCCACAAGGGAAGCCCATACAACTGTCAATAAGACATTTAATAGAAACAAGAACTAACATGCTATCTTATTCTTGATCTTAGGGGAAGAGCACTGACTTTCACCAGTGTGATATTAACTCTGATTTTTTTTTTCTTTCGTGGATGCCTTTTATCAAATAGAGGAATTCCTCCTATTTCCAGTCTGCTGAGTGTTTTTATAATGAAAAGGGGATGTATTTTGTTAAATCCTTTTTCTGTATCTATTGAAATCACCATATTTTTTTTGTCTCTTTTTCTATTAATATAACTCATTATAGTAATTAATTTTTTAGATGTTAAACCTTATATTCTTGGGATAAATCTCACTTGATCTTGGTGAATAATCCTTTCTATACATTACTGGATTTGACTTGCCAGTAGTATGATGAGGATCTTTCCATTTATATTCATAATAAATATTGGTCTGTAACTACTATTGGTCTGTAACTTCTTTACTTGTAAAGAAGTATGGTTTTGGTATCACAGCATCTGGCCTTAAAGATGAATTGATAAATGTTCTATTTTATATTTTGAAAGAGTTTATAAAGGACTGGTAATAATTCTTCTTAAAATGTTCTCTAGAGTTTACCAGAGAAGTCAACTGGGCTTGGGGTTTTCTTTGTGGGAAGTTTTAAAATCATTAAAACAATTTTCTCAGTCATTATAGTTCTATTCAAGTTTTATGTTTACTCTTGAGTGAATTGTGGTAGTTTTTATCTTTATAGAAATTTGTTCTTTTCATCTAAGTTGTCTGATTTTATTTTTTGACATACAGTCTTTCTAATCTGTTCCTTTAAGGAGTACTGTCTCATCAGTTTTTCTACCAGGTATAAAAATCATAATCTATTGGAGAAAATTTTAATTTAGATATGAAGCAACTCTATTTGTTTATTATTCACAGGGATAAAGGTTAATAAGGATTGTAAGCTATTCCATTTTTACTACATAATTTTTGTTAATTCACAAGGATATTGAAATTAAAAGTAAGTTCTTTGCTTTATGTAAAATAAGCAATGAGTAATAAAAGACTCATTAATATAGATTATCCCATGAAAATATTATTTTAATTTACCCTAGCATGTTCCTAGATTTTAAGGCTCCGTTTGACTGTCTCTTGTTGTTAAAAAACCTTTAGCCTTGATTCCATATTCCCAGTTAGAGCTTTATAACCTGTTTTTTTCAAGGTATATGTATGACTATAAATTCTTGCGTAAGTTGTAACACAATTCACTTTGGAAATCAGAGACAGGTAAACTCCTCTGCAATATGGGAATCATCCCAAAACTTGGATTGTTTTCAAATTATTTAGAATTTGGCAAAACTCAAAAAGAATGTTCCAAGATTCATCCTCTGTGGTTTTAAAATCCAAGAGCAAAGTAGAGACATATAATCTGCAAGGCTGTTGTATTTATACTCAACTCAAAAACTCTTTTAGGTCCATGAACTTTCTGAATCTTTTCCTCAGCCCTTTAGACTTCCCCATATTTCCTCGAAAAGAACAGTGAATAAATAAGCTTAAAACTCTTAAGATGTTTGAGGGAGTCTGTTTCACAGTTCTGAATGTTGATACTGGGAAAATTTTAAGCCTTAAAAACAAATTCACATCTCCTTTGATGATAATTCGGTCTCGTATATATCTCACTTTACAAAAAATTATTGTTGATATTATAGTACTAGTAATAGTTACGATAATAGTAATAATTACAATGGATTTCTGTTGAAAATATAGGCATTCTAAATGATACTTGTCTTTATAAAATATTGATCCACATTCTGTCTAAATCATCTGTGAATTCAGATTATTTTCTGAAATAATTATGTAAGGTTATTACTTACCTAAGTAAGCAATCACTATACAGTTTATAAATGTGTATGTATACTCATAAGTCTATATGTGTATACATATTTTCCTGTGTTCATTGGTTACATAATTTTGGCCGCACAGGTTGAACTTCCCAAATACTTGCCTACATCAGAGGCTTTGTATCTGCATTTCCCTCTGCAGTGAGGATCTAGCTTCCAGTTTGCATCCTTCCTGTCCTTTAGGTCTTGGCTCAAATATTGTCTCAGAGAAGCCTTCCCTAGCCACTTTTGTTATGAACTGAATTTTGTCCCCTCAAAATACATAAATTGAAGCTCCAATCCTCAGTGGGACTGTATTTGGAAATAGGTGCTTTAACCAAGTACTTACGATTACACAAGAACACATAGTGGAGCCCTAATCTGATGAAGCTAGCAGTGTCCTTACTGAAAGAGGAAGAGATACCAGGAGTGCACCTGCACCGAGAAAAAGTCATGTGCGGACAAAGCAATAAAGCATCCATCTACAAGCCAAGGAGAGAAGCCCCCAGGAAAACTCAACCCAGCTACCCCTTGATCTGAGACTTCCAGTCTCTAGAACTGTGAGAATAGAAATCTCTGTTATTTAAGCCACCCAGGCATTTTGGTTTTTCTTATTATCACCCAGGTGATATTTTGTTATGGCAGCCCTGGATGTCTAACACAGCCCCACACCAGTCGTCTTCTGTAGCACTTTTACAAATTTGAAATATTCTATTAATTCACTTATTTATTTGTTTATTGTCAGATTGTCCTTTTGTAAGGCCAGAGAATTGTCATTCATGCCTTATACCTGTGCCTGGTATCTGGAAGGTACTCAATAAATAACTGTTGAACAAATAACCAAAGTATCCAAAAGTCACAGTGGACTAGGCATTGTGGATAATGGATAACTATGGGATGCTAATCTCTGTTTGTTTGTTTTTTATATTCAGTAGATGGTTATTTTTAATCACAAGAGGAGCACTATAACCTCTTCAGATCACGAGTTAAAAATCCAAGTGTTTATAGGAGTCAATTAGATGTTGTAAGTGAATATGTTATTTTATGCAAATAAAACTGAAAGTTTTTCTCCATTTTCTATTTTATATTGGGGTACGTAGCAAACTGGAGAATGCATTGCCAACCTAAAGACAAGAGCTGCTTCTGGGCCCAATGTTGTCAGATCTAATATTTAAAAATAAGTTAAAAAACCCACATTTTTATGTGAAATCTTATGATTTAAAAAAATTGACAACTAATGCAAATTTGTATAAAATACTGCAGGCCAAAAACAACAATAAAAAAATAATAAAAGGAAAAGTTTGCAGAGGTCAATGAGAGGCCTTCAAGGAGATCTGAAGCTACGCTAGCTAAAGGTGGCACTCCTTTTACTGCAGGCACTGGAGGCCCCGCCCAGAAGAACCTGACTTCCCCACACTATATTATCTCTCTTTTCTTTCTCCCTCACTCAGCCTTTTTCTCTACTCCCACCCACCTCAGCTTCCTTTTCCTTTCTTCTTCATTTCCTCTCTCCTGCTTTGGCCTTAGAGCTGCCAATATCCTTGCCTTGCAACCAAAATTCCTGAAAAAATTCACTTTTGATCCAAAGAGGCGGAGGATAGGAACACAGGTGCTCCTCAGGGATAAATACTCCCTACTCTCAGACTTAAGAAGAGCATTGTTGAGAAAAAAAAAAAAAATATATATATATATATATATATATATCACACAGAGGGAGCTGTCATCTTTGTGTACTAGGATGGAGAGCACAATGAAAAGCTTGCTACCATTTATTAAGCTGCCACAAAATGTTAGCAATTAAAAAAAATAGTTAATGTTAATTGAGTGTTTGCTCATGTAGTGAACTCTATACTCAATTGAAATCAAGAAAAGTGCAGATAGCTCCCATTAGTCCTTTCACAAAAGTTCAGAAATTCAGAAACTGTAAATCATGAAGCAAGGCCATATAGAAATTACTTGTGAAATTCTGGAGCCTCTGTTACTTTCCAATTCTAGTTTTTGCTTGTCTGGCTTTTATTTTGTCACTTCTGCATATCTTTTAAACCAAAAAGTCTTGTGTTTGTCCTCAGGGTTGGCGAAAAAGAGGGAAAGATGAGAAGCTTAGTTTCTACTCTTGGTGTGGTTGCATCTTCACATAGGATGAGGAATGATGCTTGGGAAGAAGAACCTCAAGAGAAAAAAGAGAGACAGGAGAAAAGAAAGGGAATTGGTTGGAGTGGAATAGGCTGAGGCCAATGAAGACAGCTTGGGTCTAAGGTGAGGGAACTCACACGTGTTTCCCATTGGGTAGAAATAAAAAAATGGGAAAATTAGGAAGTCCCAAAATAGTTATTTGTTATTTCTATTATTATGTGAGTGAGCTAAATGGATCTTTCTTATTTTACCACCCCATTGCCCTATTTGTTCCTAAAATCCTGCCTAATTCCCCCAAAACTCTTTTAATTTTCAGACTGATGTTCCTGGGACCTACCCTCTCCTTGGAAAAGCCCTTCCTCTTCTTATTTCACTCAGACCTACGGTTTAAATGATCCAGTGGTCTAAACGAATGCCTGATCCCATATTGGTGGTAATGACTGAGCATCCCTACTGCGTTCTTAATCGTGTTTTCAAATGAAAGTCTAAATGCAGTACCCTTATTTCCCAAACTCGCACAATGATGGGCAGAGGTGAAACTCAATTAACTGAGTGGGTCAATATATAACAATGATGAAGCTGAAGCTCCAACACTTTGGCCACCTGATGCAAAGAGCTGACTCACTGGAAAAGACCCTGATACTGGGAAAGATTGAAGGCAGGAGAAGGGGATGACAGCTGATGACATAGTTGGATGGCATCACTGACTCAATGGACATGAATTTGAGCAAGCTGCAGAAGATGGTGAAGGACAGGGAAACCTGGCGTACTATAGTCCACGGGATCGCAAGGAGCTGGACATGACTGAATAGCAACTAAACAACAAACAAATGAACGAGTGTTTTGTAAGTGGATCTTTAAGTTTCTCAAAATGTTCTTACTTTTATATATTATAACTGTCATATATTTCTTACTGGAAATAATGACTCAAATTCCAAAGTGCAAACGCAACTCACCCTTGCCTCTAGACATGGAGGCAGGTTCACCATAAAATCCACATACTTTTCCTTGACTGATTTTTTAGGCCACCCTGAGCAGCATGCAGGTTCTTAGTCCCCCTAAAATCCACACACTTGTGTTCCCCGCACATTTGTTTCTGATGGAGCAAAATGTCCATTTCAAGTATTGGAGAGTTTCCTTTAAAAATTAGGTGTTATTTTTGCACGTATTAGCATTCAAGGAATCAATAGGATAGGACCTAATCCATTACCTGACCACTGCTGTTTTGAGGAAAATATGGCCCCAAAATGAGGTGAGACACTGGTCTGAAAACAATTTTAACTTGACAAAGTACAAAAAATACAGACTCACACAATCTCTTTCAATCAGTAGCCTCAAAATAATCTTGTCCTAGCAGAGAGGAATGAGTATTGAAGATCTACACTGAAGACATATTGCCTTTATCTTATTGGTTAACCTCCTCATTTTGTAATTCTGTGAAAATCTCATGAGCATTTTTAATTTTTCAAAGTATTTTCCTATATTTCATTTTTAAAGCAATAAATAATTCATAACTCATACTTTCTTCAGCTAAAGGCTTGCCACTGTTCTTCCATTATTGTCAGTTAGCTTTTAACCAGAGAGGTATTTCCCACTTCAGCTATCATAAGCTATCACAAGCTTTTAATGTTGGTGCAAACACTTTTCCTTTCCCTAGACTCCAAAGCTAGACATGTTATTATTGTACATTTTTCCTGTTTTAGATCGTAAACTTCTTTACATAGTTTCATAAAAACCTATGTCCCTGATATCACAGAAAGGTTTATAAACAAAGTCTTAATTTAAGTCCAAACTAGCCCCAGCATCAATCTCCTGAATTTCAGCAAAGTGAGATCAATGTTATCTAAGCCTGTTTAAAAAGGGTCAATTTAAAAACTAAACATAATGCTTGCTTAATAATATTTAGTCTTCTAATTTGATTTTCTTGGCTTTTGCATCTAGAACAACAATTTCACTTTTTCTATGCAGCTATTCCTGAGATCTCTATTCTTGACTGCCTCCCTAAATTTTTGGAAAGACTCATAATAAAAATTTCCATAGATTCTGTTTTAACTTTTCCATTCTTACTCATCTTTACTTTCCATGAGGCAATCCGATAATGAAAAGCAATGTTAGTTAAAAATACTGTCTCTAAAGGCCTGTCAAAGCTTGGAATTTAGCATGCATTTTGGAGAGATGTTGGGGTGTTACAGAAGAGTGCTTGGGTTTTTCTATTGCAGAAGTAATACTGGAAATCTCTTGCTACCTATGCCTTCAATTCCTCAGTGATTCTGGCTGCTCAACAACATACCTCGGAGCTTATATGTCTTCTTAGAAATAACAGAGTTACTTTGGAAAACAAACACTTAGGAAATGTTCAATCTCTTGTCACCATGCACTAGTGCTTTTTCCAAACTGTTCTAGGCAGACCAAGCAAAATAGAGAAAATTCTTACCTCTTGAAGGACGTAAGACAATACACATCACCAATAAAGCAAGCACAGCAGAGGTGGCAACTCCAAATACAATTTTTAACCATGTCTACATAAAATAAAGAAAATTAGACATACAAATGGTTTCTGCTAAATAGTAGAAATGGCAAGATTTTGTTTACTCCTAAATCCGTTTCCTCCCTCCCCGTAAAGCTTTTGATTGTCTTCCACTGATCTGGCTATAATTGCTGGAATTCTTCCAGCTCTGCAAGGAGAAATGTTTCCACAGTATATTTAGAACAATTTCCCAATCCTAACCCACTCCAGGAAGTACATACTTATGTACAAATCCTCACCTTCTAAACAATAGAAAACTCTGATTGTGCTCAATTCAGCCAGCCCCCATCCTTTAGCAGTATCTGAAGCTGCATATACTAACCTTCATCTTTCCAGATGTTTTTGAAAGTTAGCTAATTTCTGACTTCAGAGCGTGGGCCACCAGATCTGTGAAAACCGTTGAAAGAAGCAGGTCTGTCTTCGTAGTTGGAAGTTGAAGCTAGGGCAAGTTTTTTTTTTTCCTTTCCACGGACTTTCGAAAACCGTGCCAAATTTCAAAAGATTTCTGTAAAATTAGAAACAGATTTTGGGGGCGTTCTTGGCCTTGAAATGAACTGTGACTGGCTCAAGGGAGGTTTTATAGCCTTCTTATCCTTGTAAATTCTACACCAACATCTGCTTACGCTGACATACAGAGGTTTTTTAAAATATTTTTATAACAAGTTTAGGTTTATGTTTCATTTTCTTCTAGAAATCACTTATGAATCATATTGGAAAGTCATGGGGTTTTGGATAACCTTTCTATTTGCAACCAAAAGAAGAATTTAAAATATAACTTTAAGGTATGTATAGTACACATATATCTAACTTTTAGCAGAGGAAGAAGATTAAAGCCACATAAGATTTTGTAAGACAGACTCCATGTTACTGCAATTTTTCTTCCTCTGGGAGATTATGAGGTACTGCAGACAGAAATGTTTTTCTTTCAGCACAATTTCTTTGTCCATATAGCACCATATGCACTTTCAGTAAATACAGAAGTTTAAAAATTCAACTGTCTAAACCCACGACTGCTTTACTTTAAAGAATTAAAATGCCATCTGGTGAAATTTAGTATGGGTTAGGTGTGTATGCACAGGCCAGAAAGATGGAAAGATCAGTAAGAATAATTTACCAGCAGACCTTTGAAAGAATGAACATGGCTTTGCAAAAGTGATATTTTTGCTTCCCTCTCAGAATATATTCTGAGAGAGAACAGTTAGTGATTATAAAGCCTTTAAAATAAATAAAAAGCATTTGAAAAAAGAAGTAAGTCTTATGTACAATTTCATTTTGGCTAAATTTGCATAAATCCCAAGCATCAGTCAACCTGACATCACCTGACATCGGTCTGAATTAATACACACACACATCCACATGCACACACGCATACCAGTCAATTAGCGTAGGTTGGCTGATTCAGTGTAACTCCTTTGGACAGATTCTGTTGTTCCTCATAAATACCGTTGTTAACCTACTGTTTTTTTTTTTTTTTCCCACTCATGGGTCTCAACCTGACTAAAACCAACTTCATGGTGAACTTTCATGGATTTTTCATGAACATTAATGAGGAAATGTTTCTGAAATCTTTTGCTGTTTGCTTTAGTCAACTGGTCTGACTACCATGGAAGGTTTTCTCCAGTAAAGTGCAGGACAGTGGCTTGTGAACTTCCTTTCAGACATTCTCCAGACATCCCTCCCTGAATTCCAGCCTTATGAAAATTCTGTTGAGGAAAATGAGTCATGAAGCACTTACTGGCAGCGAGATGTAGCCACCCCAGGTTGGAGAGGTGCCCCTCCCTCCTTTGCAGTTGATGGGGCCAGCTCTTTGCAAACTGGAGCAATCATTGAGATAAACATCCAAGTTGTGCTATATACATGTAGGCATCTCCGTGTGCTTGTGAAATCCTCAAATCCAAGATAAAAGCCACCAGCCAGGTTCCAAATGAACTGCTGCTACCATGTGGTCCTCTCACATGTATTGCCTTCTTTGGAAAGTTCACATAGCACATTCTCAGAAGTTCTGTTCCAGCTGCCAAGGCTCCAAAGTCTCCAAGCGCTTTTTAGTGAGTTATTTCCACGACTTTACATCCTGAAGAGAAACTGACTGTAGTAAATGATTAGGGTATAATTAAAATGGTTACTCTTGGCTTTAGCAATTAAAAATGCACTGACATGTGACTTGCCTGGGTACCACTTAGGACTGCAGTCAAGTGTGGGTGTCTATAAGAAACTCATTTGACAGAATCCAAGAAGAAATCTAAGTGCTTTAAGAAGGAAAAGTTTTGATTGAAACTTTTAGTGAGAAGGGAAAATATGAGGCTAAAACATGTTTCTTTAGTTTTGTTTGTTTTTTCCTTGGGTGGTTGGGTAATTCAAATTTTGGAAGATTCTGACTGGTTTGAAAGGTTTCAAGAAAAATGAGACTGACTACAGAAATAAAAGTGAGTCAGGGATACACTGCTTATAACAGAACTACACATATCCATCCCTTTGAAATAATGTGTAAGTGTTCTAATTTTCATCCAAACAAGTACTCCCACAAAAATAACTTACATTCTTTTAATATTATAGCATCTTTACTGACTTTTTCTCCTTTTAGAGTCAAAATGCAAATGCTTATGCTAACATTTTTTAAACATTAAGGAAACTCAATATATCCTTAGTTTATATAGTTAGTTAGCATCCAGTTAACATTTTTGGGGGAAAATAATTATGAATAAGCCAGGGGGTGGAAATAATTATGAATAAACTATGGTCTGTGTCTTCAGGAAACTTACATTGTTCTTTCTACAAGCCTGGCAACTGTGTGTGTGTGTGTGTGTGTGTGTATGTGTGTGTGTGTGTGTGTGTATGTGTGTGTACACTTAGTCATGTATGACTCTTTATGACACCCTGGACTATATAGCCCATCAGGCTCCTCTGTCTATAGAATTTTCCAGGCAAGAAGACTGGAGTGGGTTGCCATTTCCTCCTCCAAGGGGATCTTCTGAACCCAGGGATTGAACCTGTGTTTCTTGCCTCTCCTGCATTGGCAAGTGTATTCTTTACCACTGTGCCACCTGGCAAGTAAGTCCTTACATATTTGTTTCTTTTCCTTTCCTGGAGTCCTTGCTGAGAATGAACCTGAAGCTGGCTTTGTGTTTAGTAGGAAAAAGTGCCCAAGAGTGCCCTGGTGGGTTTGTTGATTGCTACATGGGCCCAGGAAGAGAGACAGAAAGTCAACATGGCACATGTTTGTGATCCTTAATTCAAGTCTAAGTCTTATTTTTATTGAGACTGAGACTTTCCTCATTTAGCAATTCTGGACCTATTCATTGCTAAAGTAAGCTTTTACCAGAGATGGAACTTACATGTTTTAATTTAAAATATGATTGCATTTTAGTAAGCCCACTGGATAAGTTAACTATAACATAAATCCTTAGCTTGCTATTTAGTAGCAATAGAACTATTTACTAATAGTTATTGTGTCTGCCAAAATGATTTTGATTTAGATATTTTTCCAGAAAACACATTCAGCTGTATATTCCTTGAATGTGAAGGTTAAGACAATGTTGAAAGCATAAATAAGGATTTTGTCTTTTTAATTTGGGGTAGGGAGATAAAGAGAGATGCTTTCATTAATCAAAAGCTAAAATATATTATTAAGGTTAAGCAATAACTCTAAAATAAAAGTTTGCTCCCAAGAAGACCATGCCTGTCCATTTGACTTCTCACATTCATTAAAATTTCCTGTCAGCTGTTTTGTACAAAGTGCATTAATACATTTCCTTTAACTCAAACAAAAGCCATTTTAATAATTAGGAAATGGAGAACTGAAAAATTAGGTAACTTGCCCAAGATTCCAGCAGGAACCATTGTTACTATGGTATATTGAGTCTTTGTGATAAGTCTTGAAGTTGATTCCAAAGCTTATTTATTTTTTTAATTTTAAAAATATATTGATTAATAAATATATTTTAAAAATTATAAAAATGATAAGTAAAAATTTTAATTAATATCTTATTGAGTTTTCTGTTGAAAGGCATCCAAGTATGATGGTAGAATAATTAGAACTAAAATATGTGTAGTCCTCACATCTTCAGAGAACACTGTTACACATGACTCCAAAGATCTCAGTCTTACTCTGTAGGGTCTGTGTCCAAAATATCAGCTTGGTTAGAGTCTTATTAGAATTGAGGTCTAGTAATCAGAGCAATAGTTACAGAATACCTAGGATCAGAAGGTATCCCTCCAGGGATCTGTTTAAATTAAGGGATTCACCAGGATATCCATCATCAAAGATATGAGATCTAAACTAAGAAGAGCTAATATTGTCAAAGCTCAGGGCAACTGTTTGATAATTGTAGATGTGGAAGATGTGACATAACAGCATTGATGACAAATGATACAGCTTAAATTACTTTTGAATCTGATCTATTTTCTAAAACTCCAGTTGTTACATGAGGGAGAATATGAAGCAACATGCCTTCTGGTTTGTAATTGATACCTACTTTCTTAGTAAATGTTATAATTAGATGCCAGTGTTTATTATCCTCTAATAATTAGGGCAAGGTCTCCTTGGTGGCCCAGAGAGTTAACAATAAAGTTGGATTAGGAAATAAAAAGTAGAGAAACAACCTATTTCTTTGGGTGTTTAGATACAGGTTAAAAATGCAAATATTACATTTTCCTAGAAGTAATAAATCAGTAGGCTTGATTATATTAAATAGTTTAAACTGAGTGTGTGTTTTATATGCTTTTTGGCTTCTCTGATGGCTCAGAGGTTAAAGCGTATGCCCGCAATGCGGGAGACCTGGGTCCGATCCCTGGGTCAGGAAAATCCCCTGGAGAAGGAAATGGCAACCCACTCCAGTATTCTTGCCTGGAGAATTCCATGGACAGAGGAGCCTGGCAGGCTACAGTCTATGGGGTTGCAAAGAGTCAGAAACGACTGAGCGACTTCACTTTCACTTTGATAAAACTTACTAGACTGAGCGACTGAACTGAACCGAACTGAACTAGACTGCTATTTCACTAGTATTTTTACAGTAGAGAATATTACTATTAATACGTATTAATCCTGACATTTTTCTAAGCACTTTACTTGTACTTTCTCGTTCCACCTTCAGAACATTAGTACCATTATGTTCTTCACTTGAAACACAAGGGCATGGATGCAAAGAAAGTTTAAGTAACTCCCTCAAAGTTACATAGCTTCTGATTATGTGTTCATGAGCTATGTGGGTTTAAAGACACCACATGAACCCAAACAATCTTATCCTAAAACACAATTTGATTGGTCCATGTTTAATTTTCTGCCGCTGCTGCTAAGTCACTTCAGTCGTGTCCGACTCAGTGCAGTCCCATAGACGGCAGCCCACCAGGCTCCCCCATCCCTGGGATTCTTCAGGTAAGAACACTGGAGTGGGTTGCCATTTCCTTCTCCAATGCATGAAAGTGAAAAAGTGAAGTTGCTCAGTCATGTCTGAGTCCATGGGGTTTGCCAGGCAAGAGTACTGGCTAGGAGGGTATACATATACAATATAGGTGTAGTGATTGGGGTGTGTATTCAAGCCTGGATCTAGAAGGTGAAACAGAAGGAAGAAATTAGATGGTCTAATAAGCTGGATATCTTGATGAGACCAGTGATAGAATAGGACATAAAGAAGTTGTTATCAGAAATGAGGAGGTTTCAGTTTAAGGTTTCAGTGCAAGGTGCTGACAAAGGTGTGGGTGTGGATACAGAAGTAGGTGGCTTTGGTAGAGGAAAGAGGTGAAGGTATCTATATTATAGTTGCCAAAACAATGAGAAGTGAGGGAATCATTTGGGATGTATGCTGCTGCTGCTGCTGCTAAGTCACTTCAGTCGTGTCCGACTCTGTGCGAGCCCAGAGACGACAGCCTACCAGGCTCCCCCGTCCCTGGGATTCTCCAGGCAAGAACACTGGAGTGGGTTGCCATTTCCTTTTCCAGTGCATGAAAGTGAAAAGTGAAAGTGAAGTCACTCAGTCGTGTCTGACCCTCAGCGACCCCATGGACTGCAGCCTTGCAGGCTCCTCCGTCCATATGGGAGCTTAATTGATTCCATATTATGGCAATAATTGAGGAGGGGGAAGAAATACATGGAGTAACATTCTAAACTGTTTATAAAAGAATTATGGAGACTCTCAGGTCACTTCATTTCACGTTAGGTCAAAATGTTAGAATGAACATATACATCAATTACTTTGCTTTCTAAAACACGGTTAAACTGATTGGACAAGGAAGAAAAGGATAAGACATATAACAATGGAGAGATGGAGAGAGCATGAGATTCAGCTCAGTTCAGTTCAGTTCAGTCACTCAGTCGTGTCCGACTCTTTGTGACACCATAAATCACAGCACGCCAGGCCTCTCTGTCTATCACCATCTCCCAGAGTTCACTCAGACTCACGTCCATCGAGTCAGTGATGCCATCCAGCCATCTCTTCCTCTGTCGTCCCCTTTTCCTCCTGCCCCCAATCCCTCCCAGCATCAGAGTCTTTTCCAAAGAACACCCAGGGCTGATCTCCTTCAGAATGGACTGGTTGGATCTCCTTGCAGTCCAAGGGACTCTCAGGAGTCTTCTCCAACACCACAGTTCAAAAGCATCAATTCCTCAGTGCTCAGCTTTCTTCACAGTCCAACTCTCACATCCATACATGACCACTGGAAAAACCATACCCTTGACTAAACGGACCTTTGTTGGCAAAATAATGTCTCTGCTTTTGAATATGCTATCTAGGTTGGTCATAACTTTTCTTCCAAGAAATAAGTGTCTTTTAATTTCATGGCTGCAGTCACCATCTGCAGTAATTTTGGACCCCCAAAAGATAGTCTGACACTGTTTCCACTGTTTCCCAATCTATTTCCCATGAAGTGATGGGACCAGATGCTGTGATGTTAGTTTTCTGAATGTTGAGCTTTAAGCCAACTTTTTCACTCTCCTCTCTCACTTTCATCAAGAAGCTTTTTAGTTCCTCTTCATTTTCTGCCGTAAGGGTGGTGTCATCTGCATATCTGAGGTTATTGATATTTCTCCCGGCAATCTTGGTTCCAGCTTGTGCTTCTTCCAGCCCAGCATTTATCATGATGTATTCTGCATATAGCAGAGCAGAAATAGCAACTGTCTGGGACACACCTAGAATGGGACTTGCGTGGAATGGTTCCAGAATTGAAATGACATTTACCACTGAGGATGGGAGAGAGAACTGGCACTGGGAAAAAAGGGAGGCTGGAGAAGGAAATGGCAGCCCACTCCAGTATTCTTGCCTGGAGAATCCCAGGGATGGGGGAGCCTGGTGGGCTGCCATCTGTGGGTTCACACAGAGTTGGACCCGACTGAAGCAATTTAGCAGCAGCAGCAGCAGTTAGATATGCATGTGTGGATTCTTCACCTCTGGATGCAAAACAGTCTGCAGCTGAGCATTTATTCTAGGCAAAAAAATAAAAGATTTAAGAGATATTAAACTATTTGTGGGGACTGTGAGAGGAACTTGCTGGGAGTCAGTGCAACAAAGTAAATTCAGTTCTTCAATTTGATGGATTCCTGACCACTTATCCTCAAACAAAACCCACCAGCCAACAAGCTCCACCTGCATACCAAGGTCTCTCTGATCTTCCCTCATTCTTATATCTATTATGAAAACCAAGAATAAGTAGAGAAGAAAAATATTTTTTTTAAAAAAAAGAAGACTCAAAATCTTAAAATGTTAAAGAAAATGTAAAGACACTAAGGAAAAGAAGTAAGAAAAAGAAGAAAAACTCAAGAAAAATAGGGAAAGACGACCACAAAGATATTTATGAGAACAGAAGACAATCATTTAAGCTTGAATTCAGTAATCCCTCTTCTGGTTTGTGTCCAGAGGAAGTGAAGACAGGATATCAAAGAGGTATCTTCATTTCCATGTTCGTTGCAACACTATTCACAATAGCCAAGATATAGAAAAAACCTAAGTGTCACAGCAACAGATGAATGGATAAGGAATTATGGGTATACATATACAATGGGCTTCACTGGCAACTCCGACAGTAAAGAATCTGCCTGCAATGTAGGAGAACTGGGTTCAGTTCCTGGGTTGGGAAGGTCCCCTGGAGGAGGGCGTGGAAACCCACTCCAGTATTCTTGGCTAGAGAATCCCCATGGACAGAGGAGCCTGGCAGGCTACTATCCATTGGGGGGCTGAAAAGAGTTGGACATGACTGAGTGACTAAGCACACAACATATACAATGGAATATTATTCATCCATGAGAAAACAGAAATCCTGCCATTTACTGTTAACAACGTGGATGGATCTGAGGGACGTTATGCAAAGTGAAATAACCTCAATAAAGAAAGACATATATGACGTGTTTTCATTTATATATGAAATCTTTTTTTAAAAAAGTCAGACTCAGAAATAGAGTAGAAGTGGTTGCTGGGGGAAACAGGGAGAGCTTGGTAAAGGATATAAACTTTCAGCTATAAGCTGAATAAGATTGAGGTGACATTTGTGCTTCCCATCTTCCATCTTTTGTTCCTCTTTCAGAACATTATTCTGCAGCACAATAGGGAAAAGTGGATAAATGGTAAAAACAAAACAAAACAAAGCCGTTTACTCAGGCAAATTCACAAGTGATAAAAATATAAACCTGATGCTAAATCTGCTAGAAATCAAAGAAATGCAAAATAACATAACCAAAGTGGATATTTTTTATTTATTGTATTTGAGTCTGACTCTTTGCAACCCCATGGACTGTAGCCTCTTCCGTCCATGGGATTCTCCAGGCAAGGATACTGGAGTGGGTTGCCATTTCCTTCTCCAGGGCATCTTTCCAACTCAGGGATCAAACCTCAGTCTCCTGCATTGACAGGCGGATTCTTTTCCACTACTGTCACCTAGGAAGCATTTATTGTATTCAGTTCAGTTCAGTTCAGTTCAGTCGCTCAGTCATGTCCGACTCTTTGCAACCCCATGAATCACAGCATACCAGGCCTCCCTGTCCATCACCAACTCCTGGAGTTCACCAAACTCATGTCCATCGAGTCAGTGATATCATCCAGCCATCTCATCCTCTGTCGTCCCCTTCTCTTCCTGCCCCCAGTCCCTCCCACATCAGGGTTTTTTCCAATGATTCAACTCCTTGCATGAGGTGGCCAAAGTATTGAGTTTCAGCTTAGCATCAGTGCTTCCAATGAACACCCAGGACTGATCTCCTTTAGGATGGACTGATTGGATCTGCTTGCAGTCCAAGGGACTCTCAGGAGTCTTCTCCAACACCAGTTCAAAAGCATCAATTCTTCAGCACTCAGCTTTCTTCACAGTCCAGCTCTCACATCCATACATGATTACTAGAAAAACCATAGCTTTGACTAGATGGACCTTTGTTGGCAAAGTGANGACTCTCAGGAGTCTTCTCCAACACCAGTTCAAAAGCATCAATTCTTCAGCACTCAGCTTTCTTCACAGTCCAGCTCTCACATCCATACATGACTACTAGAAAAACCATAGCTTTGACTAGATGGACCTTTGTTGGCAAAGTGATGTCTCTGCTTTTGAATATGCTATCTAGGTTGATCATAACTTTCCTTCCAAGGAGTAAGCGTCTTTTAATTTCATGGCTGCAATCACCATTTGCAGTGAATTTGGAGCCCCACAAAATAAAGTCTGACACTGTTTCCACTGTTTCCCCACCTATCTTCCATGAAGTGTTGAGACCAGATGCCATGATCTTCATTTTCTGAATGTCGAGCTTTAAGCCAACTTTTTCACTCTCCTCTTTCACTTTCTTCAACAGGCTTTTCAGTTCCTCTTCACTTTCTGCCAAAAGGGTGGTGTCATCTGCATATCTGAGGTGACTGATATTTCTCCTGGCAATCTTGATTCCAGCTTGTGCTTCTTCCAGCCCAGCATTTCTCACGATGTACTCTGCATAGAAGTTAAATAAGCAGGGTGACAATATAGAGCCTTGACGTACTCCTTTTCCTATATGGAACCAGTCTGTTGCTGCATGTTTGGTTCTAACTGTTGCTTCCTGACCTGCATACAGATTTCTCAAGAGGCAGATCAGGTGGTCTGGTATTCCCATCTCCTTCAGAATTTTCCACAGTTTATTGTGATCCACACAGTCAAAGGCTTTGGCATAGTCAATAAAGCAGCAATAGCAGAGATTAAAAAATGGTAGCCAGGTCACCAAGAAATGAACTCTCACGATCAGCTGCTGGCAGAGAAAAATACCACTCTAGACTTTCTGGAAGGAAGTCTAGGAACAAACACCAAAATTATACATTTCCTCTGGGATAGCAATTCTACCCCTGGGAGTATATTTTAAGGATGACATTGGATAAAATGCAAATACAAGAGTATTGTTGAAACTCACTTTACAATATCTGGAAACTGAAAAGCATCTAAAAGCCCATCTAGAGGGAACTGGACAAATCCATTATGGAATATAAGAAAGTGAATGTTGTAGGTCTAAATGTGTTGACATGAAAAATATCCACAGTTAATCGTTCAGTTTGTATGGTATGGTTTTTTTTTTTTTTTTTTTGGTGAAAAGGAGAGAGAAAATGTTTATGTAGGGAAATATGTAGTAAAAACTCTGGAAATATATGTGTCAGAGCACTGGTTATGAAGTGGGGGCACAGAGGACATACTTTTCCCTGGAAGCAGAAAAAAGGGAATGCATATCTATAACTTATTTACAAACAACAAAACCTACTAAATCAATCTGCTTTTTCTTATCACCATACCCAGCAGTTCTAAATAATTTTAGTAATAAAATTCTCCTTTCTCCTAAAGCAGATTATCTTACACTCACCATATCCCACTCTTGTGCCATTCCATCAAAAGTTAAAAAGTCACTAATAAGCGCAGGCGGCTGCGAGCCGCCGGCTCACTAAGCGCGGCCCAGACGAGCCACCCCACGTCCAAGAGACAGCGGCCGAGAGTCCCAGGCAGTGACGGCGCAGGAACGGCTGGGAGGAGCCAGCCCACTTCCCANAAAAAAAAAAAAAAGTTAAAAAGTGTCGACTTCCTTGGTGGTCCAGTGGTTAAGATTCAGAGCTTCCACTGCAGAGGGCATAGGTTCAATCCTAGATTGGGCAACTAAGTTTGCTCAGGCTTCACAGTGCAGCCAAAAAAGAAAAATTCAAAAAGTCATATCCTAGTGAGAAAATAAAGTTACATCAGAGGGCCAACTGGTCAAGAAAACTATGTAAAACCATATGTCTTTGCAAGACCAAAAAATATATCTTGTGTGTTTACTATGCAAAGTCTATGACATCAAGTTTACGACCCTATCATCCTTGTTCTGGTCTATATCTGTACTCTCTCTACTTTTCTACCCTACCTCATCACTGACAATTCAGCCCCTGGTCTATTTGGGAGACTTTCTGTCTACATACCTGCAGTCCATGCCACAGACACAGACTTTCCCTTTCATGAATATAGGTTTTTTTCTTGAGTCTTATTCCCAAGACAAATCTGAATTTCAAAAGAGAAGAGATAATTATGCTGTGCTTTAATATAATGAATATCTTAATGGTAGTGAACACAGGCAGCTTGGCTGACGGGAAAATCACATAATTTCTTTAGGAAGTAGATTTTAAAACAGGAGAGGAACTGGGAGAAAAAACAGGACTTTGGGGATCACATCTTATGCCACATCATCTATGAACCTACCAACTGCTCCTATGAGTAAGGCCAGGTCTCCTAGGTTTCCAAGAGATAAATCATATGCTATTATTAAAAAAAAAAAAAAAAAAAAAACTGGCCTAGACCTGAAGTCTATGTAGCCTTCTTCAGTTCAGTTCAGTCGCTTAGTCGTGTCCGACTCTTTGCCACCCCATGAATCGCAGCATGACAGGCCTCCCTGTCCATCACCATCTCCCGGAGTTCACTCAGACTCACGTCCATCGAGTCAGTGATGCCATCCAGCCATCTCATACTCTGTCGTCCCCTTC
>SJYA01000587.1:3446125-3464168 GCA_006410615.1 Neotragus moschatus
GGACTGGTTGGATCTCCTTGCAGTCCAAGGGACTCTCAAGAGTCTTATCCAACATCACAGTTCAAAAGCATCAATTCTTCGGTGCTCAGCCTTCTTCATAGTCCAACTCTCACATCCATACATGACCACTGGAAAAACCATAGCCTTGACTAGATGGACTTTAGTTGGCAAAATAATGTCTCTGCTTTTGAATATACTAGGTTGGTCATAACTTTTCTTCCAAGGAGTAAGCGTCTTTTAATTTCATGGCTGCAATCACCATCTGCAGTGATTTTGGAGCCCAAAAAGATAAAGTCTGACACTGTTTCCACTGTTTCCCCATCTATTTGCCATGAAGTGATGGGACCAGATGCCATGATATTCGTTTTCTGAATGTTGAGCTTTAAGCCAACTTTTTCCCTTTCCTCTTTCACTTTCATCAAGAAGCTTTTTAGTTCCTCTTCACTTTCTGCCACAAGGGTGGTGTCATCTGCATATCTGAGGTTATTGGTATTTCTCCCAGCAATCTTGATTCCAGCTTGTGCTTCTTCCAGCCCAGTGTTTCTCATGATGTACTCTGCATATAAGTTAAATAAGCAGGGTAACAATATACAGCCTTGACGTACTCATTTTCCTATTTGGAACCAGTCTGTTGTTCCATGCCCAGTTCTAACGTTGCTTCCTGACCTGCATACATATTTCTCAAGAGGCAGGTTAGGTGGTCTGGTGTTCCCATCTCTTTCAGAATTTTCCATAGTTTATTGTGATCCACACAGTCAAAGGCTTTGGCATAGTCAATAAAGCAGAAATAGATGTTTTTCTCGAACTCTCTTGCTTTTTTGATGATCCATTGGATGTTGGCAATTTGATCTCTGGTTCCTCTGCCTTTTCTAAAACCAGCTTGAACATCAGGGAGTTCACGGTTCATGTATCAGTATAGTATTTTTGCTACATTGAATTTAATAAGTTATTATGTGGTCAGAGTCGGACACAACTGAATGACTGAAATGAACTGAAAATTAATCTCATCTGCTACTGGCAACATCAGTTCAGTTCAGTTCAGTTGCTTAGTCATGTCTGACTCTTGCAACCCCATGAATCACAGCACACCAGGCCTCCCTGTCCATCACCAAGTCCCGGAGTTCACCAAACTCATGTCCATCGAGTCAATGATATCATCCAGCCATCTCATCCTCTGTCGTCCCCTTCTCTTCCTGCCCCCAGTCCCTCCCAGCATCAGGGTCTTTTCCAATGATTCAACTCCTTGCATGAGGTGGCCAAAGTATTGGAGTTTCAGCTTTAGCATCGGTGCTTCCAATGAACACCCAGGACTGATCTCCTTTAGGATGGACTGGTTTGATCTCCTTGCAGTCCAAGGAACCTTCAAGAGTCTTCTCCAACACCACCGTTTAAAAGCATCAATTCTTTGGCACTCAGTATTGACAAATTTTAGATTAATTGTGTGCTTCACGGGTATTGGACAGAGCTGGTCTAGAAAAATCTTAAAGTCTAACAAAGGTGTCATGATCTCAAGCCATAGCTTCAGAGAAAGCAGCACTTGAAAGGGCTGCAGGATAAAACGTACAGAACAATCTCCTCCACATGATCAGTAAAGTGAGAGGTGCCCCAAAGCACCTTATTTATCTTTTAAGAGATCAAGATAGCACATGGGTCATATAGCCAGTGTGTCCCCATTGGTAGAGTGGGAATGGATGGAGGAAGTAACCAAGATTAATTGTGCTATCCTCCATGGTAACCAGAGCCTTAGGGAAACAAAAAGTTTACTTTATTCACAAATCAAGAGATTCTGACTCATTTCAAGCCTTTTCCTCAGGACAAAGGAATTGTATCCACCACAGCTCAGTGACATGTGTGGGTGGACCAGGGAACAGCTGGAGCCCAGTGAGCAAGTTCCTGGATGCAATGAAACAATTACTTCATACGCCAGGAACACGACCACACGTGGCACTAGATGATTACCAAACAGAATCATGAGTCACACTGAGAACAAAAATAAGGTAATGTAAAGAAATGACTTGTACTTCTTTCTGTCGCCAACTGTGTTGTCCTTTCGTATTTCTTTGCTGCTTGCCATCAATTCGATGCCAGCCGTGTTTTCCTCAGCTCGTGACGTTATTTCAGCGTCATCTAGAACCAGTCATTTCTCTCACTCTCACTGCCAAAGATCAAGTCCAGATTTTCATCACCTCAGCCCGAAGGACTGCAACCAGCTCCTTCCTTAATCTTTTTTCCTTCCAGATTTTATTTCTTCAGGATGATCTAGCTTAACTCCCTGTAGATTATCTTGTCTAAAACATGTTACTCCACTGCTCAAAAAACTAGAATGACTTCATTTGTACTGGTTACCCAGTCAAGGCCAGACTCAGTCTGGCTTCATAATAGATGTGCAAAACACATTCATTTTTCTTCTCTCTTCTTCATTACCTCCATTTAGAATGTATGTCCTACTCCTTCCCTTTTAAAATCATTTTAAAGAACTATGAACATTTATTCTACACAAGGCATTATTCAAATTCCTTATTACTCTAATTCAGAAGCTTTTCTCAATCCCTGACTTTTCAGAAGTCTAGAATATCTATAGTTTGTATACCACGCAGTTGTTGTATAACCATATTTTTTTCTGACAATTTTTTACCTATAGTCACTGAACTCTCAACCAATTTGTTAACTCCCTAAGGTCAGAGATTACACCTTATATTAATACTTCAAGTCAGGAAAGGAAATTAATATTTATTGAATGCTTGCCTAGTGTCAGTCACTGTAAAGTATGTCCAGCATTTGTTATCCCGAATTTCTGTCTCCACTTTTCTTTGTGTGTGCTCTCCCTTCATTGTTTCCATATTTCCCTGCCAGACCACCCTGACATCCGATGCCAAATAACACCAACTCAAGTATGTAATAAGCAGATTTACTGGTGTTTGGGGACAAAGATAGTTGAATTTCCATTGGTAATTTCAACTCAGGCTGCAGCCTCCTGCCTTGCCTCTGGGATTCCCTCTGTCTTCATTTTTTTTTTTCCCTTCCTTTTTAGCTCCTACTAAACTGATTCTGTTTAATGCAGAACATTTAACTATTTATTTGACTCATTACCAATGCCTTAAGAAGATCTCATCTTCAAAAATAAGCAAATATATTAGCAAGGATTCTACAAAAGTAGTTTTCTCTTGCTCTCTCTCTCTGAGAGTAATTCTGGTGAGTTTCAAGTATTTAAAAAATATGTCATACACTCATTTTCTCATTATATCCTCTCCACAACTCATTTCATGGTCTTTCACGTAAGATAGAGATTTGCAGTTCAGTTATTGGTATTATAAAGTGGGTAGCTTATATTCAGAAAATGAAACTATCTAGTTATAAAACACATTCTGTCCTGTTTCTAAATTTTTGGTTAGAGAATTGGTCAGATGCATTTGAGTAATTTCCAATGTGAAATTCAATGCTTAAACTTAAGAGAACATAACTGAATATTTGAAAATGATAACTTCTTAAGAACTATTTGCAACATGCCTTTACATATTGTTGTGTGAATCTGAGTTTAGTCTGCTGGGAGAAAAACCACAGAGTAATTTGAACTTATAAATTTTAATATAGATAATGACTTATGACAATGGGTTTGGAGTAACAGAGAATTAGCTAAGAAGTATAAAGAATCCTAAAGAATATAGAAATAGTATACCAAACCAGTCAGTCTGAAAGGAAATCAACCCTGAAGATTTATTGGAAAGACTGATGCTGAAGCTAAAGTTCCAATATTTTGGCCTCCTGATGTGAAAAACCAACTCATTGGAAAAGACCCTGATGCTGGGAAAAATTGAAGGCAGGAGCAGAAGGGGGTGACGGAGGATGAGATAATTGGATGGCATCACTGACTCAATGGACATGAGTTTGAGCAAACTCTGGGAGGGAAGCCTGGCATGTTGCAGTCCATGGGGTCTCAAAGAGTCAGACATGACTTAGCAACTGAACGACAGAGACGTATGAAGCAGCTGCTTCTCTTGTGGTTGAGATAGAGCACCCAAGGTTGATTCAGACTTTATTGGAGAGGGTAATTGTAGGCTTTGGAAAGCAAGGAAGTTGCCATGGTGCCATCAGAACTTACCAGTAGTCTACCTGTTAGACCTTGCTGAAATTGTGCTCTCTGGGGACCAGAGAAAGCTGTTCAAAGGTACGTGTCTTTTTGGAGGTACTCTAAACAAAGCTGCCTGGGAATATGCAGTTGCTGGCCACTGAGTACTGCTGGCTGCCATGCAACACACTGATACTGGAGAAAGTCACAGGAACTGCAGTAACTGGACACTGGAGAAACTACTCAGATTGCAGAAGTCTGTCATATAAGCACACCAGAACCAGGACATAAACCCTTTCTTCCTGTATTGCCTCTCCAGCATCCTCTCCAGGCAAACTTTAATGTCATGGCAGCAGGCAAATCAAAAATATTCAAAGGACCCAGACGTATCTTTAGGGAGCAGATAGAATGGTTGAATTTGGAGATAAAAGGCAATAAATTGATAACTGTCACTGTTACTTTCAGATATTCCAGGGGCTAAAAATACTAATATGGATATTGACAAAAATTTCCCACCTCCCAACTCATACTTCCAAGGTGGAATAACCAATTGCGGTTCAGGCATCCATCAAGCCTAGGATAATAAAGAGAGGAAAAGAAATTGAGAGGGAAAAAAATCCATGNATTTCTCCCAGCAAACTTGATTCCAGCCTATGCTTTATCCAGCCCAGCATTTCACATAATGTACTCTGCATATAAGTTTAATAAGCAGGGTGACAATATACAGCCTTGACATACTCCTTTCTTGATTTGGAACCAGTCTGTTCCAGGTCCAGTTCTAACTGTTGCTTCTTGATTTACATACAGATTTCTCAGGAGGCAGGTCAGATGGTCTGGTATTCCCATCTCTTTAAGAATTTCCCACAGTTTGTGATCTGCACAGTCAAAGGCTTTCGTGTAGTCAGTAAAGCAGAACTAAATGTTTTTCTGGAACTCTCTTGCTTTTTTGATGATCCAACGGATATTGGCAATTTGATCTCTGGTTCCTTTGCCTCTTCTAAATCCACCTTGAACATCTGGAAATTCACAATTCATATACTGTTGAAGCCTGGCTTGGAGAATTTTGAGCATTACTTTACTAGCGTGTGAGATAAGTGCAATTGTGCAGTAGTTTGAACATTCTTTGGCATTGCCTTTCCTTGGGATTGGAATGAAAACTGACCTCTTCCAGCCCTGTGGCCACTGATTAGTTTTCCAAATTTGCTGGCATACTAAGTGCAGCACTTTCACAGTATCAATCTTTCAGGATTTGAAATAGGTCAACTGGAATTCCATCACTTCCACTAGTTTTGTTCTTAGTGATGCTTCCTAAGGCCCACTTGACTTCACATTCCAGGATGTCTGGCTCTAGATGAGTGATCACACCATCATGATTATCTGGGTCATAAAGATCTTTTTTGTACAGTTCTTCTGTGTATTCTTGCCACCTCTTCTTAATATCTTCTGCTTTTGTTAGGTCCATACCTTTTCTGTCCCTTGTCGAGCCCATCTTTGCATGAAATGTTCCCTTAGTATCTTTAATTTTCTTGAAGAGATCTCTAGTCTTTCCCATTCTATTGTTTTCCTCTATTTCTTTGCACTGATCACTGACAAAGTCTTTCTAATCTCTCCTTGCTATTCTTTGGAACTTTGCATTTAAATAGGTATGTCTTTCATCTTTGCCTTTAGCTTCTCTTCTTTTCTCAGCTATTTGTAAGGCCTCCTTAGAGAACCATTTTGCCTTTTCTCATTCCTTTTTTTTGTGGATGGGCTTGATCACTGCCTCTTGTACAATGCCACAAACTTCTGTCCACAGTTCATCGGGCACTGTCTGTAAGATCTAATCCATTTAATTTATTTGTTACCTCCATTGTAAAGTCATAAAGGATTTGATTTCCGACATACCTGAAAGGTGTAGTAGTTTTCCCTACTTTCTTCAATTTCAGTCTGAATTTGGCAATAAGGAGTTCATGATCTGAGCACAGTCAGCTCTCAGTCTTGTTTTTGCTGACTCTATAGAGCTTCTCCATCTTTGGCTGCAAGGAATATAATCAATCTGATTTCAGTATTGACCATCTGATGATGTCTCTGTGTAGAGCCTTCTCTTGTTGGAAGAGGGTGTCTGCTATGACCAGTGTGTTCTCTTGGCAAAACTCTGTTAGCCTTTGTCCTGCTTTGTTTTGTACTCCAAGGCCAAACTTGCCTATTACCCCAGGTATCTCTTGACTTCCTACTTTTGCATTCCATTCCCTTACAATGAAAAGGACATTTTTTGGGGGGTGTTCTAGAAGGTCTTACAGATTTTCATAGAACCATTCAACTTCAGCTTCTTCTGTATTACTGGTCAGGTAATTGGATGACCATGATACTGAATGATTTGCCTTGGAAAGGAACAGAGACCATTCTGTTGTCTTTGAGATTGCATCCAAGTACTGCATTACAGACTCTTTTGTTGACTGTGATGGCTACTCCATTTCTTCTAAGGGATTCCTGCCCACAGTAGTAGATATGATGGTCATCTAAGTTAAATTCATCCATCCCAGTCCATTTTAGTTTGCTGATTCCTAGAATATCAACATTCACTCTTGCCATCTCATGTTTGATCACTTCCAATTTGCCTTGATTCATGGATCTAACATTCCAGGTTCCTATGCAATGTTGCTCTTTACAGCATCAGACTTGACTTCCATCACTAGTGACATCCACAGCTGGATGTTGTTTTTGCTTTGGCTTCATCTCTTCATTCTTTCTGGAGTTATTTCCCCACTGATCTGCCTTAGCATATGGGGCACCTACCAACCTGGGGAGTTCATCTTTCAGTGTCCTGTCTTTTTGCCTTTTCATACTGTTCATGGGGTTCTCAAAGCAAGAATACTGAGGTGGTTTGCCATTTCCTTCTTAGTGGACCATATTTTGTCCTAACTCTCTACCATGACCCGTCCATCTTGGATGGCCCTATATGGCATGGCTCATGATATACTTCACATATAAGTTAAATAAGCAAGGTGACAACATATAGCCTTGACATACTCCTTTCCCTATTTAGAACCAGTCAGTTGTTTCATGTATGGTTCTAACTGTTGCTTCTTGATCCACATACAGGTTTCTCAGGAGACAGGTAAGGTGGTCTGGTACTATAATCTTGTTAAGAATTTCCCACATTGTTTGTGGCCCATACAGTCAAAGGCTTTACTGCAGTCAATGAAAGAAAAGTAGGTGTTTTTCTGGAATTCCTTTGCTTTATCCATGATCCAATGAATGTTGGCAATTTGATCTCTAGTTCCTCCGCCTCTTCTAAACCCAGTGTGTACATCTGGAAGTTCTTGGTTCACATACTGTCTATGCCTAACTTGAAGGATTTTGAGCCTAACCTTGCTAGCATGTGAAATAAATGCAATTGTACAGTAGTTTGAATATCCATTAGCATTGCCTTTCTTTGGAATTGGAATGAAAACTGATCTTTTCCAGTTCTGTGGCCACTGCTGAATTTTCTAAACTTACTGTGTATTGAGTGCAGAACTTTAACAGCATCATCTTTTAGAATTGTAAATAATTCCACTGGAATTCCATCAGGTCCATTAGCTTTGTTCATAGTATTTCTTCCTAAGGCCCACTTGACTTCATACTCCAATATGTCCAGTTCTAGGTGAGCGCCTATACCGTAATGGTTATCTGGGTCATTAACACTTTTCTTGTGTCATTATTCTGTGTATTATTGCCAGAGATGAACTTTTCTTCATCTCTTCTGCTTCTGTTAAGTCCTTACCATTTCTGTCCTTTATCACGTCCATTCTTACATGAAATGTTCCCTTGATATCTACAGTTTTCTTGAAGAGATCCCTAGTCTTTTTCATTCTGTTGTTTTCCTCTATTTCTTTGCCTTGCTCAATTATGAAGGCCTTAATCTTGTCTTGCTATTCTCTGGAACTCTGCATTCAATTGGATATACCTTTTCCTTGCTCCCTTGCCTTTCATTTCTCTTCTTCCCTTAGCTATTTGTAAATGTTCCTCAGACAACCACTTTGCTTTCTTGCAATTATTTTTCTTTGGGATGTTTTTGGTCACTGCTTCCTGTACAAAGTTACAAACCTCCATCCATAGATCTTCAGACACTCTGACTACCAGATCTAATCCCCTGAATCTATTCATCACCTCCACTGTGTAATCATATGAGATTTGATTTAGGTCATAACTGAATGGCCTACTGGTTTTCCCTACTTTTTCAGGGAACTAGAAAGCCTCTTAATGAGGGTGAAAAAAGAGAGTGAAAAAGCTGGCTTGAAGCTCAATTTTTAAAAAAAGCAACTAAGATCATGGCATCTATTTCCACCACTTCATGGCAAACAGAAGGGGGAAAGTGGAAACAGTGACAGATTTCACTTTCTTGGGCTCCAAAATCATTGTGGACAGTGACTGCACCCATGAAATTCAAAGACACTTGCTCCTGGAAAGGAAAGCTATGACAAACCTAAACAACATATTAAAAAGCAGAGACATCACTTTGCTAACAAAGGTCTGTATAGTCAAAGCTGCAGTTTTTCTAGTGGTCATGTACAGATGTGAGGGTTAGGCCATATAGAAGGCTGAGGGCCAAAGAACTGATATTTTTGAATTGTGGTGCTGGAGAAGACTCTTGAGAGTCCGTTGGACTGCAGGGAGATCAAATCAGTCAGTCCTAAAGGAAATTAACCCAGAAAATTCATTGGAAGAACTGATGCTGAAGCTCAAGCTCCAATACTTTGGCTACCTGATGCAAAGAACTGACTCACTGATGCTGGGAAAGACTGAAGGCAAAAAGAGAAGAGAGCAACAAAGGATGAGATAGTTAGATAGCATCACTGACTCAATGGACATAAATTTGAGCAAAATCTGGAGATATTGGAAGATAGATGAGCCTGGAGTGCTGCATTCCATAGGGTCACAAAGAGTAGGACATGACTTAGCAACCGAATAACAAAACAAATAGTAGGACTTAAATATATTTGATTAGTAGAGAAAAACAAGAATTGGCCATTTATTCAAACTACACATATCTCTCGGTAAATTCATTTTTCCTTCTTCCTTCATCATTTCTTTGTCTATGTGTTTTAGTGTGGGTGTCTTTTTATCTTCTTTGCTTCTGTCTCTATTGTTTCATTTATTTAGTTTCTACTCCATTTTTACCTTCATTTTCTCTTCTTTTTACTCTCCTGCTTGTAACACACCATTTTCCTTGGAATTAAACATTATTTTTGTTTGTTTCTTGCAGTTCTTTGCGTTCTATGTTTTATCTCTAAACAAGTGATAGAATAAAATACTAAACTAAGCTGTTTATTACAAAATTTGGAGAACCTTAAAGGATCTTTCCCCAAGATGTTAGTGGTTTTCGAAACAAGAAAAACAATTTAGTCTAATTAAATATAAGAAACATCAATGTTTTAGAGAAAGATTTAGGATTCATTTGTCAAATGTAATAAATGTTTTGAAAGTCACATGTAGTTGCAATTTTGAACTTAGGTTATTTAGGCATAAATTGTACAAAGTCAAGTCATGAAATTATAAATCTGGATCAAATGCTAAGGAAAAAATGTAAATTTAGTAGTAGAAACCTCAGTATGGTAGTGAATTGATATGAATCTCAGGTGGGGAACACTAATTCAGATGTTCAGGTCATTTTAGTGTTATACAAATCCTTATAGCTTATTATATTAAAACCATTTTCATGCTCGTTAAGAGATTCAGAATGAAAGAACTAACCATCCAACAGTCCACTGATCCTGTGTATATAAAATAAAATATAAGTGCTCATTAAAAACAGCAAAAGGCAGAGTTTGAAGGATATATTTAAGTTGAAAAAAGGCTCATCTTTTGTTCATTATTAGTTTACATATATAACTGAGTCAAACATTTAAATTTCTTTCATCTGTGCCTTAATGTCCAGTTTTGAAATTAGTATGCAAAGCCTTATATATTTCATTACATATATTCAAGTTAAATAGTGGTTTAAATATATTCTAACAACTGCATAGTTAAATATTACTTCCTATAAACAGTCTGTTCTTCTTCTCACCTAGAATGTAGCCTTTAATTTGGATTTTAAATTATAAACTAATAGAGCTCAGCACTGTCTGATGTCATCCTCAAACAAGATGCTTATGGAATGACTAATTTCCTATATAGAGAGACTTGGTAATACTCTATGTAGAAAATATCTAAAAAGTATAAAGAATATCTGCAATGCTTTCCATATATATTTTATATTTTATAATTTATGATCTGAAAAAAATGTTTAGAGAACCACTCCCTCAAAAAAAAATTACAATTTGTGCTAGACAAAAATTATTGTTCATATGCTACAACAAAAATCCTTCTCTCGCTTGTTCTCATTTTTTCATGCAATTGCTGGCCTGCTCAGTATCAAATTATATTATTATTTTAAAATGTATGTTCAGTTTTAAAGGTCATTTTCTATTTACTGTTATTACAAAATATTAGCTAATATTCCTGTGCTGTACAATATATCCTTGAGCCTATCTTAACCAAAGGTTGGTACCTTCTACTTCCCAACCTGTATATACTGCTCTCCTCTCCTCACTGCTGTAAACCCTAGTTTGTTCTCTATAGCATGAGTCTGATTCTTTTTTGTTATATGCACTTGTTTGTTGTATTTTTTATATTCCACATAAAAGCGCTATTATACAGTATAGGTCATCCCCTGGTCTGACTTATTTTACTTAGTATAATGCTCTCTAAGTCCATCCATGTTGCTACAAATGACAATATTTCATTCTTTTTTATGGTTGAATCCGAGAAGGCAATGGCAACCCACTCCAGTACTCTTGCCTGGAAGATCCCACAGATGAAGGAGCCTGGTGGGCTGCAGTCCATGGGGTCACTAGGAGTCGGGCACGACTGAACGACTTCACTTTCACTTTTCACTTTAACGCATTGGAGAAGGAAATGGTGACCCACTCCAATGTTCTTGCCTGGAGAATCCCAGGGACAGTGGAGCCTGGTGGGCTGCTGTCTATGGGATCGCACAGAGTCGGACATGACTGAAGTGACTTAGCAGCAGCAGCAGTATTCCATTATGTGTGAGTATATGTACATACACACACACATATGTATGTATGTATATATGTATAGTATGTTCATATATTAGGTTGCTTCCATTATTATAGTCTTCTTGAAGATGAAGACAGGCTCTACTTATAATTGTTATCTATATGCTAGATCTACTCAACTCCTATAGTCACTTAAAAAAGTGTTGATCTTTATATTTTTCTATTTTTGTGATTGATGCCTGTCTTTGTGTTGCATCTATAGAAGATTTAGCCATTAAATCCTTCCTCAGACTACACTGAATAGCATATTCATAGCAATCATGTGTCATTATAACTAATATTGTTGTTTAATTACTAAATTCTGTCCAACTCTTTTGTGATCCCATAGACGACTGCATCCTGCCAGTCTCCTCTGTCTGTGGGTTTTTCCAGGGAGGAATACTGGATTGGGTTGCCATTTCCTTATCCAAGGGATCTTCCCCACCCAGGGATCAAATCGGCATCTCCTGCATTAGCAGGTGGATTCTTCACCACTGAGCCCCTTACTTCTTGAGAAAAGCCCTCTAGATAAATATTGAATGTTTCAAATTTACTCATTATGCTATATCCACAGCTGTGCTTCTACCACTGCTTCTGCTTTTCTGAAAACTCTTACTAATATATTCTATACATATATTATTCGGAAATATATACATATATATTTGGAAATTATGCAAGAAACCAAATGCATTTAGCACTTAATAGGTATGTTTTATGTAGTATCCGAATTCTCCTGACAGTTCCTCAAGATTGGTATTAATTTCCTATAGTCTCAGAGATATTAAGTGACTTGCTCAAGTCACAAAGCTAGTGAGGATACACACCCAAGATTGTCTCTCTCCGTACTCTACTAATAAAAACAAAGATGTAAAAGTACATGTCTAGTAGAACTAATTAAGGATAAATTCACAAACAGCAAACAAACTTACAGTCACTTCAAATTAACTTCCTAACTCTTAGAAGAAAATAAAATAATTTTCTTGTTTTTTCTTTGTTGCTATGACTCATGTAATTGTTTACCAGATTTTGGAAATGAGCACTTTGATATGCTCAGGGTGGATGAACGTTACTTTCCTTGGGTGTGCTCTCCACTCTAATTTTGAAAACGTGAACTGTGCTAAATACTGGGAAGTGACACACAGATTTTGTCTTTGAAAAATGTGAAGGATGTNGTAAATAATTCCACTGGAATTCCATCAGGTCCATTAGCTTTGTTCATAGTATTTCTTCCTAAGGCCCACTTGACTTCATACTCCAATATGTCCAGTTCTAGGTGAGCGCCTATACCGTAATGGTTATCTGGGTCATTAACACTTTTCTTGTGTCATTATTCTGTGTATTATTGCCAGAGATGAACTTTTCTTCATCTCTTCTGCTTCTGTTAAGTCCTTACCATTTCTGTCCTTTATCACGTCCATTCTTACATGAAATGTTCCCTTGATATCTACAGTTTTCTTGAAGAGATCCCTAGTCTTTTTCATTCTGTTGTTTTCCTGTATTTCTTTGCCTTGCTCAATTATGAAGGCCTTAATCTTGTCTTGCTATTCTCTGGAACTCTGCATTCAATTGGATATACCTTTTCCTTGCTCCCTTGCCTTTCATTTCTCTTCTTCCCTTAGCTATTTGTAAATGTTCCTCAGACAACCACTTTGCTTTCTTGCAATTATTTTTCTTTGGGATGTTTTTGGTCACTGCTTCCTGTACAAAGTTACAAACCTCCATCCATAGATCTTCAGACACTCTGACTACCAGATCTAATCCCCTGAATCTATTCATCACCTCCACTGTGTAATCATATGAGATTTGATTTAGGTCATAACTGAATGGCCTACTGGTTTTCCCTACTTTTTCAGGGAACTAGAAAGCCTCTTAATGAGGGTGAAAAAAGAGAGTGAAAAAGCTGGCTTGAAGCTCAATTTTTAAAAAAAGCAACTAAGATCATGGCATCTATTTCCACCACTTCATGGCAAACAGAAGGGGGAAAGTGGAAACAGTGACAGATTTCACTTTCTTGGGCTCCAAAATCATTGTGGACAGTGACTGCACCCATGAAATTCAAAGACACTTGCTCCTGGAAAGGAAAGCTATGACAAACCTAAACAACATATTAAAAAGCAGAGACATCACTTTGCTAACAAAGGTCTGTATAGTCAAAGCTGCAGTTTTTCTAGTGGTCATGTACAGATGTGAGGGTTAGGCCATATAGAAGGCTGAGGGCCAAAGAACTGATATTTTTGAATTGTGGTGCTGGAGAAGACTCTTGAGAGTCCGTTGGACTGCAGGGAGATCAAATCAGTCAGTCCTAAAGGAAATTAACCCAGAAAATTCATTGGAAGAACTGATGCTGAAGCTCAAGCTCCAATACTTTGGCTACCTGATGCAAAGAACTGACTCACTGATGCTGGGAAAGACTGAAGGCAAAAAGAGAAGAGAGCAACAAAGGATGAGATAGTTAGATAGCATCACTGACTCAATGGACATAAATTTGAGCAAAATCTGGAGATATTGGAAGATAGATGAGCCTGGAGTGCTGCATTCCATAGGGTCACAAAGAGTAGGACATGACTTAGCAACCGAATAACAAAACAAATAGTAGGACTTAAATATATTTGATTAGTAGAGAAAAACAAGAATTGGCCATTTATTCAAACTACACATATCTCTCGGTAAATTCATTTTTCCTTCTTCCTTCATCATTTCTTTGTCTATGTGTTTTAGTGTGGGTGTCTTTTTATCTTCTTTGCTTCTGTCTCTATTGTTTCATTTATTTAGTTTCTACTCCATTTTTACCTTCATTTTCTCTTCTTTTTACTCTCCTGCTTGTAACACACCATTTTCCTTGGAATTAAACATTATTTTTGTTTGTTTCTTGCAGTTCTTTGCGTTCTATGTTTTATCTCTAAACAAGTGATAGAATAAAATACTAAACTAAGCTGTTTATTACAAAATTTGGAGAACCTTAAAGGATCTTTCCCCAAGATGTTAGTGGTTTTCGAAACAAGAAAAACAATTTAGTCTAATTAAATATAAGAAACATCAATGTTTTAGAGAAAGATTTAGGATTCATTTGTCAAATGTAATAAATGTTTTGAAAGTCACATGTAGTTGCAATTTTGAACTTAGGTTATTTAGGCATAAATTGTACAAAGTCAAGTCATGAAATTATAAATCTGGATCAAATGCTAAGGAAAAAATGTAAATTTAGTAGTAGAAACCTCAGTATGGTAGTGAATTGATATGAATCTCAGGTGGGGAACACTAATTCAGATGTTCAGGTCATTTTAGTGTTATACAAATCCTTATAGCTTATTATATTAAAACCATTTTCATGCTCGTTAAGAGATTCAGAATGAAAGAACTAACCATCCAACAGTCCACTGATCCTGTGTATATAAAATAAAATATAAGTGCTCATTAAAAACAGCAAAAGGCAGAGTTTGAAGGATATATTTAAGTTGAAAAAAGGCTCATCTTTTGTTCATTATTAGTTTACATATATAACTGAGTCAAACATTTAAATTTCTTTCATCTGTGCCTTAATGTCCAGTTTTGAAATTAGTATGCAAAGCCTTATATATTTCATTACATATATTCAAGTTAAATAGTGGTTTAAATATATTCTAACAACTGCATAGTTAAATATTACTTCCTATAAACAGTCTGTTCTTCTTCTCACCTAGAATGTAGCCTTTAATTTGGATTTTAAATTATAAACTAATAGAGCTCAGCACTGTCTGATGTCATCCTCAAACAAGATGCTTATGGAATGACTAATTTCCTATATAGAGAGACTTGGTAATACTCTATGTAGAAAATATCTAAAAAGTATAAAGAATATCTGCAATGCTTTCCATATATATTTTATATTTTATAATTTATGATCTGAAAAAAAATGTTTAGAGAACCACTCCCTCAAAAAAAAATTACAATTTGTGCTAGACAAAAATTATTGTTCATATGCTACAACAAAAATCTTTCTCTCGCTTGTTCTCATTTTTTCATGCAATTGCTGGCCTGCTCAGTATCAAATTATATTATTATTTTAAAATGTATGTTCAGTTTTAAAGGTCATTTTCTATTTACTGTTATTACAAAATATTAGCTAATATTCCTGTGCTGTACAATATATCCTTGAGCCTATCTTAACCAAAGGTTGGTACCTTCTACTTCCCAACCTGTATATACTGCTCTCCTCTCCTCACTGCTGTAAACCCTAGTTTGTTCTCTATAGCATGAGTCTGATTCTTTTTTGTTATATGCACTTGTTTGTTGTATTTTTTATATTCCACATAAAAGCGCTATTATACAGTATAGGTCATCCCCTGGTCTGACTTATTTTACTTAGTATAATGCTCTCTAAGTCCATCCATGTTGCTACAAATGACAATATTTCATTCTTTTTTATGGTTGAATCCGAGAAGGCAATGGCAACCCACTCCAGTACTCTTGCCTGGAAGATCCCACAGATGAAGGAGCCTGGTGGGCTGCAGTCCATGGGGTCACTAGGAGTCGGGCACGACTGAACGACTTCACTTTCACTTTTCACTTTAACGCATTGGAGAAGGAAATGGTGACCCACTCCAATGTTCTTGCCTGGAGAATCCCAGGGACAGTGGAGCCTGGTGGGCTGCTGTCTATGGGATCGCACAGAGTCGGACATGACTGAAGTGACTTAGCAGCAGCAGCAGTATTCCATTATGTGTGAGTATATGTACATACACACACACATATGTATGTATGTATATATGTATAGTATGTTCATATATTAGGTTGCTTCCATTATTATAGTCTTCTTGAAGATGAAGACAGGCTCTACTTATAATTGTTATCTATATGCTAGATCTACTCAACTCCTATAGTCACTTAAAAAAGTGTTGATCTTTATATTTTTCTATTTTTGTGATTGATGCCTGTCTTTGTGTTGCATCTATAGAAGATTTAGCCATTAAATCCTTCCTCAGACTACACTGAATAGCATATTCATAGCAATCATGTGTCATTATAACTAATATTGTTGTTTAATTACTAAATTCTGTCCAACTCTTTTGTGATCCCATAGACGACTGCATCCTGCCAGTCTCCTCTGTCTGTGGGTTTTTCCAGGGAGGAATACTGGATTGGGTTGCCATTTCCTTATCCAAGGGATCTTCCCCACCCAGGGATCAAATCGGCATCTCCTGCATTAGCAGGTGGATTCTTCACCACTGAGCCCCTTACTTCTTGAGAAAAGCCCTCTAGATAAATATTGAATGTTTCAAATTTACTCATTATGCTATATCCACAGCTGTGCTTCTACCACTGCTTCTGCTTTTCTGAAAACTCTTACTAATATATTCTATACATATATTATTCGGAAATATATACATATATATTTGGAAATTATACAAGAAACCAAATGCATTTAGCACTTAATAGGTATGTTTTATGTAGTATCCGAATTCTCCTGACAGTTCCTCAAGATTGGTATTAATTTCCTATAGTCTCAGAGATATTAAGTGACTTGCTCAAGTCACAAAGCTAGTGAGGATACACACCCAAGATTGTCTCTCTCCGTACTCTACTAATAAAAACAAAGATGTAAAAGTACATGTCTAGTAGAACTAATTAAGGATAAATTCACAAACAGCAAACAAACTTACAGTCACTTCAAATTAACTTCCTAACTCTTAGAAGAAAATAAAATAATTTTCTTGTTTTTTCTTTGTTGCTATGACTCATGTAATTGTTTACCAGATTTTGGAAATGAGCACTTTGATATGCTCAGGGTGGATGAACGTTACTTTCCTTGGGTGTGCTCTCCACTCTAATTTTGAAAACGTGAACTGTGCTAAATACTGGGAAGTGACACACAGATTTTGTCTTTGAAAAATGTGAAGGATGTCTGCTGAAGAGATGGCAAGGAAGGGATTCTGCCTGCCTGCCTGCTAAGTCGCTTCAGTTGTGTCCGACTCTTTGGGATCCCATCAACTATAGCTTGCCAGGCTCCTCTGTCCATGCGATTTTCCAGGCAAAGACACTGGAGCTGGTTGCCATTTCCACCTCCGGAAGGGCTTCTACTTTTGTGCAAAGGCATCAGGGTGAAAAAGGATCAGGGTGACTAGAAAATTCTGTAGCAAGAACATTTTGTAGAATATATCATTAGTACCCAATAAAAATTTGCTTTTGGGCTGAACATTGCTAATTTTCTCACTTCCTCTTGTCTTTTTCTATTAGCACATAAACGTGTTCAAGACTCTTATATCTTAAAAGCAACAACAACAGTGAAAAACATTGAATCCTCTTTGCCTTTGGGTTCAAACATTTGAAAACAATGTCAGAAGCCTTCCTTAAGGCACAACACTCTGATATAGAGACTATTAAATTGCAGAGAGGAAAATATTCACCTCTCTTATAGCATTTTTCATTTTCAACAGTTGCTTGTGACATGCACTAATCATCCTGTGGAAAATCATTTCTCATCCATTTATGTGTTTTCTCAATGCCTTACAAAAAAATACCTGTATAAACCATAAGTTACTGTATCTTAATTTCATGGGATTTCACTGAACCGATCTCAAACTTTTGGTAGTAAGCCTTTACATTTCTTATCCCCAAGACTGGCCAATGATCTATTGGCTTGGAAATGCTGGTTGTTCTAAAATTTGCGGACCCTTTCAGACCTTTCAACCCTGCCTTGAGACTCATGACTCCAGCCTGTGAACCTGTTTAGTGAGACCTCTGCAATGCCCTTCAGCAAACAAGAGCTACCTTCAAAAGTGTAATATACGTGGTATTTAGCCCACAGTTGTTAAAGTGTTAATCACTCAGTTGTATTTCACTCTTTGTGATCTCATGGACTATACAGCCCACCAGGCTTCTTTGTCCATGGAATTCTCCAGGCAAGAATTCTGGAGTGGGTTGTCATTCCCTTCTCCAT
>SJYA01000587.1:3466924-3607255 GCA_006410615.1 Neotragus moschatus
GAGAAGGCAATGGCAACCCACTCCAGTACTCTTGCCTGGAAGATCCCACAGATGAAGGAGCCTGGTGGGCTGCAGTCCATGGGGTCACTAGGAGTCGGGCACGACTGAACGACTTCACTTTCACTTTTCACTTTAACGCATTGGAGAAGGAAATGGTGACCCACTCCAATGTTCTTGCCTGGAGAATCCCAGGGACAGTGGAGCCTGGTGGGCTGCTGTCTATGGGATCGCACAGAGTCGGACATGACTGAAGTGACTTAGCAGCAGCAGCAGTATTCCATTATGTGTGAGTATATGTACATACACACACACATATGTATGTATGTATATATGTATAGTATGTTCATATATTAGGTTGCTTCCATTATTATAGTCTTCTTGAAGGTGAAGACAGGCTCTACTTATAATTGTTATCTATATGCTAGATCTACTCAACTCCTATAGTCACTTAAAAAAGTGTTGATCTTTATATTTTTCTATTTTTGTGATTGATGCCTGTCTTTGTGTTGCATCTATAGAAGATTTAGCCATTAAATCCTTCCTCAGACTACACTGAATAGCATATTCATAGCAATCATGTGTCATTATAACTAATATTGTTGTTTAATTACTAAATTCTGTCCAACTCTTTTGTGATCCCATAGACGACTGCATCCTGCCAGTCTCCTCTGTCTGTGGGTTTTTCCAGGGAGGAATACTGGATTGGGTTGCCATTTCCTTATCCAAGGGATCTTCCCCACCCAGGGATCAAATCGGCATCTCCTGCATTAGCAGGTGGATTCTTCACCACTGAGCCCCTTACTTCTTGAGAAAAGCCCTCTAGATAAATATTGAATGTTTCAAATTTACTCATTATGCTATATCCACAGCTGTGCTTCTACCACTGCTTCTGCTTTTCTGAAAACTCTTACTAATATATTCTATACATATATTATTCGGAAATATATACATATATATTTGGAAATTATACAAGAAACCAAATGCATTTAGCACTTAATAGGTATGTTTTATGTAGTATCCGAATTCTCCTGACAGTTCCTCAAGATTGGTATTAATTTCCTATAGTCTCAGAGATATTAAGTGACTTGCTCAAGTCACAAAGCTAGTGAGGATACACACCCAAGATTGTCTCTCTCCGTACTCTACTAATAAAAACAAAGATGTAAAAGTACATGTCTAGTAGAACTAATTAAGGATAAATTCACAAACAGCAAACAAACTTACAGTCACTTCAAATTAACTTCCTAACTCTTAGAAGAAAATAAAATAATTTTCTTGTTTTTTCTTTGTTGCTATGACTCATGTAATTGTTTACCAGATTTTGGAAATGAGCACTTTGATATGCTCAGGGTGGATGAACGTTACTTTCCTTGGGTGTGCTCTCCACTCTAATTTTGAAAACGTGAACTGTGCTAAATACTGGGAAGTGACACACAGATTTTGTCTTTGAAAAATGTGAAGGATGTCTGCTGAAGAGATGGCAAGGAAGGGATTCTGCCTGCCTGCCTGCTAAGTCGCTTCAGTTGTGTCCGACTCTTTGGGATCCCATCAACTATAGCTTGCCAGGCTCCTCTGTCCATGCGATTTTCCAGGCAAAGACACTGGAGCTGGTTGCCATTTCCACCTCCGGAAGGGCTTCTACTTTTGTGCAAAGGCATCAGGGTGAAAAAGGATCAGGGTGACTAGAAAATTCTGTAGCAAGAACATTTTGTAGAATATATCATTAGTACCCAATAAAAATTTGCTTTTGGGCTGAACATTGCTAATTTTCTCACTTCCTCTTGTCTTTTTCTATTAGCACATAAACGTGTTCAAGACTCTTATATCTTAAAAGCAACAACAACAGTGAAAAACATTGAATCCTCTTTGCCTTTGGGTTCAAACATTTGAAAACAATGTCAGAAGCCTTCCTTAAGGCACAACACTCTGATATAGAGACTATTAAATTGCAGAGAGGAAAATATTCACCTCTCTTATAGCATTTTTCATTTTCAACAGTTGCTTGTGACATGCACTAATCATCCTGTGGAAAATCATTTCTCATCCATTTATGTGTTTTCTCAATGCCTTACAAAAAAATACCTGTATAAACCATAAGTTACTGTATCTTAATTTCATGGGATTTCACTGAACCGATCTCAAACTTTTGGTAGTAAGCCTTTACATTTCTTATCCCCAAGACTGGCCAATGATCTATTGGCTTGGAAATGCTGGTTGTTCTAAAATTTGCGGACCCTTTCAGACCTTTCAACCCTGCCTTGAGACTCATGACTCCAGCCTGTGAACCTGTTTAGTGAGACCTCTGCAATGCCCTTCAGCAAACAAGAGCTACCTTCAAAAGTGTAATATACGTGGTATTTAGCCCACAGTTGTTAAAGTGTTAATCACTCAGTTGTATTTCACTCTTTGTGATCTCATGGACTATACAGCCCACCAGGCTTCTTTGTCCATGGAATTCTCCAGGCAAGAATTCTGGAGTGGGTTGTCATTCCCTTCTCCATGGTATCTTCCCATCTCAGGGGTCAAAATCTGGGTCTCCTACATTGCAGGCAGATTCTTCATCTTCTGAGCCACCAAGGAAGCCCTAGTCCATGGTTGGTAATATCACAAATCACTAAACAAGGTCTTCATATGAGAGCAGCCAGGGAGCCAGAAGCATGAACAGTGAGAATGCTAGAGTTGTAAGGAAACTTTGCCACTGCTTAATACAACCTCTGATTTTTTAAGAAAGCAAACACAAGCTCTGTGAAGTGAGGTTGCTCAGTTACCCAAGTAATTGAAGACTATATGGGGACTGAAACTCAGGCATCTGACATGATATCTACCTGTCATGAGGATAGTCTGTAAATGACCTTAACATATTAAACTGTTCGTTTCAATCAAAGTGTTACAATGATTACAATGGTTTTTGAATGCATCAGAGATTGAGTTCAGTTAGAGTGCATATTAAGTTTTATGTTACTTGAAACATGTATTTTAAAACTTTGCAGTAAAAATAATATCTCTTTATTGAAAACATACTGGGAAACATTGATGAAAAAACCTAGTATTTGCTGATACTTCATAAACAGTCTACATATGTTGTGGTAGTATGTTTAGCTATTCTATGCATTTGATTTCTTGTATAATTTCCAAAATATTCTAGAAGACAGCAATATTTTAAATAGAGTCAGCTGGAGTTTTGAAAATATCTTGAGAAAGTCATAGCCTTCTTTTGTCCTCTTATATTCTGAAGAGCTCTGATTGGTTAATTTCATATTTGCTCAGGTCTTAATCAAAAGATTCAAAGATATTGTTAGATTGAATTTAATTAATCTAAACCCCACAGAATTTACTTTTTACTCCCTCCAACATTTTGTTTCTCCTTAGTCATAGAAGGAGTAGCGTTCTGTGAAGCGGACCATTTGTGAGACTGGGTAAGTGTGGGTTAAAATGGTCTGTTGTGGTTCTGCCTCAATCACGTGGTTCTTCCATGACAAAAAAGAGGCTACTTTTCTACTGGGAGAATGTTCTGTTGTGCTGAGCCCTGTGTCTCTCTCCAAACGATCACATTTAGTTCAGGGACACTGAAAATGTCCCAGACACAGAGAGGTTACTCTTCTATTAGGACTAGGGAATGGTGCAGGTAAACACTTCCTATTTATTTTCTAATGACATCCAGCACCTGTTGCCTGTTTGACACTGTGTGAACCCTGGACATCTCCACTGATACAGGTAATTTTGTATGTGTTAATAACTAGTCTGGATTTAACCTCCGTTCTTTTAAGGTAGTTACTGAGCATAGTGTTATGTTCATGAAAGGAAAGCTGTGGAACTAAGCCTTAACCTACCTGATGTCTTCTTCTTAATAATACTGTTAGGTAGTTAGAATAGGAAAAAGGAGTCCAGAATGGAGGTGGCTAAAAGACAAGGAAGGGAAAAGCCCGCGAAAATAGAACAAAGGAAAGTCTGAGGACTGGAGTGCGGACCTCAGGTAGAACAAATAGCATTCCTGGCTAGCCCAATTTACATCGAGCAGGCCCAGGGGGGAGAAAAAAAACATATAAAAAGGTGTGGGGAGGGAGGGGGAAGGGAGGGGGTCCGGATTGGGAACTCAGGTACACTTATGGCTGATTTACGTCATGTATGGCAAAATGAATACAGTATTGTAAAGCAAAACAAACTAAAAAAATAAAAATTAATTAAAAAAAAAAAAAAAAAGAGGAGCCAAAGGGCCATGGGTCTCTTTCTCTCTCCTGCACATGCTCCTTCCCTCTCTGTCTCTCTCTTCTCTTATGGTCTTTTGGGCTGGCATACCCTCATGCCTTGAGGATGTATTTTCCTTTATTTTATAAATACAACTGATCTGTCCAAGAACTATAACACGACTGTCCGAGAGCTGTGACACGCCGAGGGCTTTAACGTCCGTCACTTCAAATCTTTGTTGTAATGAGACAGAAGTGAAGAGATTACAGTCCCCTGACAATACCTTGCCTTTTGTGGTACTTCATATTTTTCAAAATACTTTCATACATACGTATATCTTGTTGTTGTTCAGCTGCTAAGTTGTGTCTGACTCTTTGCTACCCCATGGACTGCAGCACACCAGGCTTCCCTGTCCTTCACTATCTCCCAGAGTTTGTTCAAACTCATGCCAAACACATATATTACTTAATCATAAACACTGGGCAAGGATGTGGGAAGCAGAATTCTAAGAAGGCTTCCAAAATCTCTGCTGGTGGTATATATTCCCTGAAAATTCCCCCGACCTTGAATATGGGTAGGATTTGTCAGTATGATGGGATTACAGTTAAAATTCCCATGATTACAGTTAGACTGTCTTAGTACACTTGAGAGAGTCTCCTACTGGCCATGAAGAAACAAGTAGCTGTGAAAGGCCCCATGAGCAGGCCACATGAGAAGCGTGACTCTTGGGGCTTAGAGGGACCCCCAGTAGACAGTTAACAAGAAAATAGCAATTCCATTCTTCAGTTGCAAGGAAATGACAGCCAACAACCTGAAAAGATTGGAAGTGATTCTTCTTCCAGAGTATCCAGGTGAAAACATCACCTGACACCTTGACTTTCAGACTTCTGAGACGCTGAGCAACCCGAGCTACAGAACGTGTTTTGTGACTCGTGGACNAGTAGACAGTTAACAAGAAAATAGCAATTCCATTCTTCAGTTGCAAGGAAATGACAGCCAACAACCTGAAAAGATTGGAAGTGATTCTTCTTCGAGAGTATCCAGGTGAAAACATCACCTGACACCTTGACTTTCAGACTTCTGAGACGCTGAGCAACCCGAGCTACAGAACATGTTTTGTGACTTGTGGACTGAAGCCTGTCAGGCTCCTCTATTCATGGAATTTTCCAAGCAAGAACACTGGAGTGGGTTACCATTTCCTTTTGCAGGGGATCTTCCTAACCCAGGGATCAAACATTGGTCTCCTGCATTGGCAGGCAGATTCTTTACCCCTAAGCCACCAGGGAAGCCCTATGAAGCAATAGAAAGCTAATAAAAGCAAAAGCAGATAGTACCATTACCACCATTTCACCAAAAAGGAGACTGGTTCAGAAAATGAACTGATTTGCTTAATTTTATTCTGAAATTTAGTGACAGGACTGAGATTAGTACCTCAGATCCTTATTTATACTCGAACATCCTTCCCACGGCAATATACTGCTCCACAGTAAAGGGTTTTGCTGGAAGGTTTTTAACCTCTGCCCACCAACAAGGTAGAAATTGAAAGCATAATATATTGTCTTCTTTCATACAACTCAATACAGAGTAAAGCATTGACTTTTATTAATGTTCACATAAGTTCTGTAGTACGATGAAAACAATCAAAATCATGTAAGTATTTTTAATATTTTTAAAAGAAATCTTGAATTGAATGTCAGTCCTCATCACTAAACAAACAATATTCCGAATAGTTAAGATCAGGAAATGTGATTGGTAATTCTACCCACTTTTTGTATTGTTTCTTTGGTAAATTATTTTGGAAAACCACTACAAAATTCTTTATTTTGAGACAAGGCAAATCTAAGCCTTTGTGCACCATCATCGTTCCCCAAGCCTGGAAAACAAAAGAGAGAGGGAGAGGAAAGATTAAATGCACATTCAATTAAGAATTCCTTTTGGCCAAAGTAAAATTAAGCCCATAGCAATTGACTTACTTGGCCACATTTATTGCAGATTATCTCTCCATTTGTTTGATACTCAGCACACGTTGTTTGCAGTGCTTTGTTTCCTCTCACAAAGTACAGTTTCCTAAAATTATCAAGGAGTCAGAATCATCCCTGAGAATTCATATAGGACCANTTCAGTTTGTTCCAATGAACCAAATGATGTTGACCATAATGGAACTAACGTGTCCCTTTGTCCAGAAAAACTCAGGACCAATAGGACTTCAGAAGACATTTTACACTAACAAGCCATTTCTGTTTCACCCATATTTATAATCTCTATAAGTGTCTTTTTTTCCTTCTTCCAAGAGTTCTTTATTGTTCACGTAAGTAGTATAATTATTAAAAGCAAAACAAAAGAAAACTCGAAAAGAAAATCTCTCACGATCCCAAATCTCTATCACATCAACTGTCTTAATTTTTCCAAGTTCCCTTAAAGATCTCATGCTATGCAAACATATTTTACATAGTTCTAATTATAATGCACACATTTTTGTGGAAATTTGATTTTTCCACTTGATATTATATTATGACTGTTTTCCCATTTTGTTACTAAGTTTAAGTGTTAAGCATTTTTGCAAAAGAAACCCAATATAGAAACTTCCTCCAAGAACACGGAGAAAGTGATTCCTAGAACAAAGTTTAGCCTATCAAATGCCGCAGATTGATGGCTATTAAACTCACATTTTCTTTCAAGAACAATTGCTTCATTTTATTAAAGTATTTGTGGGTTGGTGAGAAGACTGATGAAAAAAGACTACAAGTGAAGAGAAATAACAGCATAAGAAAAAAAAAATCTAAAAGGATGCTTTCACCTGTGTCATGGGCTTGAACTCACTGCTGTGTCCAGCGCCAATAAGATGGTGGGCTTTGACTCCTACTTCTGAAAATTTTTCATTTTCAGTAATCCACTGGGAAAGGGCATATGCACTCTGTCGGGTTTTTGTGAAAATTATTCCTCGTGCTGACCCTTCAGTCCTTGAATATTGTTCCATTATGGTGTTTCTCAACTTGATGAGCTTTTCATTTTCATGTTCTGGGTTTTGGGCTAGTTTTTTCAACTTTTTCTTATTTCCTTTAAGAAATAATTCATTTATTTCCTTTTTTAACTCAAGCATACTCGATTTACAATGTTCTGTCAGTTTCAGATATACAACAAAGTATACAGAAATATATATATACATTTTAAAATATCCTTTTCCATTATGGCTTATTCCAAAATATTGAATACAGTTCCCTGGGCTATACGGTAGGACCTGGCTATTTATCTGTTTTATATATATTGATTGTAGTTTGTATATGCTAATCCCAAACTCTTAATTTATCCCTCTCCCTCTGCCTTTCCCCTTTGGTAACCATAAGTTTCTTATCTATGTCTGTGTGTCTGTTTCTGTTTTATAAATAAGTTTGTATCATATTTGACTTTGCACATGCAAGTGATATCAGATAATTATTTATCTTTCTCTGAATGGCTGACTTCATTTAGTATGATAATCTTCAGGTTCACCCATGTAGCTACAAATGGCATTATTTCACTCTTTTTTTATAGCTGAGTAGTATCTTTCATTGTCTGTGTACATGTATGGCTACAGATATAGATGATATAGATACAGATGTATGGCATCTTTATGATCCATTCATCTATTGATGTACATTTAGGTTGCCTCCATGTCTTGGCTATTGTGAATACTGCTGCTATGAGCATTTGGATGCATGCATCTTTCCAAATTAGTGTGCTCTGTGGATATATGCCCAGGAATACGATTGCTGGATCATATATTAACTCTGTTTTTAGTTTTTTAGGGAGCCTCCATACTGTTCTCAACAGTGGCTTCACAAATTTACATTTCCATCAGCAGTGCAGGACAGCTCATTTTTCTCCACATTCTCGCTAGCACTTGCTATTTGTAGATGGCCATTCTGACTGTGTGAGGTGACATCTTATTACGGTTTTGATTTGCAAGAAATAATTAGCTTAAATTCATAAAATATGTGAATAACTAACTGGAAGACTTCATATAATGAAGTACTAAGAAGTTCAACTTTAGTTAATCTTGTGTCGTGTCCAATAATCAGGCTAGTTTTTAAAATAAATTTATTGTGGTCAACTTAATAATAAAACCAGAAGACCAAATGATAAATTAAGATAATACAGCTCATCACTAGTTAATTCCCATCAATTAGAAATAGCTCCAATATGAATGGAGTTTCTTCTTTCAAAATGAGAGATTTTAAGAGAAGTTTTTGGAGAGTTCTTAAGAAGCAGTGGGTTCATGCCAAACAGATAAATGCATGAGTCCATGCAAAAATGTTACACTGATTCTTACCCCAAAATAGAGATATGAGAAAGTCATCTGTCTCGTGCAGCTTCAGAGGTGTTTTTCCATCACCCACATCTTCATCATCACCATCGTCACCACTCTCATCACTGTCATCTCCTAGGAGGACCGCAAACTTCTTCTCTTTCTCATCATTGTAGAAAGTTTCAAGGTGATTATATGCATCAATCATACGGATTGTATCATTAATTTGTAGGGCCTCATTGTACTTCCTCAGATGTTCTGCACAAACACGATCTTTGCGATTTCCTTCTTTTGCAGCTATGAAAAATATGTTATGTACAATGAAATAATGATAGAATACTCCCCCAAGTGTGCTGTGGACTTGAATATGTTAATATGTTTATGATACTGAGTTGAAAATAGGCTTCACTTTGGTTTTCAAATGAGCAAATTAAGGCTCAAAATGTGCCATGAGCACAAAAAGGGGGCAAGTTTCTGACTCCTAGACTTGCTACTTCTATTCTGCATCAGCAAAAAAAAAAAAAACAACAACATTTGATTCATGCTGACTCTGAGGAATAGCATGAAAAACACATTAGTTAAGTTTGCATGTGGTAACAGAGATGCTAATATTTATCTTAATACTTTAAATATATAATAAGTGAAAGACTCTGGACATTAAGAGAAAATGGATGAATTTGCGCCTCTTTCCTTAGATAAGGAGTCAGGACATTTTATCCTTGTCCTACTTAGAACACAGAAATTCCATTTACTATTATATTTGCTTTCAGTTTGCTTGGGAACATGTGACCTGGAATCTTGGTATAAACATGGGATAAAGCAAATGTTATGTTAAAACCCAAATTACCTTTTTTTTCCATTTGAATGAGCCATTGTTCATAGGGTTGAGTTCCAAAATCTGACATTGGACTAATTTGGCAAAAAATTTGAATCTTTGTCATTATTTCTAGCAGCTTATCTTTAAATGGATCCTAAAAATAAATGATACACTTATTCTTACATGTCTATATTGTTGAATTAATAGCATTATCTTTAATAATTTATATGTTATAACAAATTTGATTCAGACTCATTGTCTAGACAAAGTAACAAGTTACTCTGATCACCTCTTTATATACTCTGTTTTTTTTTTTTTTTATCAGTTTCTATTTTACCTCCATCTTCAAGCCACACCATACCAAAACTAGGTATCTGTGCTGGAATTTCCCATTTAAAAGTTAAAAAATAAAATTAATGAATGTCATACATCTTGAATGCTCATAGCTATTTTAAAAATACATATTAAAGTAATATCCCAATTATTTAAAAATCCTGAACTTAATTAAAAATAAAAAAACATTCCTTGGTGAAGAACTGGTTTCAGTATTATTTGTACCAAGATAAAATTTTAAAAGGTAGAGTTTTGAGAAAAGCCAGACATAGAAGAAAACATACTATGGGGATATCATTTTTTATTTTTGGCCACACTGCTTAGCATGAGGGAATCTCAGTTTCCTGACCAGGGATCAAACTCATGCTTCCTGCACTGGAAGGATGGAGTCTTAACCATTGGACTGCAAGGGAAGTCCCTTGATCTGGATTTTGGTTATACAAATGTTTTCAGTTTATGAAGAGTCAGCAATCTGCACACTTAGGAACTTGAACCTTTCTGTATGTGTGTCATATTAATACTTCAATAAAAAAGTATGTGAAATGAAAGTCTCTCAGTCATGTCCATCTCTTTTTGACCCCATGGACCATACAGTCCATGGAATTCTCCAGGCCAGAACACTAGGGTGGGTAGCTGTTCCCTTCTCCAGGGAATCTTCCCAACCCAGAGAGTGAACCCAGGTCTCTGGCACTGCAGGTGGATTCTTTACCAGCTGAGCTACAAGGGAAACCCAATAAAAAGTATACCCAAAGTTAATTAAGTTGGAGGAACCTGGAGGAGGGCATGGCAACCCACTCTAGTATTCTTGCCTGGAGAATTCCATGGACAGAGGAACCTGGTAGGCTACAGTCCATGGGGTCACAAAGAGTCGGACACAACTGAACGACTAAGCACAGCGTAAGTTAATTAAGTTAAAAGATAAGGTAGCAAATTCTTTGAGGATGCTGAGGATTAATTTTAATGATTATGATTAGAAACATGCATTTAAACTTATTAAGTAAAACTGAATGAAAAAAGTGAAGAAAAATGTGCTAGTTCAGCTGGAACAGACAGTTCTATTTTTCAAAATTTCCAGAAAAGAATGACCTATGGTGACTGGTTGCTAACATTAGTTTGGTGCCTATATTTCAAACACAATATTATCTATTATGTATATTTCATAACTCAACATCCTTATGATGTAATTTGCAAAGATTACACTTACTATCAAGGACACACAGCTAAAATTTATGGTCCTTTTTATAGTTTACAAAAGAAAGTACTGACATAATGTTCTAGTCACAATGTTCAAACTGACTCAGGTTGATTTTTATAATAAGATATTCATCACAAAAGCACTGTTAAAGTAAATATTTCACTTCTTTACTGTATATATTTTCCTAAGAAATGAAATATGTCTATTAAGTGGGATACTTGTTATCATTGCCAACTGAAATCTAGTAGTCAAAAATGGCTCTGTTCAATGTTGGGAAAATCAATTTAGAAAAGTAAAACGAATAAAAGAAACTATGGTAATCTCTCTAGTTTAGCTTTACAACCTTCCCTACCCTTACCCTTTCTCTCCCACCACAACTTAGTAAACAAAGCACTAAGCTATTCTGTACAAACCAGAAAACTAAAAGATTAAGAATTCACAGCAGTGTTCTGCTGCCTAATATCAATCAAAAAGAATAAAACAAACTTTTCTGCAAAAATTTAAAATAATATTATTCAGAGTGTTAGTGTAAGATAATCTTTGCATCTTTCAGTTGAATATAGTATCATTAATCAAATAAATATAAAAATTTAAGCACATACTTTTTTGGTGTCATCTGCAATTACAAACTTTTTGATTGGCTCCTTTATTTGCTCTTTAAGTAGATTAATATTTTGTTTCACGGTTTTAATGGTAACTGCATCAAGATTGGCACATATCTGAAAAAGAGACACTTCAATATTCAAATACTATTCCTTTTCAATTGATTCAATGTAGAATCTTTTCTTGTGTGAGAAATATGTAGCATGACTTGCTAAATGCAGTATTTCAGTATTGCTTCACTGTGGGTCCAACCAGTAACATTCATCCCGATAGAGTAAAAACAGAACTTCTAAATCAAGTTGGTAGAAAATTCCAGAAAAAGTATTTCTTTTCATTTCTTAAATTCCATTTTTCCAGATGGAAAAAGTAACATGGAGAGAGTACAGAAAACTGCAGAGATGCAAAGAGAATGCTTATAAGCTAACCATATTACACAAGGCATTTATGGGTCATCTTGGCATCCATGGATCATATTACCACTTTCTTCTACACATAAAAGAGGACAGTGCAAAGACAGGAGCAGACAAAGCCCATGTACCTGGATTTGGATTGGAGTTAGTCATTAACTCTAGTAATAAATAATATGTTGGAAAAAATAATTGTGCTTTTGTCTACTCTCTATGCTTTTTACCAACTTCAACTTAAAAATAAGGGACTTAAAATGCAAATACAATGCCTTTGTGTCAACATCTTAAGTGAATTACTCTGAATTCTTTCAGTGCTTGAGATCAACAATAGTACTATATGTGTTGTTACCATTTGGGGGCAGCATACAAGAAATATGTTTTTAATTAAAGATTCTCATATCTCCATTTCCCATTTAATTTGAATTACCCGGAACCTGAGTATCACACAGAACAACAACAACAAATAGGCACAGAAGAAAACATGCAATTTTGAAATGCATAGAGTATGTATGAAAATTAGAAACTTTCATAGTTTATGCTTACTTCTATGAATAGATCGTTACATTTGACAGTTAGGGATAGATATTTAAAGGCAGGTATTTAATTTGTCCCAGATTTTCACTAAGTTTGCTCTCCATAACTTTTTTGATACTGTTCTCTGTTATAGTAATTTATTAAGGCACTTACTGCTTTGTACAAGACTGAGTCTATTCACTTCAAAGCATATAGATTTAACTCATGAGCATGGAATACCATCCTTCATGCATTCCACAGCAAGTGGATTTAATCTTAACAGAGAAGCACTGGCATTTGCTCTAACTCTGGTGTTTTTGACTCATGCATAAAGTTAACGACTTACTTTTAAAATGTGTTCTTCTGCTTTGGCTTGCTTTTTGGCTCCTCCAACTCCTGGTGAGGCTGTTAGTCCCACTATCTGAGGTAAGGGAATCACTGGTTTGTTTTCTTTCTTAAGTTTATTGTTTTTCAACTTCTGTTTCAAATAACGCCTCATGATGTTGTTATAGACCGCTTCTTTGTTGGTGTGATGGCATTCATCAATGATGATGAGAGAAAAGGCTTAAAAGGAAATTAAAATGCTTTATTTGTCCATATTGGCAAAATATAGCGAAAAAGTACCTTTAAGTTAGTAAACTTAGCAGCCAAGTATCTCTCACTTTTTAAAGGGAAATGTAAGTATCCTAGCCACCTGTATATACAAATGTTTGTGCATATTAATCATGAAACTATCCCTGTTATTATCCCCATTTAATAGGTGAGTTTCAGAAAATTTATAGATTTAAAAGTGTTATGGGATGGATCAAATCCTGACTTACTCCCCAAAACTCTCAGAATTACATTTTTGTTCTTTAATAAAATATTTAAAGTTGGCGAATTTTATCTTCATTCTATTGAATGAAAAATATTATTTAAAAAGAATAATTTTGCCTTAACATTGCATAACATTATTATGATTTCATGTACTTCCTTCCCTACTTTGCTCCTACCTTTTCTTCCCATCCCCCACAAAATAGAAAGGACTGTATTTATTCTACAGAGAAGAGGGCATATCTAACAGGATCCACTAAAACTTAAAAAGTACTTGTTGGTACTTAGAAATACTGAGCAAATTGGAAGTCCAGTAACTGATTTAATAATGATATACTGATGCAGAATAAAGTGATCTAATTAAAAACGTATCCCACTTTTTGTTTGTTTCCCCAAGAAAGAAGGTTTTTATTTTTTTTAATTTTTTAAATTTATTTTATTTTATTTTTTTTCATATCAGGTGTACATGAGTTCCCAATCTTGAACCCCCCCCCACCTCCCACTCCACATCAACTCTCTGGATCATCCCCGTGCACCAGTCCCAAGCATCCTGTATCCTGAACCGAATATAGACCGACGATTCGTTTCCCACACGACAGCACACGTTTCAGTGCCATTCTCCCAAACCTTCCCCTCCTCTCCCTCAAAGTCCAAAAGTCCATTCCATGCATCTGTGTCTCTTTTGCTGTCTCGTATAGAAAGAAGGTTTTTAATGAAAACTTAAGCAATGGAAGACGACCTAAATCAAAATTACGGAGTGGGAGATTGGGGTTAGCAGATGTAAGCTTTCATATGTAGAGTGGATAAGCAACAAGGTTGTAGAAGAGTTGTATTCAATATCCTATGATAAACAATAATGGAAATGAATATTAAAAAATAATGATGTATGTATAAATGAATCATTTTGTCATACAGGAGAAATCAATACATTGTAAATCAACTACACTTCAATTAAAAATTGATAAAACATAAAATAATAAACATTTAAATATTTAATCAACCTTAAAAAACTTATTTAACTAATACAGTCCCTGTTACTACTATCAATATTAATACTATTTTATAAAAATAAACATTTCAACCAACCTGACAACTCTATACCATCATCTTCACCTTCTTCTGAGTTTAAAAGCGAGTTTTCAAGGATTTGAGCTGTACTGATAATAACATCATGAGACTTGACAACTTCTGGAAATGTTATTTTCAATTGGGTATCACCACTTAATCTAGTAACATGATACCATTTCTTCAAAAATGGTTCGAACTCTTTTCGGAAGAGCTGTTCAACTAGCGGTACCTTTAAACATGCCAAAGTTAAAAAGAAAGAGAAAGTATTGTCAAACAAAAATAGTACTAATCAAAGGCCTACTATGTGCCAAGCATTAACAGAAATGTTTGCATTATAAATTAATCAGATGTAACAGCCTATCCATCATTTCATTCATCCACACGTCAATAAGCATTTATTCAATGTCTTTTCATGAAGTGTAGACATTGTGTCTGGAACACAAAGATGCTTAAGGTATAGCTGACAGCTCTCAGGAACTCTTTCTAGCTGAGCACATGGATCAAGACTCAAGAAAACAAAACAAATGATCACAACACAATGTGATAATTCTTCCATGGAAACAAAGAAAGTGACAGCAAAATGGAAGAAGCAACTTCCATTTTGGAAGGGTTTAGAAAAAATTTTAATCTTGTAAACTGTGGGTTAGTGAAGAGATAAGCTGAAATTAGGTCTGAATAAGAAATAAAATTTGAATTTTTAAAACAAAGTCAAGCTATAAAGGGCTATGAACACCAAGAGTATTTTAAATTCAATATAACAGTTCACAGGACCCTTATGAGCTGTAGAGTTGTTGGAGGATCAAGCCAGAGGCAAGGAATTGGAGGATGCAGAAAACCAAAGGTAAGAAGGTAAGATATTGTTTAGGAGAACAGGTGGAGTTGAAGGGATGGACTGCCAGATCAGCTTTGGTGGCTGAAAAAGAACAAAATAGCAAGTTCCTTAAAAAAAAAAAAACATTGAGTTACTAATGATTCAACAATCCTACTCCTGGGCATATATCCAGAAAAGACAAAAACCCTAATTTGAAAAGATACATGAATCTCAGTGTTCATAGCAGCACAGTTTACAATAGACAAGACATGGAAGCAACCTAAATGTCCATCAACATATGAATGCATAAAAAAGATGTTTTATATATATATATACATATAATAGAATATTACTCAGCCACAAAAAGAATGCAATAATGCCACGTGAAACAACATGGATGGACATAGAGATTATCTTACTAAGTGAACTAAGTCAAAAAGAAAAAGAAAAATATCATATAACTTATACATGTAATCTGTCCTTGGAAGAAAAACTATGACAAAACTTGACAGCATATTAAAAAGCAGAGACATCACTTTCCTGAGAGAGGTCCATTTAGTCAAAGCTACACTTTTTCCAGTAGTCACGTACAGATGTGAGAGTAGGACCATAAATAAGGTTGAGCGCTGAAGAACTGATGCTTTCAAATTGTGATGCTGGAGAAGATTCTTGAGTGTCTGTTAAACTGCAAGGAGATCAAAGCAGTCAATGCTAAAAGAAACCAACCCTGGATATTCATTGAAAGGCTGATGATGAAGCTGAAGCTCCAATACTTTGGCCGCCTGATATAAAGACTCATTGGCAAAGACCTTGATGCTGGGAAAGACTGAGGGCAGGAGGAGAAGGGGGCAACAGAGGATGAGATGATTAGACAGCATCACTGACTCAATGGACATGAGTTTGAACAAACTCTAGAGTATAGTGGAGGACAGAGGAGCATGGCATTGAGGTTGGACATGGCTTAGTGACTGAACAACAATATATGTGTAAAATAAAAAAAATACAAATGAACTAAATGTAATCTAACGTAATCTAAAATACAAATGAACTTACAAAGTAGAAATAGACTCACTGCCACAGAAAACAAACTTATGGGAGTTCCCAGGTGACCTAACGATTAGGATTCTGGCTTTCACTGCCCTGGCCCAGGTTCAATCCCTTGTCTGAGCAGTGAGACCTGCAAGTCTGGTACTGTTTTGCCCCTGAGCCTAGTGCTGGATTGGAGGAGTGCTGTCAGTTCTTCAGTCTTGCATTCACAATGCCCAGTGAGGTCATTACTCTGCATTCTACCTCACTTTACATTTAGAAATGTCCAGCCTCGGTAACAGCTGAACCTGGTCAAAGTGTTAAGGTTTTGTTGCTCAGTAGAGAACAAAGCAGTTGAGTCTGTATGTTGTAGTGACCACTGAAGGTGACTGAGTTGACACCTCAAGGCTCTCACATCACCAGTCATTTAGAATAGCTCGATTACTAGGGAAAGGAATAACCAGGCCCCTGTTGTTTAGTTGCTAAGTTGTATCCATCTCTTAGCAAACTCATGGACTGTGGCCCTCCAGGCCCCTCTGTCCATGGAGTTTCGAAGGCAAGAATACTGGAGTGGATTGCCATTTCCTTCTCCAAGAGATCTTTCCGAACCAGGCTATCTTGAAGGTTATATCCTATGAGAAGCTGTACAGTGGCAGCCCAGGAAGGTACAGCGTGGCAAATAAAGTTGGCAGAAAGAGTTTCAAGGGCAAACATCAATGAATGAACATTACATTTCTCCTCATGCAATTATCTGATAATGTGATCAGTGGTTATCTTATAGTGGCCTGTAACGTATGTGCTATTCATTTTTTAAATTTTGAGATGAACTCTGTTTATGTGAAAAATAAGGGCTGGCTGACCCTCTTAGCTGGACAGAACCAAGGAAGAACACTGTATTATTATTTAGTAGAAATGATGAGGGCTTCTAAGAGTGAATGTGGGAGGGGAGAGGGTGCTAAAAGGAGCCCATGAATTCCAAGGAAACAAAGTGAATAAATAACAAAGTTTGGTAGGTGAAAGAATATAACACAGGGTTGAAAGAGAAAATTTCACTTAGTTGTTTTTCTCCCTCCAAAGTGAGATCTCTTGTCTGTCTGTCACAAAATCAATTGAGAGATTTGGAGAACACAGACTCCCAAGCCCCACTCAAGAACTACTGAATCTAGAGACTGACCATATTTAGGACAGAGTCTTGAAGCCTGCACTTTATGAAGCTTCCAATATGACATTTAAGTTTTTTCAAATAAATTTTAAAAGAGAACCACAGCTCTTTTTCTTCCACAAAGTCATTTCTGATTCAGTTTTATAGGACTATTCTTTTCATTCTATTCATACAAGACAGAGGAAATAATCTAAGAAGGAAGTCAGCAAAAAAGATTCTGAAGAAGTAAAAGAAGATTGAATGTAGTGGGGATTGCATGCTCCAGAGGAGAGAAAGTGAGCTCTGAAAACAAATACTCCAGCTACTTGCTTCTTGTGTGACCTTGGACAAGTCACTTAAGCATCTCTTATCTCCAGTTAACAAAGTCAGGAAAATATCAACCTGTAGTGGAAGTGTTATGAAAAATAAATGAAATAGAGGCTGACATAGTGCCTCAGAAAACTTCCCTGGTATTTCACCATCTTTTTATTCTAGTATAGAGAATGGAGAAGGGAGGACCAGTTCCCTTCAGAAGAAAAGGGTTCAAGACTCAGCTCTGCTGCAGATGACTCCTGGCAGGCCAATTAAAGCCCAAGCCTCGGTTTCCTGATTGCTAAAGTGGTGATATTTATGGTTACTAAAAAGAAGAGCTGTGTGATTTCAACAAGAGGATGTAAAGTGCAACACAGTAGTCATTATTATATTAATACACAGCTCTCATTTCCTAGACCATAGAATCCTTGGGGGCAGGCTCTGCATTTGATTTGTCTTTAAATACTCTCATGCTGCTGAATCATTTAAGAATTTCCATACGATGGAGTAGAGAAGGAAATGGAAACCCACTCCAGTATTCTTGCCTGGGAAATCCCATGGACAGAGAGCCTGGTGGGCTACAGTCCATGGGCTTGCAAGAATCAGACATGACTTAGAGACTAAACCACCACCACTATGGTGTCTGGAGTGGCATAGAAACCTGAGGTTCTGCCCATAAAGGATGGGCTGAGATATTCCAAAGAAGCAGCATATTTTGGTCTACAGAATAAAAAGACATTGTCACAGGAGGTGGCAGGTGTTGGAAATCCGGAGACTCACTTTGGGTGGCATTGACTTCCTCCTGAAGGACACAAAGAGAGCCAGATGCAAGCCTGACATGGCTAATTGGGAGGTGTGCGGTCCTCTTGGAGCCTTTTCCTGAGATGTGACAGAGTGCCTGCCAAGACTAATCAAACCCAAATGCTACCCACTTCTGCTGAATCATATGGGGCTGTATTATAGCATCTAGGAACCTGGGATTTCTCTCTCATGATGTTGAAGTCCTAGATAGGAAATAGAAAGTCTGGGAACACAGGTGGTGTTTTCATTTCTCCCTGCATCTGAAGGCGATAACTTTGGAAAGGATGGAGAAAGGGAGACAAAAGTAAATGGTATTAGGAAACAGAATTTCTCCTTTCTAGATCAAGGGTTATAATATTAATCCTTGCCCATTGGGCCAAATACAGAAAGCAGGTTATGTTGACTTAGTGGGTCAAAGATTATCTGATTCAATCAAAAGAATTAAATTACTTTAGAATTCAAAGCAATGGGATAATAAATTAACAATTATTAGGGAAGATCTAGCGGAAAGATGTCCAGTAATTCCTAGGGAAAAACAAGAGGGAAGCAAATCAGCAATTGGACCCATGGCCTTAAATGTCTACAGAGCAATGCAATGGATATGAATAATTAATGAGGATAATTTCACATTTAAACATGGTGCAAATGTGAATTCATAAGTATCACATTGATCCAACGGGATGAAAGATTCACAGTCAGAATATAGCATTGAGAGGATGAGGAGCTATACAAAAAGGAAGGTGTATGAGATACACACAAAAATATGAGACTTGAAAAGATCAATCAAGATTAATAACATGAAAAACATAAGTGTAAACCTAAGTATTTGGATGTAGGCTCAAAATTAACCTCCAAAATAACTTAAGAGAGGTCTAGTTTAACAGATCTTCAAATGAAAATAAGCTGAGACTTCTCAGGTTCTGGAAAACTTCAGATGAGTCTGTGGGTGCCAGCGTTGGTGACAAAAGGCAAACCTGGTCATGGATCACACGTCACATCTCATCTTTCCTGTATTCTGTACTGACTGTATCTACAGTCTTTTGTCCAACCCTAAACACTGTGTTTTAACAGGGTCTTATTGGCAATGGCACCCCACTCCAGTACTCCTGCCTGGAAAATCCCATGGATGGAGGAGCCTGAGAGGCTGCAGTCCGTGGGGTCGCTGAGGGTCAGACACGACTGAGTGACTTCCCTTTCACTTTTCACTTTCATGCGTTGGAGAAGGAAATGGCAACCCACTCCTGTGTTCTTGCCTAGAGAATCCCAGGGACGGGGGAGCCTGGTGGGCTGCCATCTATGGGGTCGTACAGAGTCGGACATGACTAAAGTGACCTAGCAGCATTAAGAACATGTAAGAGAACTGGAAGTATTTATCACAGGAAATTAAAAGAAAAATCCCTCTGGAGTCATATGATGCTTGATGTCTTTTCTTTGTGAAGGGCTACTATAAGGCAGAAAAATTAAGGTTTAGCTTACTCTGTATATTATAGAGGAAAGAATGCCAAGCAGAGTGTGGATTACAAACAGATTTTGATGAATTACAGGTATGTCTTTCTAACAGTGTCAGTTGTTCAAAGAATGGATTGAGCTCTCTTGTTAGAAGGGGGACCTTCTCTATATTAGAAGTTACTCAGCAGAGGTGAGAGAACCACTTGGTAATAAATGAAAACCAGATCTTACAGGCTTCTTTCAACTCTAGTAGTCTATGATGCTGGATAAAGGAAGTAAAAGAAGATGATGAATCAAAAGTAACTTCTAGGTTTTGAGGTTACATGCTTTGGAAAAGGTAATACAACCAACAGAGAGACAGACAAGGGAAGGAGAGATCTTTGGGAGAGTAAATGAAGGGAATGAGTTTGAGGAAATGGAAGAATGTTCAGATTGTATCAAGAGCATCAGTTTAAGTAGTTTCAAATCCAATTAATTTTTTTCTTTTCTCTGGACCTGGCACTTAAGACCTTATTCATTGGTTAAGGAATTGCAATTTATTAGTTGTTAAGGTGAGGAGGAAGGAAGGGAAGAAGGAACTAATATTCCCTGAGTCACTCTTAGACTTTAAATAGATTATCTCATTTAAACTTCCAACCCTATATAGGGTAGTATTATTTTACTCACTTACAGATGAGGAAATTAGAGTGAGAGAAGTTCATCATTTGCCCAAGATCAAATTACTGGTAGGGAGAAATAGTATTTACACCTAGATTTGTTTTATTCCAAAAGATAATATCCTTAATAAGGAAAATATATGAAAAGTCATGGGAAAAAAATTCTAATGTATCACCATCACCACACACACAAACTGTTCTAACAGTGGACATGCAAGTATGAAGGAACAGTATTTAGGCTTAGGGTGTACATACAAAATGCTTTTGGAGTTACATGATAGAAATCATTAAGAGTATGGATTTTGAATACATTTCTCTAATACTGAAAAGAAGACTGCAACTAAAACTTTCAGCATGCTAGAAATTCAAAAAATAGAGGAAAGTTTACACATACCGTCTATAATTCTGTAAAGGAGCAAATATCTAGTCACCATTCTTAATGGGAAAAAAATTTTGGTCATGGAAACTGTACCGAATTTTACTCCATAAAATGGTAAAAATTAATGTCCCCAAGTTACCAACTTATAAATTAATAAACTTTGATATATCTGAATAAAGTTCAACTTGACTTTGTTTAAAATGGAGACTTATACCTGTTTATGAAGATAGACTTAAAAATTCTAAGATAAAAATATTAAAGCAAAACCTCAGTTGCACTGAATGATATATGTATATATATATTTTATATATATGTAAACTATTTGAAAATTATTTCTCTATTAAACTTGATATAAATTAGTCAAATATTCATTTAATTGTCTCTTCATTTTTAAACCAAATTACATATATTCTGAATAAAGAGTACTTGCCACTTTTGCCTGAGGGTCAGTGGTTCCAAAGGGCTTCCCAGGTGGTAGCCCAGGTGATGCTAGTGGTAAAAACCTGCCTGCCCATGTGGAAGACACAAGAGACACAGGTTCAGCGTGACTGAAGCGACTTAGCACGCACACACTCATGCACGGGGGTTAAAGAGACTTTAGAACAGTGTTTAAGCCTAGATTCCAGTCATATTTTGAGGTCATTTATGTCCATATGCAATGATAAGCCAGTAGTAGTTCACCATAAAGAAAATCTGGGTAAATACATTCTTTATACATCAGTATAAACTAGAGACATTATTAAAAATAGAGACATTACTCTGCCTACAAAGGTCTGTATAGTCAAAGCTATGGTTTTTCCAGTAGTCATGTACAGATGTGAAAGCTGGACAATAAAAATGGCTGAATGCCAAAGAACTGATACTTTTGAACTGTGGTGTTGGAGAAGACTCTTGAGAGTCCCTTGGACAGCAAGGAGATCGAACCAGTCCATCCGAAAGGAAATCAACACTGAATATTCATTGGAAGGACTGACGCTGAAGCTGAAGCTCCAATACTTTGGCCACCTGATGCAAAGAGCTGCCTCACTGGAAAAGATCTTGATGCTGGGAAAGATAGAAAGCAGGAGGAGGAGGGGATGGCAGAGGACGAGATGGCATCACCAACTCAATGGACATGAGTTTGAGCCAGCTTTGGAAGTTGGTGATGGACAGGGAAGCCTGGCATGCTGCAGTCCATGGGGTTGCAAAGAATCAGACATGACTGAGCAACTGAACAACAATACATTGGTTACAGCTCTTTGATTTAATGTTCTGGTTTAATAGGAAACAAAATCTACTTTAATGGCTAGTAATTTAGATATTAGAGAGAACTGAAAAAACAAAGATTTAAAATAAGTTACTCATTTTTACATTTTTCCTAATTAAGTCCGTGTGATCCATTGTTACAAACATCACTATACAAATGCTTCAGAAAAAAATAATATGAAAATAAAGCATGTTCTATTTATGTGCTGTCTGAATACCTTATTGACAAGAACCATAACTTTTCCAGGTTCAGATGCTTTTTTCTTCTTGTCCAAGTGATCCTTGGCAACGTAAACGGCCACTCTGGTTTTCCCACTCCCTGTAGGGAGGCATATAATGATGTTCTTCCCCTCCAGGGCAGGCTGGGCCACTTCCAGCTGGTAAGGCCTGAGATTCAGCTCTGGCTCGGGGGAAGCTCTTTGAGCCATATTCTCATCATCTGAAGGAGGTTACAAGGAAGAAAATTAAGGAAACAGACAACCAAATAACTAAGGCTGGGAAGCCTGAAATGGAATTTTGGCCCCTTGCAGCTTAAACCTCCTCTCATATGGGGTCCAAACCAATCCATTTTCTGTTTTCTGTACCAAATGGGTCTCAGCTCTGTGTTTGCAGGACACAGCCCAAGCACACTGGAAGTGGCCTAGGGCATGGGAATGGAGAGGGCAGGGATTAATAGGATGGAGGACTAGGAAGGGGCAACACAGAGAAGTCTTTTCAGAGAGTGGGCAAATTCAAGTGGAAATGACTGTGGTGCAGGCTTGGCAGTTGATGAGTCTTAATGCCTCAGACTTGCCATTTCTTTGTGGAACCATTCTACCCCACCCAATTCTCTTTCACCAACAAATCAAGAGGGACGGGGAAAGCAGGACTCCTTGTTCTATATTCCCCCTCACTTTTTATTGCAAAGAAACACTAACGCCGATGCTACTTTCCTTCATGTGAAAAACTTTACCTGACAAACCAAATACCAAAAAGCATATCTATCTATCTTCTATCTGTAGATCATCTATCTTAAATGCCTAAAAATGGTTCCCCCAAGCCATTTTTGCCATTTAAGGCAACCAGATTAAGCTGTATTTAGGGAAAAGGTGCCAGCATTTCCATGCTAGCCTTCAAACTGTAAGTATGCAGTGAAAGATGAAAAACAATTTTGTTGGTTCATAACTGGATTATGACTAACTTTGCTATTTAGCTTTGCATGTGATTTTTATCACTTTCTTATAGGTATGTCTCCACACATTCATGTTTTCCTGAAACTCAAAGCACAATACATTAAAAATATTTTCAGCTAGTGTAGATCTCTACATTTAAAATACTGATAAAATACATACTAACATACATTAATTTTATAAACATTAGAATAAAATCATTATAATATATCTTGGTTTAAATATACATTTTTTAGAAGTGGATGAGTTTATCTATATTAGTCAGGGAGAAAGATCTAAAAATGTATAACTTATCATGTGGAATGCAGTAAAATAAATATTGTATCAATTTAAAAGCCCATCTTTTGCTTTATGTAATCACAAGAAAAAAAATGAAATGACAGCACTTATCAGTATTTCATTACACATGAAGTAAGCATTCTCTCTCTTATCAACAAATGCAATAAAATTAAACTAACAGAATCCCATTAACTTCAAAAAAAGTTGCTGATTGTTCCATTTCAGCAACTGGATGATTTTGTTTAACCAGGTTTTAACTTGCTGTGATAGCACTATCTGAACAGGTAGGAAAATTCACACCAAATACCACTTAGTAAGAGTCATCTACTAACCTGGCAGGAAATTTGCCTTCTGTTTGGATGAGTAAACATATACGCAATACATTTACCTTATCATTGGCTCATCTGCTGATTCATTTATTAGGATTGTCAAGAAGAACTCATTCAAGATCACTAGCTTTTAAAAGCACATTGACAAGTTTTCTTTCCATGCTTGTCTTTGAACTCTATAGCAATAATAATAACCCATCCTCTATTATATTCACATAAGATTCAAATTGACTTCAGAATATCATTGTGCTGTGCTCAGTCGTGTCTGACTCTGCGACCCCATGGACTGTGGACCGCCAGGCTCCTCTGTCCATAGAATTTTCCAGGCAAAAATACTGGAGTGGGTTGTCACTTCCTACTCCAGATGATATTCCTGACCAAGGGATCTAAACCATGTCTCTTGTGACTTCTGCATTGGCAAGGGTTTTTTTTTTTTTTACCACTAGCGCCACCTGGGAAGCCCAGAGAGCTCAATACCATCCATATTTTTTTGAGTCAAGTCTAGGAAACTTGATTGGTAGCCTCAAGTTTAAAAGAGAGGCACAGAGTGAATACGGAAAAAATCAGAGTTGGATTCAGTGTGAGGATAGCATCCAAAGAAAAAGAGCTGGGTGAGTGCTAAATATTCAGCCTGATTCTTGCCTTATCACATCCTCTGACACAGGAATGAAAGAATATATCCACATACGCAATGAAAAGAGAATTTTCTCTTCTCTGTCACCAGAAGGAGAGAGTTGGGCTGGTGTCAGGGAGCCAGGAGCCAATTTCCTTTATAAAAAAAAAAATGTTTGGGTTTTGTTTGTTTGTTGTTTGCTTCTTTTTGGCTCTCTTCAAAAAAAGCAAAATTAATTAAATGCAATAACGAAGATGGTATTTAAAACATGCACAGGCTTTGAATAATATTGTGCCCATCCTCTATAATAAGTATTTATCAAAGACCTTAAGATTATACTATACCATACAAATGGTCAGAAAATGAAACCAAATAAGGCTTAAATAATAACATTCTATTGAAACTACACCATGTGGCAAATTTCATTCTCACATTGATTTTTGACAGCTGAGTTATTCTTGGAGAGAAAAGGTCTGTCACTGCATGTGTTTGAAAATGACAAAGTACTCCTTTACCTATAGTATGTAACCTCAGAAAAATATATCATTCCAGCTGGACAAATATTAATAGATATTACCTCAAAATAGTAGGAAACACTTTCTACATATCAGGCCAATGTGCATTGCCAAAAACATTGCCACCTTGCAAGAAGCAGTATATCCCTCTGAGACTGAGGAACAGAAAAACAAAAAAGCCTCTCACGGTATAATTAAAATATTTAAACGTCAAAAGTACCACTAATTATGCTTTACTATGGCATAATAATACTATGAAGGAACATAATGTCACATCCACGATTCTTATGCCTCATAATGTAACCTCTAAACGTGGACAAAGGGCGTGTGGAATAGGGTCCCTTTGATGTCAACTTCAGAAATTAAAACATAATCCCAAACACTGCAATGCTTTCAGTGAGTCAGTGCGTGTTTAACAATTTGCAGTTTACATAAATCTATCTTAAACTGATTTGTATGTCAACTTATAGCATGCACATGAAAGAAAGGAATTTCACAATTTTATGATTTCAGAATTTTGCTATTCACTATGCAGTCTTATACTCACTAGTCTTTATTCTTAAGCACTAACCATCCAGAACTTCAATGAGTTGCCCTTTAAAAATGTGTTTGTCTTCAAATGTATTTGCCTTTGGAAATGTATTTGCTTTTTAAAAGTAGGTTGCATTCAGATTTATCACGCCTTTCATGCCATATTGAAGACTGAAAATCAGTAAATAGTTGCATTTGCTAACAGTGCTAAACAGACAAAATGCCCTGCACATAGAGGATATCTATTAGATAGTAATTAAATGAATGAATATTTTTGAAAAGCCCTTACTCAGGCAAACAAAAATTAGGAGAAGGTCCAGAAGCTTAAAGCAATCATAAAGATGTTAAATATTAGCTAGAGTGTATTTTGAGTTCTAGTATCAATAGCATTTAATAAAAATGTTAATTATTAAATTTAACAGTTGTATAACAAGCACAGAAAAAACAAATAAAAGCCACAGAAATATGCACATGCCAAGAACTTAATATTAACACTGACTAAATTGAACAGAAAATTAATTAACCCTTTTTAATTAACATTAAAGTTATGACTGACATTTGGTGAATTGAGTTTCCTCAAATCAGCTTGTTCTAAGTTATTTGGGGGTTATTAAGAGACAAGAGCATTTGAGGTGGTACATTTCCTTTGGGAAAGCTTTTAGGGCAGATGGCCATCTTTATGTAAACTGTTTTGCCCTTTTAGGCCTATTGTAGATGTAAATTTCTATAATCCTTCAGACAACGCAGGGTAATATGAAGTACACAATATTTTCTAAGTGTTTTCTATACTCAGTCACAGAATGAATGAAGAATAGTCTCTTAATTTGCCATTCTGCTGCTGCTTCTTTGCTGACCATATTGCTAAACACTGATTTTTGTTTGCACTAATTTGTTAATTTTAATAATATTTATTCAAACACACAAATATTAGAAAGACATGCAAGGGCCTATCACCCATTCTTAATGTTAACATTTCACCTCAGTAGTAATAATGGAAATGCACATTGAAAGGACAGAAAGAAGAGATAAGAAATGGATCAGACTGACCAAAGCTAGGGAGTCTGATAACAGGAAGTCTTGCTAAAGTGTGGAGATTGGGAAGAGGCCCTCTTATTTACTGTATGTGTGTATGCTCAGTTACTAAATTGTGTCCAATTCTTTGTGACTCTATGGACTATAAGCCTTCCAGGCTCCTCTGTCCATGGGATTTTCCAGGCAAGAATACAGGAATAGGTTGCCATTTCCTTCTCCAGGAGATATTCCTGACCCAGAGATTGGACCTACATCTCTTGCTTGGCAGGTGGACTCTTTACTACCACACTGCCTGGGAAGTGGGTGGGATATCAAACTGATACAAAGAACAATTTGGGAAATATCTAGTAAATTTCTCATTTAGTGATGAAAATACTTTGCAAACTCAATTAAAGGGATGTTTATAAATATTGAAATTCTTTTAACTATATGTGTATAATATAAAGCTTAAGAGGGACTCATTAAATGCCATTAACTATAGTCACACTCATTTATATTACTTTTATTTATAATGTATTTTAATTTTTTAAAATGCAGGGGTTGGAAATAAATGTATAAAATTGAGTATATAATTTAAAAGCAGTCAAATTAATTGAAACAGATCACATAAATAAAACAGATTTCATGGTTCTATGGAATGTGGCATATGCCAGACCAAAAAGCTATGTACCGGATCAAAATTAGAGACCTTGAGTCTAAGACTTGTAAGTTGTACTTTTCAAGAAAGTGAATGGCAAAGTTCCAAAACTATTTCAACTGTAGAAAAGAATTGCTTTAATTGCATAAATACATTAGGGAGGGTATGAACAGCCCCCATGCGTTCCACTATATGGTGTCTTATTTCACACTTTTTAAGGTTTACACAACAGTTAGGCAGTACCTGAATCACTTCCCATGGTGCCTGAATCACTGCCCATGTTGCTGTTATGTCCAAGACTTTCATCTAAGCAGCTGACACTTCCTTCTGCCAAACTTGTGTCTGATTCTGCAAAGGAAAACATTTTAAAATATTTTAAAAATATTTCTGAGAATAAACGTATTTTAACTGCACACCTCTACAGCACACAGTACATACAGTTCAATGCAAGTGGAGAAGGTACATCCAGACAATCATGAATAAAAGGTAAGAGTTTCTGGCAAGCAATGTTTAAAAACTCCACTATGAATGAGCAGCTGTCGGGGACTGAATCAAATACATGTATTTACCTAGTTAAAGTACTGTACATCCAATATGAGGGCTCATGCAAATTCGTAAGGAGTTACAACTTTTGTTGTCCCCCTTTGTGTAAATTTTGTCCAAAAAAATATCTGAGCCTGATATTATCATTTAAGCATAAGTACTATGTAGAAACCGTTGAGTCATCTGCATGTAAAATGGTAGAGAATTATTGTTATAGAACAATTAATGAATTAATGAAGAACATGGTTCTACTGATAAGTTATGAAAACAGCAACTCTGATACACATAAACTAAAATCTCACAAAGAATTTACTCAGACTATCAGGCAAGCCTGACATTGCAGGGGCACTAGAAGCTTACGTGAGGTTGGAAATTATTTTTTTCTTTCTTATAATTAAACTAAGCTTCCATCAAGAATGACAATTAATACAAGTGGAAAGGACACATTTCACTTATTAATCCTAATTTTTTTCTTTTGTTCTTTTCAATACTCAGCATCAATTCCTTTTGAAAAACCTTAGGCTTCTCTCCTTACAGTTCATTTCCAAGGATTTATGCAATCCCATCCGCAAGGATCAGAACTATAGCTAAACTGGTAAAAATAAATGAAAGATGGTTACAGATGTTGGTTTTGGAATTAAAAGACTTGTGAAATTTGCTGTTGGCAATGCTATGAGCCTAACTTCCTTCCCCTTGTTTAAAATTGGGCCAGCAGAGGTACAAGTTATTATATATAAAATAAGCTATAAGAATATGTTGTAGAACACAATAAATATAGCCAATATTTTATAATAGCTATAAATGGAGTATAACCTTTAAAAATTGTGCATACCTGTAACCTATATAAGGTTGGTGGCCATAGTGGTAAAGAAACTGTCTACCAGTGCAGGAGATGTGGGTTCAATCCTTGGATCAGGAAGATCCCCTGGAGGAGGGCATGACAACCCACTCCAGTTTTCTTGCTTGGAGAATCCCCATGAGCAGAGGAGCCTGGTGGGCTACAGGCTAAGGGTTGCAAAGAGTCGGACACGACTGAAGTGACTTAGCACACATGCACACATGTAACCTATATGAATATTGCATATCAACTATACTTCAATAAAATAAAAAATAAAATGGAGTCAGCACAATTTTCTTCACAGTATTTGACAACCATGTAGTAATCTTAGGTATAACAAGTTCTTTGCACATACTTGTTGGTGATTGAAAAATGAAATAAAATTCAAGTAGTTGGTGGATTACTAAGGCAAGAGTGTCATTTAAAAATATTTGGGGAATTCCCTGGTGGTCCAGTGGGTAGGACTCAGCACCTTCACTGCCAGGGTCTGGGATTCAATCCCTCATCAGGGAACTATCAAGCCAGGTAGTGTGGTCTAAAATGAATAAATAAATAATAAACAATAAACCATCTTTAAAATTAATATTTCATAATATTTATACTTGTGAGATTATTATTTTATGCTAGAGTTCTCACATGCACTACGTAAATTATATTAAAGTAAGATTACGCTAAGTAAGGTCTTCCCAGGTGGTGCTTATGGTAAAGAACCTGCCTGCAAATGCAGGAGACACAAGAGGTATGGGTTTGATCCCCTCATGCAGGTCAGGAAGATCCCCAGGTGGAAGGCATGGCAACCCACTTCAGTATTCTTGCCCGGAGAATCCCATGGACAGAGGAGCCTGGCAGGCTACAGTCCATAGCATCGCAAAGAGTCAGACGACACTGAGCATGAATGCACCATGAAGCTAAGTAAAACTAGTCTGAATGTCCCATACTTAAACTGGAATTAGAAACAGGTGATAAAGAGACACAGTATGTTATCAATAAAACATGTCTAAACATGGACAATATATAACTCCTTAAAACTACAATATCAAAAAAAAAAACCCAAAAAACTACAGTATCTTCTTTTTCTTTAACCATTATTTATTTTTTTAAGTCTGGTCTGTGGAAGTATAATTTCCATACTATAAAAACCACTCTTTTTAGGTGGATATGAGTTTAACCTCAAAATTTGTCCTCAGACCCCGCCATTGTCACTTCCCTCCTGCTGTCCCCTAGCAATCACTGGTTTGGTTTCTGTCTCTAGAGTTTTGTCTTTTTCAGAATGTCATATTGATGAATTGAGGCAATATGTAGCCTTTATGTTTGGCTTCATTAATTTAGAATAAGACCTTCAAGATGCATTCACGTTGTTATTTATATCAGTAATTTGTTCCTTTTTACTGCCGACTACTATTCCACTGAGCATCTGTGAAGTATGGCTGTGACATCTCCCTTCCAACTTGGATAAGCCTACTTAGCTTGGGAAACGTAATGGAATTACAGCCAATACAAATTAAATATATGAGATAGCTTTCTTAAAAGTTAAAAGAAAGCAGATAAGAAATTTATAAAAAAAAATTCTCAATGGACTTGCATACTGTTTAAGTATATTAGCACAACACAAATATACTCATGTGAAAATACTGTGCTTATCAGTTGTCATAGATTAGCTCTGAAACTCAGATTTGAGGAATCCCTTATGATCACACGGGAAAACCTGTATATCTCGCTGAGAGATTTTAAATATGGCACTTTGCAATTCCCAGAGGTATGCCTTGTTAGGCGCTCAGAGGCGAGTGTGGGATAGAACTGTCAAGTAGAAGAGCGTTTTGGGCAGATGTACCGATGAAAGAGAATATGAGTTGTAAGGAAAAGGCAAGGTGTAAAATGAGGTGGGGAAAATGTCATTGCAAGGATAATTCTAGATATAGAAAGATAAATTAAGATTTTTAAGGCAAAAAAAGTGAATTTTGACAGGCATTTTACTTGTTTTAAATGTGGTATAGAGAACTGGAGACAATGCCAAAAACACTGAAAAATACTAACAAATAACTGAACTGACTGATTATCTAAAATGAAACACTGTATCTTTAAGTTTTTCACTGAATATAATCCAGATGAAAATTATACTTGATTTTCATTTCATTTTCTAATCACTAGCAGTTAAGCCATTATCTTAAACATACTCCATGTATATGTAAAGTCAAGATTTTCCCCAAGCTTTCTTATAGCATATATAAGGTTTGAGAGAGCTGCTTAATGCAACGTGCATGAATAATATATGACTATTAAAGAAAAATACTACCAAAATAGGATATTATTAATTAAGTTCATTATCTGGATTATTTTGGGTTAGTAAACAAATCTACAATGTGTCAGAGGACACTGAGCTCAGTGCTTACACAGATGTAAATGATATTTTAAGCTCTCAGCATCCTCTGTGGTAGATACCCATTATCACCTCAGTTTCATAGGTGAGAAACCAAGTCTCAGAGAGGGTAAATCATTTATCCATATCACACAGCTAGAATGGAACAGAGCTGGGAATCCCATTTTCTGAATTCAAGTCTAATATTCCAGCGTTTTTTGCCCAGTGCTAAGCATGCCGATGATCTGTTATAAGCTTTGTAAACAAGTGAACAATACTATATCCATAGAGTTAATTGCAATGATTTTTTTTAAAGCATACAAACATTTGCATTATAATGCCAGTTTTTCTAACAATCTTGAAGAGGCTTATCTTTCCAGGGAAAAAGTTAGAGATTATTTTATTTTGCTAACTACCATTTCTGATTTCATCCACAAATTTTCATTTACTTTACTTTTAAACATCCACACTGTCTTTTTTTAAAAAAAAATTATATAGGAGTACAGTTGATTAAACATCTACACTAAGTTCTAAATATTCTCTGCACACAAATAAAACAGGAACATTTCTATCCTTCTTGGATAAAATTAATTGTGGTAATTCTGCTAGACATCATTATTAAAATGAAAGTGGACATAGAGAGGTCTATATCTTTGTCATTTTAAGGACATATAAATCTCCAGTTTTTCAACACAAAAATAATTTTGTTTCCTCAGCAGCAATTTCTTATGCATTTGATATATTTTTTCTTTCATAGAAACAAAAATACTAAAGGAAATAGCCCTAATAATTAAAGAAAATATTTTGTTTCTTGATAACATTGAGAATGCTTTCTCCAGAGATTTTCTTCATGCTTTTACTTAAAAAAATCATGTAACCCACACACACGCACACCAAAAAGTCAGATCAAAAAAGTGTTATATGATGAAAAAATTAAACCAACCTATTGAATTTATAAACCAAGAGTTCCTGCAGTTGATTATATAGGATTATCATGTGTCATTCTTTGTACTTTTCACAGTATCAATCTGGATTTATGTCTTAATGACTAAAGTCATGTGTCTATGATTTTAAAATAGCTCAGATAAATAATCAATTGGAGGCTGGGTGTTCCCATGAAAACGTGCTGTGGAGTCAAACAAATTAGTCTCCAGATCTGAGCTCAGCCACTGCTAACAAGTGACTTACACTTTTTACCTTTTTAAAATATAGATAGCAATTTCTACTTTCTCCTTTATTGTGAGAATGATTCTGTTAGATCAAATAAATAAATCTTTAAGAGAAAGAAATCTTAAATTCTCATAAAGTGGCTGTTTACATGAGCTATGAATATTAGAGTTAGATTATATAACAAGTTTAATTAACTTTTAGATAGATGTCATTTCCTTTAGGAAAAATATCAAAGGTAGCTATGAAATGGATTAGAATATGTTGGTAATTTCTGTTTAAAGAAAAGCAGTTATTCCTATGAAACTGCTGGAATGAAGAAAAACAATATTTATTCTGTTAAAAAGACAGGATTTTCGATAATAATTTTGTAAACAACACGATAAAGAACAGCTTTTCCTATAATAATAGTGTCTAAGACCAGTCTATAAAACATGGGAGAAAAAAAAAACTGCCTCATTTTACAATCACCTCTTGAATAGTTTACAAATAAGACAGAAATACTAACCTGAATCTGAGAAATTATATATTTAATAGCCTATGGAACTTTAAATACTTTAAAATATTTTTAAACCATTTAGAAGCCAAAAAAAATTTTTTTTTTTAATTTCAAATGAAAAAAAAAACCTCCTCCTTGAAGGCCTTTTTAGATCTATTTCAATGTAAAGTTTGCCCTCTGCTGGAAAAATGCTATATTAACAATGAGTTGATAAATACATTGTTTATTCAACCTAAGAACTGAGCTTCATTAGATAAAACACCAATTGGTGCTTACTTCCATCTCTACCAGGTGGTGTTCCTCTTAATTTCAGCTTAAGATGCGTTTATAACTTCATAGAAGAGTCTTCCTTTCTTACCTCTTGCCTCAGCCTTTCCTTCTCTTTGCTCGAAAGTGGTTTTTGCATCACATTAGGAAGGGGGCCAGAGCCTCAGAGCTACGGAGAAAGAAGGGCACCAGCAAAACCAATGGTTCTCCTGAGAGGCAGTGCTTATAAAGTATGCAAATGGTCTGATTTCACTTGCCAGGTAACGGTATATCTATTCGAGTTCTGACCTCTCAATGCACATTAGCTTCACTTCTTCAACTATCCCTTCCTTCCCTCTAGTTGCATAATCCCCAAAGTCTGGAACAGCAAAGATCATCCCAAGCTTCAAACACATGTGTATATATGTGCGTTCATGCGGACTCAGGCTCGTTACAAGTGTGCTTACTGTCATACTACTAATAATACTAATCTCCTTTTCTTTTGAAATAACTATCTTTTCTTAAAGGAGATAGATGACTTTTATTTTCAGCTCTATGTATATGGATTTGTGTGTGCGTGTGCGCGCGCGCACACACACACACACACACACACACACACTTACATTTTGGTCTGTCAAATTCTGCTCTCTGTGCCAGGGAACATGTGTTCCCGCAGAATGGAGAGAAGCCACCTCCACCCACCTTGCATATTCTCTCCTGGATCCAAGCTTCTAGGAAATGAGTTCCCCAAAGGAAAAAAAAAAAATCTTCTAGAGCCACAGGCCCACATGGCTATCCACCGAGCGCCTCTGCTCCTGTTTATAGAATTCACTCTGCTGAAGTGTTTCAGTCAGATTAAATTAGAATTGTGTTTATTGATGTTGGCTTAAACTGTGTCATCTATGCCCTTTAGCCTCTGGACTTGAGTCTTAAAGAGAAAGATAGTGATTTAAGTACAGGGTTGTAGGGATAGTCATACCCACTGCTGCTGCTGCTGCTGCTAAGTCGCTTCAGTCGTGTCCGACTCTGTGCGACCCCATAGATGGCAGCCCACCAGGCTCCTCAGTCCCTGGGACTCTCTAGGCAAGAATATTGGAGTGGGTTGCCATTTCCTTCTCCAATGCCATACCCACTAGAGTGACCCATTCATTCACTGCCTGTCAGTAACAGGTAAAAGTCTGAGCGCAGAGTCTGTTATGAGTGATAAGCATGATGACCACATGGGAAGTAAGTCTTGGCAATGCAGGGTGTAGGAATGCATGCAAGACAGATGGGAAGTGGAAACCTCTTTGGTTGGTAGGTACCCTTTAGGAAAAGCTATCCAAGTTATGTGGATCTGAGGAAAGTACGGAGAGAGGTGCATTTAAAGGTATCCTGGTTGGGACTTTCCTGGCGGTCCAGTGGTTAAGATGTTGCCTTCTAGTGCAGAGGGTGAGGGTTTGATCCCTGGTTGGGGAGCTAAGATTCCACCTGCCTCGTGGACCAAAAAAAAAAAAAACATAAAACATCAGCAATACTGTAAAAAATTAAATAAAGACTTTAAAGATGGTCCACATTAAAAAAAATTATTTAAACCGATAAAGGCAAATCCTGGTAAATATTCAGTAGTAACTTTGGGGGAGGAAAAAAAAAGTGACAATTTAAAAGTGTTTGCCACATTGATTTGTCGACTTGATTTGTAAGTTCTATTTGATCTAATTTAATAAGACAAAGATCTAGTTCAAAAATAAAATAAAAGTGCTTGCCAACATTGATGGTGTTCATATTCCCCACCATGACTGCTTTCAAGCTACCAGCATGATGTCACCTAGTGGAGCTGGGAAGAGATGTACACGCTGGGCTCCTGCAATCCAGAAGGAACCCGTTCCAGCACCCTGATGGATAAATTTCTGTAATGAAACACTCTCCTACAAACACCATCTGAAATCATCACATGCTTTGGGCTAATATTCCATAATTGTCTGAATGATAAACATTTAAGAGGGTTTTTTTTTTTTTTGCCTCAGGACAAGCCTTTGTAAAGATCAGTAAAAGAAACCTGCTAACTTTCATTGATCCTAGAAATCTTACTTCCCATAGCCTCCTTCATAAATGCTCCTCTGGAATCCAACTGTTTCCCTACCCATATTTTTCACAGAATTTTGCTATGTTTATTATTAATACAACTGGATTTTCATATGTTTAATGTGTGGGAGCATGCTCAGACACTCGGTAGTGGCCGACTCTCTGCAACCCCATGGACTGTATAACCCACTGGACTCCTCTGCCCATGTGTTAATTATACCTGGATAAATTTTTATAAACTTTATTTTTTAGCAGTTTTAGGTTTCTAGCAAAATTGAGTAGAAGGTAGAGAGGTTATATATAACCTCCTCCATTATGAATACCCACTAAAGCACATTTTGAACTTTCTTTATACCTGCACTTTTGCTTATGCTATCCATACAACGGAAAGTGTTGGCTGCCACTTCTGTTTACAAACCCAACACAGGGCCTTCAAAGCTCAGATGAACTGCCTTCCATTCCTCCTCTGTGGTAAGTCTTCCCAGGCTTCTCCTCTAACATATTCTCTTTTCCTAGAGACAGATTACTGTCTGTGTTTAGGGGCACAAAACTTGTTTTCTTGAACTGGATTAAAAACTTGGGTGAGGACAGTACCCTAGTGCTTGGCTAGAACATATTCTCAGCTTCTGCTGCTGCTGCTGCTAAATCACTTCAGTCCTGTCCGACTCTGTGCGACCCCATAGATGGCAGCCCACCAGGCTCCCCCGTCCCTGGGATTCTCCAGGCAAGAACACTGGAGTGGGTTGCCATTCCCTCCTCCAACGCATGAAAGTGAAAAGTGAAAGTGAAGTCGCTCAGTCGTGTCTGACCCTCAGCGACCTCATGGACTGCAGCCTTCCAGGTTCCTCCATCCATGGGATTTTTCCAGGCAAGAGTACTGGAGTGGGGTGCCATTCCCTTCTCTGATTCTCAGCTTCTATTCCTATTCAAATAGAGAAGGTAACGTCTAATGATCAAATTAAAATCACCACATTTGTTGAAACTCTGCTGAAAAAACTTTAAGCTTGTAGCCATATAAAAATCATGAAAATAAATCCAACACGTATTCGCTGCACAGCAGAGAGGTTTCTGATATTCTCACTCCTGAGATATGAACAGTAATCCTCCTAGAACTATTATGCAATTGGGGGTCGTATAACTAACCTAGATGTCTCTCGGTGGGTTTCAAACAAAATGCAATCCTAGATTTTCTTTTAACAAACACAAAACAGCAGTTGTAACAAACTCTCTCTCTCTTTCTCAAGTCAAAATAATATTTGCCTCTTGGATTTCTGTATTTCTAGTTCCCAATAATTAATATAACTAAATTTAGAAGGGATAGAGATGTAAAGGAGAGCTATCTAAATTCAGAGCAATCCTATAATAGTATGAGTGATCTCTCACAGTATTATTGAAGACTGCTGTATCAATTATCTTTCCCACTAAGCTCTCAAGTGCTATGTGGTATGTATTTCTAGAGATTCTAAAAATCTCTAAATCTCTAGAGGTTAGTACTAAAGAACATTATTCTGGTCCGCAAGTGCAAGGATAAATTTTGTGGCATTTTTACAGAGATTACTATAGACCAAGTCTAAGATTGGACTTTGGTCTATAAAAAGGCAAAACAAAACAACAACAAAAAGAATGCTCTAACAGATTGGGCCAGAAAGAAGGAGGCTGTTTTATAAAGGTCAATTTTTAAACCCCTCCTACAGAACATGATCTATGCAAAATATATCCACAATATATTCCAAAGCATAATGTCACCGGATAAACCTAAGGAGTGGAACATATGGGGGAATATGAAAAAGAAGGTATTAAAGTCTGAAAACAAGCAGGTTGGTAAGCTCATTAGCTGGGGTGGAATTTTAAAATCTTCACGTGAACGAATATATAAATCAAAATATACACATGCACTCACAGTCATGCGCACTATGTATTCACACATGGCACACTCATCCTGTTACATTATAATCGTCCACCCGGGAACAGCGACATTCTACTCTCTTTATAAATGTCAAAGCGCCCTCTGCTGTCCAATCTGAAGAATTTGCATTTTCTAGTTTCATAACGGAAATCCAGCGAAGAATGGTAAAAGAAGTTTGGGGGATTATCTGCGGAATTCTGCATAAATGTAAGTTCATCCCAAACACAATAAATTTTATTATTTAGTTTTAAATCTCATTTGCTTTGTTTTTATATAATTATAGGGCACTAATTTATAAAATAGTGTATTAAAAAGGTCAACTTTTAAAGTAAAATAACTACTTATTTTAACAAAGTTAACAGTAGAAATTAAAAATGATTGCATAACCAATTTTACCATAAGCCTATAAAATTAACATATACCAGATAACTGCATATTTTCTATAGTTAAATTATTTTTAATAGAAGAAAATGAATGTGGGCTTTGTGTCCCTCTGATATTTTCTAGGGACATGTGGTCCAGAGAAACATCAAAGTTTTCCAATAGTTTCTTGTTAGAAAATGACCAGTTACTACAGAAAGCAGAACTACTACATCCAGCATGAAAATTCTATGAATAGTCTGAGAACTATTCAAATATCCTTTAGAAATTATTGTATTAGTGTGGGAAAAAACAGATTATTGCATTAGTGTGGGTCAATCTTAATTATTAACCACTTTTTAAAGGGAAGCAGTTCAAAGGAGAAAGGAAGAAGAAAGGCCAACCCCAGATGCAGAGGCATGACAAAACTGACTGTCCAGGACTACCCACTAGGGAATTCTGATCTATCACACCCAGGTTGAAGGAAAGATGTGATTAAAATTAGTTTCACAGTAGGCTACTGTTACTAACGCTAGTGTGTCTTACCTGACAGGAGTGTTAAGGAGTAAAAAAGGTTTAAAACAATATATAAAAAATCTTTGCCTTAAAACTATAAATAGTTATCATTTGTATCCACAAAGACTATTGGGCACTGAAAAAAAATTTTAGAAATTGATTTGGAAATAAAACTTAGAGAAGTCTAATTTAAAATTAGAAATAATTCAAGCCACATTTTTTCTTTTTGCATATGAAATTTCTTATTTATAGAATGTGTGTAGCTTAAGTAATAAGTTTCTTTCAATGCTACCTTGGTAACTGTACTTGGAATCTTAACCTGATGTACTGAAATTCAAACTAAAGATTATACATTATCAATATCAGTAAATGCACAAAATTATGTAAATTGGTATTATTGAATATTTTCAATATTGAATACTTTCATCTTTATCCTGATTGTTAAGCTTGCCAAAGAATAACAATGTAGGCAAAATCCTTCTACAGTTAATTTTGCAACAAAAACTTCCATCAAAAGAATTCCAATAACTTCTTTGGGGGTAATGATTCTTTAAAAGTCATTTACATCAGTAATTCTTAGTTCTGAAGAACAACAAAAGAAACAAATAACCGGGATGATCTACATCTATCAGGAGCAGTGTCAAGGCCTGAAGCAGAAGGCATTATGCTTTCCCATCCACACAAGAAGTTCAGACAGCACAGGAACCTCACAGCCTAGTAGCTGTTGAAGTCTGGAATTGGAGGGAGTCCTCAGATGACGATACAGTTTGTTGTACATGTCCTCAGACTAGTACACATCTTAACAGCCTGTAGTTTTCTTCCACAGCACTTTGTGCAGTTACAGAGTGACTACTGCTTGGCTGACATGCCCATCACTGAAAGCTCCACTGGGCCAGAAGCCAGTTCTCTTTTGTTCCATCACAGTATTTACAGTGCTGCACTGAACAGTGCATGCCTGGCACACAATAGGAGTTTAATAAAGATTTGTTAAAAGGAAGAAGTGGAAGAAAGGGAGGGAAGGGACCCCAAGAAGGAAAACAAACCCTTTCCTGTTCCTCAAGACCATTATTGTAAAATCCAGATTTTTTCACATGATGCAAATTTACATTCTTTATTAAATAGTAAAGAAACAGTTTTTTGTTTGTTTGTTTGTTTGTTTGTTTTTAAGGCTGTACCATGCATGGCCGTGGAATCCTTGTTCCCTGACTAGGGATTGAACTCACGCCCTGCTGAAGTGGACTCTTAGAGTCTTAACCACTGGATCATCAGGGAAGTCCCAGAAAACAGATTAAAAAAAAAAAAAAAGTTTTGCATTTTTGTCCTTGCTCAGACTCTGAATGTTCCACAGATACTGCAGGCTGACAAGATGCATTAGGCTGGCAAGTTTGATGAAAACCCTTCATTTGAGATGAAGATCGACTACCAGCCTCAGTCCTGGGTTTAATTCCTTCTAGTGTGAACTTAGAAAATAGCCAGTAACCCACAAAAATGTCAGGTAGCCTAACAAGGAAATTTATTAAAACGTGAAAAATCCACATTCAGGTAGTAATTTTGGTATTCCTATACAACCATGATTTCTGAAAGAAAGCACAGCTGCTGAAATGAAAAAAAAGATCCTCTAGAATTCAGGTTTGCTATTCTGTACATTAAATTGTGGTCCAAGACCAGCTGTAGCAGCATCATCTGGGAACAAGTGAATAGGACAGAATCTCTGTCTCCACACAGAACCTATGAATCAAAGTCTGCATTTCAGTAAGACCCCCTCCTCCAGGTGACTCATAAACACATTAATGCTTCAGAAGTATCCCACAAAAAACCCAACACCTTAAATAAACAAGGCTAAACTGCAGGCAAGCTATAAAAGACCTTGGTACCATTTATGACAAAGAATTGCTACCCTATATATTTAGCTAATTCACCTAAACCAGCAAGAAGAATATAAATGCCCTAAAAGAAAAATAATTAGCAACAACAACAAAAAGAATGAACTTGTAAATACGTTTTTCACTGGAAATTAAAAACTCAAATTCAGGTAGTAACATAGCAAATTGGTAAAGTTTAAAAACAGCATTGCCCACTCTTGTACAAGAGACTTCAGGACAGTAAGTATTCCCCTATATTTTTTGGTACAATTTCCTGGAGTAAAATATGGCATTAAATATCAAATGTCTTAAAACTATAGAAATCATTTGATCCAGAAATTTCAATTAGGTAATATGTCTTTAAGAATTAAACTAGGTGGGGAGAGATGAATTGAGAGCTTGGGGTTAGCAGACACAAATTATTACATAGAGAATGGATGAACAACAAAGCCCCACTGTACAGAATAAAGAACTATAGTCAATACCCTGTAATAAACAAACCATAAAGGAAAAAAAAAATGAAAAAGAATGTGTATATATATATATATATATATGAATTACTTTGCTGTAAGCAGATATTGAGACAACACTGTAAATCAATTATACTTCAATAAAGTAAAATTTAAAAAATAAAACATAAATTTAAAAAGAATTAAACTCAGATATAAATACAAAGAGTTATTGCACCATTATTCATGATGTAGAAATTTGGAGACATCCTAAATGTTCAAAAGGTGGTTAATTAACTAAAAAGCGTCCAATAGATGGAATTGTTATTCAATTGTTAAAAATCATGCTATAGAAGAATATCTAATAAATACAGGAGAAATGCCATTGTATACAGACATCCAGGTATGTAAACAAATGAGAAGAACAAATACCCAAATATGAAAAGCAAGGTATTTTATTGGGAAAGGGGGAGTGGTTTTTTCCTTTGTTTTCTGTTTTCCAAATTTCCTACAACGCAGCTATATTACTTTTCTGAGTTGAAAACAGCGTATTTTGCAGTAGTGTGATAGAGTCAGCTTCTACGGGCCCACAGGGATAACTGTTAAATTTTCTGGAATTTTGTGGAATTTTATTAATGTTAAGCACAAGCCTCTTTACAAATTAAATAATATGGACTTACTGACTAAATTATACTAAAGGTAATGAATACTTAACACTCATCATTTTCTAATCATTTTTGTAGATTTTACCATCATCAGCGATGCTGAGGCTATTTAAGTCTATCGTCTCCATGTAATAAATAGCAAATAATGTACTGTACATCTATTCCCAACTTAGTGTTCAGTGACATTATGTGGATGCTTGAAAGTAGCCATGGTGCAAGTATTCACACCATGAAGACGGCATGTCCTAAACATCAAGGCTTTTTCTTTTCCTTAGAGGGCTGCTTGGTAAGCATTTACTAGTATACAGCAGACTTCCAGCAACTATTGCTAGTGAAAAATGAACGTGGCCATTTGAGGGGGCACAGCAGACGGAGAGAAGGCTTTTCCTACTATGAGAAAGCTAGGGAGAGGAAATGGTTAAATTTGTTTCATTCTTCCAAGCCTGTTTCATATCAAAAGAGGTGGATATGGTGGTTTCTAGTACCCACACCAAATAGTTACTGAAATTCAAGCAAACTCTTGTTTAGCACCCATTTATCTTCCTTTCTACAATCTTGGTTTTGGTTTCTACAAACCAGCCTAACCTTTCTGTGACACCCTAATCTGTAAAAAAGGGAAAAGGTAATACCTTCATTTAATTCTCAGAACTTTGGATGAGTCAAACTGATTCATGTACTTGAAAGTACTTTGAAAATCATGGGATGCACTTATGATATTTACCATATGACAAGAACCATGGACATGTTTATAAAATAAAATTAGAACTGAGTATGTTCATATTCATAACATATTAATATTGCATTAGCTTTAAAAGATTTTTAGCCACAAAGAGCAATAATTTTCATTTAATCTCCTCCAGAAATATTATCTGAATACAAATACAAAACCCCAAAGCCCAAATTTCCTCCCTCTGTTTAATAGATCCTAATGTTATCAATGCAACAATTGATTTTTCTGGAAGTCGTTAATTAGTGCATGTAAAGTATGTATGTGCGCCAAGTACCTGAAACTATAGAAGAATCTGCAAGAGACAATTCCAAGGAACTATTCTCTACATCCCCGACCTCCAGGTTTGGCTGATCCGTGGCTAAAAGGAGTGGCTCTTTGACTTCGAGACCATCTTCTTGTGATAAATTCTCAGACTCTGTGAACAAAAGTATCAGAAAGTAAACAATAGTGCCATGCAAGCTTTTATACAGTATACATAACTGTCATTGTGTTTTGAAAACAAATAGGGGTTCCTAATAGAGATTAACCTGAATATACTTACATTCTTTGAAATTCTAAACAGAATGCAAATTGCAATGAAATGCAAGTTTTTATACAATATAAAGAGCTGCTATTTTTATTTTGAAAACCAAGTGGGATCTCTAGTAGAGATATGCCTAAATACACTTCAATGGTTTGACATTTTGAAAGGTTTGGAATATGTTTTTACGTTCTGACAGTATTTTTATTTTTAATATGAACACAGTGGGTAATTCTTTTGTGGTGACTAAATTTTATCTAAAAAGCCAATATAACATTAAGTACTATGCTAATCATAAGTGTGATGACTTCCTATCTGACCATCACCTTTAGCCACTTATTTCAGTGATACAAAGTCACACATAAGACTGCATTAGTGAAAAAACAAATTTGGTGGTAGTTTTTCTTTAACTTGTGATCTTGCCATTTTTTTCTCTCACTGTGCATTCTACATGAGATGTACATATGCTTTAATGTCAGCCTACATTCATGTATTTTGAATTTCTGGAGATTTTTTAGAAATTTAATAAAATATTCTGATCATTCTTTTCTCTTTCCCTCTATTTCTTTCATCTGGCCTTTTTCCCCTTCAGCCAACATGCACTGAGTGTTTTCTTAAATGCTTTTGTGGGTTACAAAGAAAAACAAGAGTTTTGCCTTTCCTAAGTACAATCTGTCAGAGACTGATGCCATAAAGAAAATTGCCTAAAGTATCATTTTTGATTAACCTATCCTAAAGAATAAGGAGAAAATATGTGTTGTGTATGGAGAATTTCCTGCAGACAACTGTTCTGACTTTGGAGTTTGTCTTTTGACAAGATGATTTGATAATATTCATCGGTATATATTAAGCATATTTGGGGTTTATAATAATAATAGGCAATTTATTTTGTGCTTTACTAATGTTAAATCATTTAATCCTAAAAATAATCCCGATGGTAAGTAATACTATTATCCCAATTTCACAGAGGAGTAAATTGAGGCATAGAATGGGCAGGTACCTGGTGAAAGTCATACAACCAGAGACATGAAGGAGCCAAGATTCAGTAAGTGTCAGGCTCCAGACCCCAGTCTCTTGTATTAATTGGTGCACGCCAGCTTGACAAAGCACCGTAGACCGAGAGGCTAAAGTAAAAAATAGTATTTTATCATATTTCTAGAAATTTGAAGTCTATGGTCAATGTGGTGGCATTTGGTCTCTGAAGAGAGTTTATTTCTGAGATTGCTGAGCGTGACCTCCTCTCGGTTGCCCTCACATGGTGGGGAAAGAGAGACAGAGACCTCATTTTTCTTCTTCTTCTAAGGCCTTGGGCCCATCAGACTGGGGCCTGCTCTGATGATCTCATTTGACCTCGATTGCCTCCTAAAGACATACCTCCAGGTACAGTCACAGAGGTGGTTGGGGCTTCACGCTCTGAATTTATGGGTTGAGGAGGACACAATTCTGCCCACAGCTCCTATCACATGAATAATCACAGCTAACTTTGTTCTGGGCATCAAGACTGGCTAAAACATGATTAGACTCCCCTAATAAGAGGTACAGATCAGCAAACAATATTTAAATTCCTGAACCCCTGATTGGATTTTCTGAGGACATGAGAAGTAAGCCCTACTTGTTTGGAATGAGTTTGTCAGGAGTACCCTCACTGCTGGTACGGGTAGTGAGAATACAAGAATGCTGAATCCCAGATGGAGATTGTAACTTCTATCCAACTTTTGAAAGAAGCGTAGAAGACTTCCCTGGTTAAGTGGTTAAGAACCCGCCTACTAATGCAGGGGACATGGATTTGATCTCTGGGTCAGAAAGATCCCCTGGAGAAGGAACTGGCAGCTCACTCCAGTATTCTTGCCTGGAAAACCCAATGGAAAGAGGAACCTGGTAGGCTACAGTCCATGAGGTCAAAAAGAGTCAGACACATAGCAACTGAGCAGGAGCCAGGAAGATTCCATGTGCTATTGGGCAATCGAGGCTGCATACTGCAACTACTGAGCCCAGGAACCCTGGAGCCCATGCTCTGCAACAAAAGAAGCCACTGCAAAGAGAAGCCCCCAGGCACAGCAACAAAGACCCAGTGCAGCCAAAAATAAATTAATTCATTTAAAAACTTTTTTATAAAAAAGAAGCTTAGAAACCCTAACCCTGCTCCCTGTCTTTTAAGAGCCCACATATCTGGGGCAACATCTATTATCATCCACTTTGGTTGAAAGAAGGAAAGCCCCCAATTTAAGAGGATCCTGTCAGGACACCAGGGAGAGTGAAAAGAATGAAAGACAATTAATTAGTGCCATTTTTTTTTTTTCAGAAGGGCCTTTATTCCTTTTATAAAGTGCTTGACCTTCATCAGCCAATGTAAGTCCACAGGCAGGAGGGATTTGGATAAACTAGTCCCTAAGCCATTCTGAAATAGACACTTAAAGACAGTCATAGTCATGGCATATAATAAGGAAAGTAAAGAGGAAGTTTTGTGCATATTAGATAGATGTATGTGATAGGTGCATTATTACACAGCTATTTCACATGTATTCTTCACCTAGGGTTGCTACTGTTCAAAGAATTAGAATTTGAAAAATTGAATTAGACTTCTAAAAAGGCACCAAAATATCTTAGAAAGAAATATGTTGTATGTAACTTGTTGCTCTGCCCCAACAACCACACCCACAAAAAAAGAAAGCAATGCAGCCGGACACATTGTCTGTGTCATGAGAGCTGGAAGATACTTTCGAGCCAATCTTCTAGCTTTTTTCCTAAAATAGTACACAGCTGTAAGATGGGTAGTTACCATCTACTTTGGAGGATGGATGTAACAAGGTCTTTTGTGATCTGCAAGGCTGCTCTTTCAAATATCCGTTGATACATGGAGAACAAAATTTCCCAAGAAACAAAAAAATCGAGACTGTAGCCATTTCAAAGTTCAAGTCTAGAATGTCAGTCATGGATGGAAATGATCCCATGTGGTCTTGAAAGGGAACTCATCATAAGGTGTGATCTGCACTGGAGTCTGGCTCATCCTTGAGGGATAAGGGAGACATCATTTGTAAATTGACCAGAAGTCCCTTTAGAAGTAGCAGATTGGCATTAGAGTTATGCTATAGAAATAATAGCTTGGCCATAATAAATAAATGCAAAAAAACCCAACAACTATAATCTTGATATTGCAAGCAAGTAGTACCATTGAGCTCCCTCCAGAGTACTGAAGCAAAATCAAAATGCTTCCTATTGAGAGGGAATTTTCCTTATACAATTAAACTTTGCTGTGGAAATAGAGACAAATGACAGTAGGAACTAAGGAAAGTGCTAGTGGACAAATCGTGGAGTTACTCTTGGCTTTTGAAAGCTGGATTGACCATCTTTGGCTGAATGAATCCCCTCGAATCCCTAAATGATTTCAGAGAGAAGAGGGAGCCTCTTGAGCTTTTCACTTTGTGGCCATTTCAAACTTACGATATCACACAGTATTTGTTTTGGGGTGAAACAAAAAGACCTTCCACAAACATGGAAGGCACTTTACTTCCCATGGTTCACTTATACACAAGTTTATTAGCATCAATTTTGTAATTCCTTAGGGCTTTTTAATATCACATGTAAAAATATTTGTCTGTCTATATATACACATAAATATGTAAACACTATTATATATATATACACACTATACATATATATATACACACACACAGATCTATGTGTGCATATATATAGTGTGTATTTCTAACTACTGAGCAAAATTAAGCTCTTTCATAAATAATACAACATAAAATCATAATATACTCTTTGGTCTAATGATTTGGTAATTATCTGTTTTTTCTTTTGTATAAGTAACTTAGAAAACTGTTTCTTATTCCATTAGAAAGTATGATTTATGGAAACAGAGACTGTGTATGTCTCATTTAAGTCCATATCCCCAGCACCTGGAACAGTATCTAGTATATTGTTGGTATTCGTTACACATTGATTGAATGCTTGACTAGATAAAAGAAGTGAAGTAAGCTTGAAATGATTACAATCCATTTAAATTATATATAATTGTGAATAAATTATAACAACTATATATTGGTAACCATTCATTTCAAATTAAATTTTAATTTGTCTTTCATTTGATACTTCTTTAAAACATAGGATAGATACTCTGTAAAGAAAAATAAGGTGGCAGTTAATACTATATTTACAAATAACATACGTGAAAGAGCTATGCTATTTGTATTATTATAGTTGAACACTTTCAAAAACTCAAAGAAAATAATATTGTGATACATTAGCAATTATAGACCTTTTATCAAATGTTTAATAAATTCCTCAAAGTATTATATAAATGTCCTGAAGACTTTGCAGCATAATTATAATAACCACTAAAATATTTTCTTCCAATTTATTTGTCTAAGCAATGTTAAAATTATCTTGATAAAAATCTCAGACAATCCCTTTGTTTCCAAAATAAGATGGAAAATGGAAAACATGTTGGATGAGGAGTCAGTGGCCAATATTCTAGCCCAGCTTGTTGAGTGTAATTCCTTTGGGAGGAATTGTCTTTGGGAGGTTCATCTTTTCCCAGGCAGCAGTTTCCTCATTTGTAAGGAAAAGAAAACAGATCTAAAATTCTGATTCTAAATATCCTTTTCTTTGGGCACCGTATCTATAGGCTTCATTAAACTCTCAATCACTAGGCAAGACACACAAAGCTGTCCTTTGCAGAATTAGCAATACCTGTATTGCCTTCACAGCACTTGGTGCCTGTAAACTCCCAGGCAAGCTCATCATATCCCGTCTGCCTCAGAATAGTCAGAAATGTAGAAAACCAGTTTTCTTTCTGCACAATCCTTTTCAGTAGCTCTCTTACTCCTGCTTCATTTCCATTATTTTCTGCAGCAGAAACCTGTTTTAAGAGAAAAGTAGAATTAAAGAAGTCAAACATCATATGAATAAATTTAAACAGATACTAGCCTTTAGAAATATTGAATCGTATTATAAAGGTTCATATTAAAAGAAAACATCATTAAAGAAAACATCAATGCCACATGCAGAAATTCTGGATTCTAGAGGGAGGAAATTTGCTGTTTCAATCCTCTTTTAAATGTCCACCATTTTTTAAAGCTTTTGAGATATTCAAACCTGACACAGGAAACAGATGTTTTACCTCTAGCTTTCTGAATAAGGGGTGCAAAAGAAGGTGTCTTTAATCTCTACCTACATTATGTCTCTTTGCATCAATTTCCTTCTGTACAGCTAAGGCTTGCTATTTCTTTTCAACTCATGGAGTCTATGAATAGGAAATCAAACATTTGTTATCAAACCTCTCTTTCTTGACTCTTACAATTATGGAGTAAGTAATTACTATCACAGCTTTATATTCTTTAATATTTGTGCTATTTATCATTACTATAATATGTTTTAAATTTGTGTTTACTTAATACTATAAGAAATGCATTTCTATATATCTTTTTTAAAAATAGGGAAGAATTATTTGTATATTCATTCATTCCTATCTTAAGCTTTCACTTAATTTATTTTATAGATTAATCTAACAAATCTTTTTAAATGTGACTCATTTGTGTAATCATTATTACAATGAATCCCCCCCCAATTCTTAATATAGAGCCAAACATTTGGAGAAACAATCACATTTAGACCAGAAAGAAATTAGGCAGAACACAATCAGCTTGCTATGCCACTAGGCAAACCACTTCACCTCTCCAGACTTCAGTTTCTATATGTGTAAAATTAAGCAATGAAATGAAATTTCAGGGTTTGTCTGTCCTAGTTGCAGGTTAGAGTCACCTGAGAACTTTAGAAAATACAGATGTCTGAGATCTGTCTCCAGAGATTCTCATTTGACCATGTTGGGAAACAAGTTTTTTTCAAAAGCATCTCTTGATTCCAGCCAGCAGCTTAGGTAAGAAATACTAACATACTCTCAAAGGTTCTTCTCAACATTCATCTGTCTTCTAGTATAATATCAACCTTTCAACTAGATTGTTTCCTACAAATGTGCATATCTTCTAGTCCTATAAACATTCCCATAATCATCTAATATCAGGGATTTGCATTTTTGGAACAATGCTTGGTACAAATTCAGTGTTGATTATTATTATGGATAACCGGGAAAATCATTTATCTTTATAAATGTTTCACCAGCAGACACTACTTAGAACAAGATTATACTGCATGTTTCTACCCAATGGATATGCTCATTTCATTAGCTAATAGTTAATTATAAAGGTTTTGCATATATCAACCCAACAACTCTGAAGAAGATATTGACATTAACCCATTTTACAGATCAGAAATCCAGGGCTCAGAGAAGTCCAATTATCTCCCTAACACCATAAAGCTAGTAAATGGCAGAGGTAGAATTTGATCCCAGGCAATTGGCTTCCGAAGTTGAATACTGCCTTCTTGAACTCTAACTATAGCTGGCAATTGTCTCTAATTTTAAGTTCATTTTTTGACAAGAAGTGGTTAAAATGACAATAAAGTTTAAGCAATTTCTCCCTCACAGCATTTCTAAGCAGATTCTCGCTCATTTCCTACTTTTCTCTAATTTCATTAACTTTCTAATGGAAATTCTTTGCCTTCTCTGGTGTTTGTAACATTTTTATTATTATCTACTAATTTAAGCAGTAGTCATTAAAGATCCTAAATGAGACTGCTTTGAGCACCTCCTTTTAACTCAGCTATTTCCATTTTTAATTATTTCAGCCTTTAATCAGCTTTGAACTCATTCCACAGAAGTAATCAGGAAGCATTTCTCTAAAATGAACAAGGGAAGCACTGTAATAATACTTACATTTTAAAAGCTAATATATCCACTAAATTTTCTTTGACTATTACTTAGTTATTTCTTTGAGTATACAATGATTTGTATTTGTCAAGCTTGCTTTGTCCTTACTCAGTTCAGGAATTTGAGAAATATTTTGCCATTATTTCCTACAAGTATTTTTATTATTTGAACGTGGAAGTACATATAATACCTGTGCAAGTTTAGCAGCATCATCAAGGTTCTGAATTTTTAAGAAATCTTCCTAGTTTGGATGCTAGAAAGTATATCAATTTCCTTTAAAGCAACCATAAAATTTTATTAAATTAATCTGTTCTCCTAAAACATAAGAAAAATATAAGATCTCAATACATACACTTGATTATTAAAATTCTTGGGAAGTGAATATTTAGACAAGACTGAAACAGGACATATAATGCTTCCCAGTCATATTTCTTCCCCATTTAATGTATTCTGATTATGAAGTTAAAAATGTCTATGGATTCATTATTAACTAATATATGGAGTGTAAAATAAATATGAATTTGTGGGTAATACAGTTCAGTGATTTCATATTCTGAATTCTTTGATCTAGTTTTTTCTAACATACATTAGTAGGGAAACTAATGATATTTCTTTGAAACCCTGGATAGCCAACACAGTTGTAAAGGTCAATAAAAATGGTTTTCTCCCTCAGAATAACCTCAGATATCTATTTTAAAGTAATGGTGAGGAGCCTCTGCCTTAGAGGACTAGAGGGGAATGTCACAATGTTGGGGGTAGAAAACTCTGGATTTGCGACTATAATGCTGCTTTTCTGGCCAGTACAGAGCTGCCTGGAGGCTGGTAGGGGTGGTGAGGCCCGAAGCAGCTTCTGGAATTTCTGAGCAGCCCTGGTCAGTACAAGATGGATCCAGTAATCTTGAGTTACATGGACAGTCTACTGCGGCAATCAGACGTCTCACTACTGGATCCTCCAAGCTGGCTCAATGACCATGTTATTGGATTTGCCTTTGAGTACTTTGCCAACAGTCAATTTCATGACTGCGCTGGCCACGTCTGTTTCATCAGCCCCGAAGTTACTCAGTTCATCAAGTGCACTGGCAACCCAGCAGAAATCGCCATGTTCCTTGAACCCTTGGACCTCCCCAATAAGAGAGTTATATTTTTAGCCATCAATGATAATTCCAACCACGCAGCTGGGGGAACCCACTGGAGCTTGTTGGTTTATCTGCAAGATAAAAATGGCTTTTTTCATTATGATTCTTATGGTAGTAGTAACTCATTCCATGCAAAACAGGTAGCAGAGAAACTAGAGGCTTTCTTAGGCAGAAAAGGAAACAAACTGGCCTTTGTGGAAGAGAAAGCCCCGCTCAACAAAACAGCTGTGACTGTGGGATGTACGTGATATGTAACACCGAGGCCTTGTGTCAGAACTTCTTTAGACAACAGCCAGAATCACTACTGCAGCTACTCACTCCTACATACATCACAAAGAAGAGAGAAGAATGGAAAGATCTCATTGCGAGACTTGCTAAAAATTAGCTGTTGAAATATATTTGACTTTTGAAGTCTCTTTCTGCCTGCCCCATGAATTGTATGGCTGCAGTCTCTATGCCTGAGGGAAGATGCTTAGGAGAGGAAAGCTTACTTTCTCCTGAGAGAACGTTGTCCTCAACATTATCCTAATGGAAAGTATTACTTTAACCCTAGCTTCAGAGCAATATGTTCTGTGAAGATGTCTTCAAAATATGCACCAAAACTGATTAATTCCCTTTTGGGCTCCCTTATTCACATTGGTTTAGTCCAAAGAAAAAAAGATTGATCTGTAAAACAAATTGAGAATATGTGAAATTTAGAAGCAAGAAGAAAATCATACAGCAACCGAAAACTTACTGCACAGCCCACAGAGTTCAAGAGATCAGCTTGCTGGAAGCAGATCAAGACCTAACCTAATTCAAGACTGAAGGTTTATCAGCTACTCAGTTCCGTGATACCTCTTCTTCATTCAACAAGCAAAGGCTTCCCATCTATAACCTTTGCCAATACTTGATAAAGATGGTGTTAGCCCACAGTCACCCGTCTAATTCCTGGAGCACTTTAAGAAAGGGGAACTCTTACATAACTTTGTTAAAATTAATGTCTGTGGTGGACCTCTTGTTTTGCATCTGAAACTTAGTCAAAGTTCGTTTATTTTTGAGATACAAAGAAGAAAAAGTGACCTTTCTCAACTCTTTCTCTTAATTCAAAATGCAGACAGTGTAATTTTTGAAATGTGGAACCAAGAGTAAAATGAAATGCTATTCCTTCTAAAAAATAAAAATAATAAAAATAAAATAAAAGTAATGGTGACTTTTTAACATAACAGAACTAACCCTCAGTACCAGTAATTCAGGAGGCAAACTCATATTAAAAACAAAGAATTTTAAATAACAAGTTCTCTCCAAAAGCTAATGTCTTTGTGAATGAATAAGCATTGTCACACAGACATAACTAATTTCTTATTAGTACTTTTTATTGCTAAAAAAAAATCTTATCCATCCTAATTTAAGTGGCAATACAATGAGCTGGAAGGAGACTGACCCCACTACTCAACTTCATGTAAATAGAATTGGGGGGTTTCTAGCTGGACTGGTGATGCTCTCTCTGATTCTTTGTATAAATGAAAGGTGTATAAAGTCTTCCAGGACTATAGATGTTTAATGCTTTGAACTGGATGGGGCTGAGATAGGCAGCTTACCTAAGCTATTAAGACACTATGGAAATGTTTATATGATACAGAGTTCATGGATGTCTAAGTCATGGATGTACTAAGATGTCACTTAGCAGCCTAAATAGAAGCAGGTCAGTACAGGAGCACTCCCTTACTGTTAGGGATCATTCTAGTATAATGTTCTATAAAGTCATTCTTGTATTTATTAATGAGTCTACAGCATTTACAGTAGTGCCTCACATATACTAGACACTTTTTACCTATTTGTTGGAAGAATGAACATGGATCAACACTGCATCATAAGCTCCATGAAAGNAGTACAGGAGCACTCCCTTACTGTTAGGGATCATTCTAGTATAATGTTCTATAAAGTCATTCTTGTATTTATTAATGAGTCTACAGCATTTACAGTAGTGCCTCACATATACTAGACACTTTTTACCTATTTGTTGGAAGAATGAACATGGATCAACACTGCATCATAAGCTCCATGAAAGCACAGGCAGTATCTGTATTATTCTCCATTCTTTTCAGCACTAGCTTGGTGTCTGGTGCAATATGCCACTCCATATTTTCAAATGGAATAAATGAATAATTAATCAATTAAATAAATTTCTTTGGGTATCTGCTGGTCACAAAACTAAATCTAGGATCACTTTTAGAAGTACTTGTGTAAGAGGGACATGGATTGGGTGGTGGAGGTAGAAATCCTAAACTAAAACACAGACCAAGTAGAAAATGTCAACTGGAAAACAGGAAAAGAACAAAAATAGAATATTTGGGGAATTCCCTGGTGGTCCAGTGGTTAGGACTCAGACTTGCATTTCTGGGGCCCTGGGTTCAATCCTTGGTTAGCAAACTAAGATTCCACAAGTCATGTGGTAAAGCAAAAAGTTAATTAATTATTTTTAGAAGTCCTAATTTCTTAGTTAAATGCTATTTTAAGATGTCAGAAAAGCAAACTTGGAGATCTTATATTCATTATCCAACCATTCTTCCTCCCCTCTCCCCGATGCCTGGCAAAGCAATTCATTACACCAAGCATTTTCATTTTTTATTCTGGACAGCTTCTTGGAAATTAATCCAATCAATTAATACTTGTTAAGTACCAATATCATACTTAATTCTAATTAGGTCCTGGTATCATCCTTAGATGAAAAACAGTTTCTTCCTCAACTCACAGTTTAATCCATGTAACTTAGGAAGCAGATCTCAATTTCAACATAAGGCATTTACCTTAGTCCTTGAAACTTTAAATTCACAAGGAAACGTAACCAAATAAATAATAGAAGTCACCATCATATCAAAATAGCTCTTTCTTATTAATAAAGCTTTTTCATAAACACTGTTTCTCACTCATGTTCACTAAAACACTGTGAATGAGAAGAAATTATTATTATATCCATTTTTATAGTACATTTAAGATCAGGAAACTTAAATAATTTGGCCCAAAGGAATAGAGATGGTAAGAAACAGAGATGTCAAAATCCAGGTCTTGCCATTCCAAATTCCCATGCTTTCCCCATTACTGCTAAGTCACTTCAGTCGTGTCCGACTCTGTGCGACCCCATAGACGGCAGCCCACCAGGATCCCCCGTCCCTGGGATTCTCCAGGCAAGAACGCTGGAATGGGTTGCCATTTCCTTCTCCAATGCATGAAAGTGAAAAGTGAAAGTAAAGTCGCTCAGTCATATCCGACTCAGCACCAGGCTCCTCCGTCCATGGGATTCTCCAGGCAAGAGTACTGGAGTGGAGTGCAATTGCCTTCTCTGTTCCTCATTACACTTTTCTTTAATAAGATAAACATTCCTCAAGGAACCCATATCAACATGCAATGGATTCTTCTAAACCTAGTGCTTCCTTCCCATCGTCCGCCATTGCTTCCTTTTGTGACAGATGGTATCTTTAAGAAAGATGTGCCAGGATCTCACACAGACACTACTGCTCCTTAGAAAGCCTCCATATATTGCTCCTCCATTCTCCCTTATGAGAGAGAAATGGGGTTGCTTTGGCCTTAACTGCTACCAGTACACAACTGTCCTTTTACTGTATATCTTCTTTGTGTCAAATCCCTTGCATTCCTGCTAGCTGCCTCCAAGCTTGCCAGAATCAAGAACTTGGATAAAATCTAGCTGGCGGAAATTCAATCCAGGCAAGACAAAAGTGATGCTGATAGGCAGACGTATTTAGAGTAAATAAGGAGAAGTGCTGTTTCACTGGCAATCGGGACATCATACCCACCAAACATAAACAGCTTTGTGGTGTTACTGGACTCTGTTGCTTCTGGACTTCCTAACAGCTACTGTGGCTGGAAATGCCATCTTCCATCTCCAGCTGGCTTGAAGGCTGCATACTGTCTTCCAAATTAAGATTCTGCCACAGTGATGTACACATTTGTCATATCCAGCTGGACTACTATAATGCGTTCTAGCTGGTTCTCAATACACAAAACTACATAAACCTTACTGACAACAGTGTAAAGTTATTTACTTGTTGGGAAAACCAGTCATCAAAATTAGATACACATTTAGGTCTTTGGACAGGCCCTATGGCTGTCAAGTTGACAAAGGAGCATTAGCTTTAGTCACTAAAGATCAAGTCACATCATAGGCTGATAAGAGTCTTGTGCCCAGAACTTGTAATGAGGATACAATTGATGAACTAAAAAGAAAGAAAGAAAGAAAATGTCAAAAATCATAGCATGTTAGACTTTGACCCCCCAAAATGGGTTTATTTGTCTACATGCCTTTCAAAATAAAACTTTCACTGTACACTCTAAGTCAGATTTGAATAGGACAGAGTTTCTATATGCCACAGTACCTCCTTATTCACTGAAAAACAATGAACAATAAAACGCTAAGTGTAATCCCCTGTAAAATTCTTCCTCTCAAAATAGCACCTAAAAAATCCATTATTTTTCTATTAAAATGGAAAATTACTACTGGCTACATATTTTTTCAATTAATTATCTCCAATTTTTGATTCCCAAAGAATGCTAAAGCTTCGATTAAAGAAAAAAAAAAAAGCGTGTGTGTGTGCATGTACTATGTAATTTCCCCATTTAGACAAAAATTAAACGGCATAGTGCATAATATAGGCCAGAGATTGGAAAACTTTCTGTTTAAAGCCCAGATAATGAATATTTTAGGATTTGTGAGCTATATGACTTTATGTTCAAATGATCTTAATGCGCAGAAGCAATCACAGCATGTAAATGAATGAGGATAGTTGTTTCCAATAAAACTTTATGAACTGAAAATTTTAAAATTTAAACATCATGCTTAGTTTTCAGGTTGGATTTAGCATGGGTCATGGTTTGCTGATCCTGGTTCTATGCAACTACATATAATACGACATAAAATTTCACACCATCAGGAACTAAATCCTTGCCTCTACCACTGTCTTCCTGGTAGACCTTGGGCAGGTTATTTAAACTGCCTCAGTCTAGTCATCTGTAAAATGGCACAGTTCATAACACTAGATTATTAACTAATAACTCAATAGATTATTGTGAGCATGAACTCTGATAATAGGTTTTGCAAATGAATCTAACTGTACAGTGTTTAATAAATGCTGTCTATTAGCATACATTATTTTTCTAGAGTCCTTCTTTCTTCTTTAGCTCATTTCAGTTAAAGAATTAGATAAAATAGCTGTTTTGTGTTTAAATTTGCAAAATTATGTTTTTAAAAGCCTAGACAGTCTCAAGGAAGGAGGGAACTAAATTTACCCAACGATGTCAAAAACATTTAGAATGGGGCAAATGGAGGAACAACCCCAAGTAGCAATATCTGCCTTTAAGTCCAGCTCCATTTGAACTGACACCTACCCGATTTCTGTCTTCAATTGTCAACAGTTTCTCCTCCACACATTTATCCAAGACATCTGCAACCAGAAGCTTGTCCACCAGTGTAGGCTGAAGAAGGTCCAGCAGTTGGAGACACTCATCGTGAGCCTTCTCAAAGGATGGAGAAGGCAAGTCCGTGAGCTCTGGGTTCACGTAGCGGGCGGCTAAGGGGTTGCCTGCTTGCTGGAGGGCCTCTACGAACATCCTAGCCCAGCCGAGCGGCCAGTTCCCCCTCTCCAAGGTGTTCAGAAGCAGATCAGCTGCCTGAATGTCCCCAGTGGTGGCGGCCGTTCTCCGAATATGCTCTTTCACTTCTGGAGATAGAAAAGTCAGGTAGTCCAATACTGGTTCCACCTGGATGTACCTTTTCACTCTGGCCCTGAAACACGAGATGAGATAGAGGAAATTCTTGTCTGCGAAACTCCCATCCGACGACATCTTTCTTCCTCAGAGGTGGGAAAATATTCTCCCAGGTAGACGGGAAAGTTGCTTTGAACTCAGCGAATGATAGGTGTCTTTGCCGCTGCTTCGAGCCGCAGGGCCTGCAGCAACGCGCTTGACGACGGGTTGCCTGCAGGACCCCCGGGCGGGCGCGCGGGGGCGCGGTGGCACCTGGGCAGGTGGGCAGGTGGGCAGGTGCGCAGGACACGGCGGCGGCGGGCGCTCGCGTGAGCCGGGGACCGGGGCGCCGGCTCTGCTCGCTCGGGTGGGAGTTTCGAGGCCAACCTTCCGCCGGGCAGTTATATAGTTGGCCTGACTTCGGTTTCTGTTTCGATTCTCTTCTTCAGGACTTTCCGCACGTAATCCGCTGGGCGGGGAATGTCTGTTTGGTCGGGGAGGAGCCACCTTTTGGTCGGTTCTGGTAAGGACAGTCCTTTGGCCCTGTGGGAAACAGAAACGGAAAGCGAATTCTCTCTTCCACGGAGTAAGACAGCAGCGCTTCAGCAATGCCAGCGGGTATTCTGCCGACTTTGCAGGGTTCGGCCTGAAAATTCAGACTTCTCTCCCCGCGGCTGTCTCGCACCACCCCTTGTCAGCTAAGATCTGGAGGGCGTGCAAGCGCGACTGGGGACTTCCAGCCCAGGGGTGAAGGGAGACTGCCACAGACCCTGATGTCACAGGAAGTTATTAGGCTTGACAGGCGAATGCAGGCAGCCCCCCGTCCCGCCCGAGTGTGAGATTACAGGGGCAAGCAGAGAGAGGACACTAAGAAGACATCTCTTCGGAGATATGTAGCCCCCCAGGGTGAAGTGAGCTCTTTCCAGGATAAACCTGCCCTCCTGTGGGCCCCAAGAAGTAACTCTTTCCTCTGGGAAGTGGTGGGTGGGTATGAAAAAGATCAAGTAATGATAACCAGTTAATCAACTTTATTACTTCACGCGTAGGTTGTACTGTTTATTTGGCTTCGACCAAGGCCTGGTGACAGACGTGGAAGGACGTGAACTACCAACTCAGTTTAGGAGGAAGCCAAGACAAGGTTGTCTATCTCCCAGTATGTAAGTTCCTCACATTCTTTAATATACAGCGTTCCTTTAATAAAACAAACAAAATCCCCAACAACTTATTTTTGATGTAGCTGCCATTCTTTTCTTGGATTCAATACAGCAAGTTTTGGCTGAAGCAGCCAGGAACTTAATTAGCAACTAATGTACCAACTTGTAGTAAACATCAACATTTGTCTATGTCATGAGGGAAAAAAAAAGACACCCACACTGAAAAATGGCAGCTTTGGTTAAGTACAGAAGCCACGTAAATGTGAGTCCTTCGGGTTGCTACTCACTCTGGCATTCTGCAGCCCTGGGTGACTATGGGTGGTAGTTTATCTGCTTCATAATGAGAACCTCATGGTCCAGAATTATATGGTGGTGGAAGGGGTCATTTAGGCTACTGAAAAGATATATTTAGGCAAAGTAATCAGTTGGTGGGCTTCCCAGGTGGTGCAGTGGTAAAGAATCCACCTGTCAACGCAGCAGGTGCAAGAGACACTGGGTAGGGAAGATCCCTGGGTCGGGAAGATCCCCTGTAGAAGGAAATGGCAACCCACTCCGGGATTCTTACCTGGAGCATCAGGTGGACATGGGTTAACAATGCGAATTCAATGAAGTTTGGTTAGGCCAGAGAAGTTTGGTGGTGTTTTGCACTGGGTAAGAGAAATACAGAATCTTTGTTTACTTGAGGCATAGAAAATACCCAATTCCATTATAGCTGCTTTCTTATTTTAGTTACTAACTACATTATGTAGCTAGTAATAGCTTTTTCCTCCTCAGGAATTGTAATATGCTTAAAGAAAAGACATATTTACATAGGACCACTACAGTACTCTGCGTATATGTAGGCCCTTGCTGGTTTTCCACCTGAATGGGAATTTTATTTGCCTTGACTTTAGCAACTGGCTTAACGTCAAAACACATAGTGAAAGTTGCTGAAGTGAAGTAGAACGTTGAGCTTGCAAGTGAGCCTGGTTTATGCTTTTCTTTACTGTCTCTTCATAAAATAATATTATATCTTTAGTTACTTTGGGAAGTTTATCTTGTAGGTAGAAGATAAACACATTATATGCTTAGTTATGTGTATACAAAGTTATCTGTTAGGACTGTTAAGGTCCGCCTCCCCCACCCCCCTTTAGTTGCTTGCAGGTTGTATTCAGTATTTCAAAGCAAAACCAAACAAACAAACCAAAAAACATTGTGTCCCATGGTATTCATCTTTAGTCCTTTAGTTTCAAACATTGGGAAATAAAAAGAGGTTGCTGATTAAATATAGAGAAATAATGTCATCTTCTTAATGCCATGAAATTGCTGTTCTGGTGAAACATGATCAAAAGTGGTTTAAGTGTTTTGTATTTAGATTATGTCATTCATTCATTCAATCACTTAAAAAAATAATTATTCAGAACTTACTCTGTGACCAGTGCTGACTAGGGTTAGTTTATAAAACTTAATAACGTTCCTATTTTTATGGATGTCGCATTCTAATGGGAGGAGGAAGACGGGAAATAAATTATAACCAGAAAATATACAATGTGCATGAGGACTTTGGTAACATCTAAATAATAATGCACATTGCAGTTTCACGGGTGCTTTTCCATATAGATGCCCTCTCCTGGCCCTCACTGTTAGCATCACATAATACCCATCAATAATAATACATATTTACTCTCAGGGAAGAGTCGCCTTGCTGGATGAAGAGTGAGTGATGAGAACTGATTTTGAGGGAAAATAGAAAGAAACCTCTATTTTTAGGAATCTACCATAGTCTTGATTGGGCCATTGCTGAAGGAAAGAAGCTGGGGTACAAGGAATCTAATCTCTCAAAATGTATCCTTTTTCTTCTGTATTTTTACAGCATGGTTTCATTTATTTTCTCCTTTTTGTTTTAATAGAGATTTTCTATGTCAAGTTTCTTCAAATAATTTTCGTTTATCATCCTCCTCATTGCTTCTAAATGTAAGTTTCTGTGAGGTAGGAAATCATACTGACCTTTATCTTTTCCTTTTTTTCTTGAGCTGCTCTTTCTTTTTAAACGCAAAAGAAATATTTCCATCTCTATCAGTTTTAAAAGTCATCTTTTAGCATTTTGTTTTTTAAATAAAAGATACTAGATAACAGGTTCTTCCTGTTAACCACTTTACCATTTGAGTTTTAAGAAAAGTCGAAACTGCCATGTCTTCAACAAACTAGAACTACATTTTAATGGCACACATGGCAGTCATGCCTTTTCCAAAGAAAATGACAATAATTTGATGAGGAAATACTTCTAGAATTGTCATTCTGTTTTTTTCACTTGTTTACTAAATTGTGTCAAGAAAGATCCTACTCTGTGTAATTGAAAGTTAGATGCCCTTCCACTGACAGAATAGGGTTGTGATTATGCTTAGAGACTATGAGCTCAGGAGATCAGGATTTACATATCAGCACTGCCTCTTAATTGCTGTGTCACCTCAGGAAAATAACCTCAAATTTCTCAGTTGTAAAATGAGAATAATGATGATATCTGTACTATGTTAAAAAGTTGTTGTAAGCACTTAGCCCTAATCCTGGCATGTTACACATACCCTATACTTGACTGCCAGTAATTTTTTTGGACAAATAATGAGTAATAGATAGTGCTAGCACTCAAATAATACACAATTTATAGAGGAAATAACTTAGTTATACGCATAAACATTATATAGTAACTGGCCATCTAACTGAGTTTTTACACAGTATCCCTTTCTGCAAGAAGCAGAAGCTGATAGGCTGATGCAGCAGAAAAGTTTGAAAGGATACTGTTTGTATTTAAAAATATAAATAAGCTGAAAATAGAAAAAAACCTAAATTTACTAGGTCATGATAACCATGTCCCAATTATTTTCAAAAATTCAGTTTTAAAGTTTTAGTTTTAATAAAGTGTGCACTTTTGAAAGCTTTTCAACACAAATATTTGGGCAAAAGTATCAGGAGTCAGAGATACATTTGCCAAACATCCATTTTTTCTAAATGCTTCCTCCATAGCTTAAGTCCTTTTAAAATTTTACTTGCATATTTGCACATCTTTAAAACAACACCTTTGCCTCAAAGGCATAGATTGACTGGGCTTCTTTTGTTTTACAATAAATGTTCAAGAGCAAGCTACAGTCAAATGTTGGTAGAGTGCCTTGTCTTTTCCTTGAAATCCTGGTTGGCATTTAGCTGATGGGCACTGTGGGGTTAGCAGTCTCAGCCTGGGTCCATTCTGACTGAAGACTGGCCGTTTTAATTGCTTACTACCCATGTCATTCAGTTCAGTTCAGTTCAGTTCAGTCACTCAGTCGTGTCCAACTCTTTGCAACCTCATGAATCGCAGCATGCACCATACAGNTTTTCCTTGAAATCCTGGTTGGCATTTAGCTGATGGGCACTGTGGGGTTAGCAGTCTCAGCCTGGGTCCATTCTGACTGAAGACTGGCCGTTTTAATTGCTTACTACCCATGTCATTCAGTTCAGTTCAGTTCAGTTCAGTCACTCAGTCGTGTCCAACTCTTTGCAACCTCATGAATCGCAGCATGCACCATACAGCTAGTTAAATATTTTTATTTCTCTTCTGCTCTTATACAGCTGACAAAGTCTTCAAGCAGGGACAGAGACATGAGTTATTGCTGTAAAATGAATTATTGAAATCAAATATTGAGATAAATCCAACCAGACTCTGAATTGCTAAATAAGAGAGTTACACTAAGATTTAAAAAATAAAGCATTGTCAATTACAAATTATTTTCAATATTATTGCACTAGATTATATCACTTTTAAAAATCTTGTTTCATCTTTATCTCATCCCTTACTTTTAAGTTTTTGTTTGTATTTTACAGTCTATCATAATTGTACATGTAAAGAAAATATATATTTATATATATATATTAAGAGGTTCATGTTCAAAGATTTTTGCTGATAGGGATCAAGAATAAAGTACTTGACCTCAGCTCCAAAGAGCCTCCTAAGGGCTAGTTTAGTTCAGTCACTCAGTCATGTCCGATTCTTTGGGACCTCATGGACTACAGCACGCCAGGCTTCCCTGTCCATCACCAACTCCTGGAGCTTACTCAAACTCATGTCCATTGAGTCGGTGATGCCATCCAACCATCTCATCCTCTGTCATCCCCTTCTCCTCCTGCCTTCAATCTTTCCCAGTATCAGGGTTTTTTCTAGTGAGTCAATTCTTCACATCAGGTGGCCAAAGTATTGAAGTTTCAGCTTCAGCATCAGTCCTTCCAATGAACATTCAAGACTGATTTCTTTTAGGATGGACTCGTTGGATCTCTTTGCAGTCCAAGGGACTCTCAAGAGTCTTCTCCAACACTACAGGTCAAGAGCATCAATTCTTCAGCATTCAGCTTTCTTTACAGTCCAACTCTCACATCCATACATGACTACTGGAAAAACCATAGCTTTGATTATATGAACCTTTGTTGGCAAAATAATGTGTCTGCTTTTTAATAAGCTGTCTAGATTGGTCATAATTTTTCTTCCAAGGAGCAAGCATCTTTTAATTTCATGTCTGCAATCACCATCTGCAGTGATTTTGGAGCCCCCAAAAATAAAGTCTCTCGCTGTTTCCATTGTTTCCCCGTCTGTTTGCCATGAAATGATGGGATGACACCACCCTTATGGCAGAAAGCAGAGAAGAACTAAAGAGCCTCTTGATGAAGGTGAAAGAGAAGTGTGAAAAAGTTGGCTTAAAACTCAACATTCAGAAAACTAATATCATGACGGATTGTTGAGTTTTAAGCCAACTTTTTCACTCTTCTCTTTCACCTTCATCAAGAGGCTCTTTAGTTCTTCTCTGCTTTCTGCCATAAGGGTGGTGTCATCTGCATATCTCAGGTTCTTAATATTTCTCCTGGCAATCTTGATTCTAGCTTGTGCTTCATCCAGCCCAGCATTTCTCATGATGTACTCTGCATATAAGTTAAATAAGCAGGGTAACAATATACAACCTTGACGTACTCCTTTTCCGATTTGGAAGCAGTCTGTTGTTCCTTGTCCAGTTCTAACTCTTACTTCTTGACCTGCATTCTCAGGAGTCAGGTAAGGTGATCTGGTATTCCCAGTTCTTTAAGAATTTTCCACTGTTTGTTGTGATCCACACAGTCAAAGGCTTTGGCATAGTCAATAAAGGGCTAGAGACTGTGATACATTTGAAGAGGAGTATTAACAAGAATGAAGGTGTGGAGGTGAAATGGGAGAGGGCTCCAGGAGGAAAGTGGAATGCAGCTTTTAGATTTTGGAAGTTGAGCTTTCAAATTACTAGTGCTATTATTGCTTTGTGACAAATGTCAGTATATTAACACATGGAACCTGAATATATTTCAGAGCCTATTGCCAGACATGTGCTGTCCAGATGATTTGTCCCTGAACTGAATATTTTAATAAAATTAATTTTTATTTAAAAATAGTTTATATTTGCTGTAGAAATTTGAGGGGGAAAATCACATCACATATTGAAGACTATTATATGAATTACTTATAATTCCATCACCAAGCGATAGGCATTATTAATATATTTCCTACCAGTTTTTTATTGCATAAATGTATGTGTAAATGCATATGTGTGCACATATATATACACACTCAACATCTGTTCATTAGAGGGTGAACTGAGATGGTCTTCGCTGGAAGGAAGAGATCTCCAAAGAAGAGATCACCATAGATAGATCGTATTGACATTCCAAAGGGAGAATCTGTGAGAGATTCCTGATGGCAGAGATGGCCAGAATATGACAAGTTCATTCCTGTGTTTCATTTGCTGTACTGCCTTTAGTAGTCCCAGGTCTGGGCTTTCCTAGTGGCTCAGATGGTAAAGAATCCATCTGCAATGCAAGAGACCTGGATTTGATCCCTGGGTTGAGAAGGTCCCCTGGGGGAGGGCATGGCAACCCACTCTAGTATTCTTGCCTGGAGAATCCCCATGGACAGAGGAGCCTGGAGGGCTACAGACCCAAATCTTTCATGAAAGTCTGCCTATACAGGTCTTCCACATGTAATAGGTTTATATTGTGTTGCTTTGGTAATTAAGGAGAGGTAGGGAGAAGGCAATGGCACCTCACTCCAGTACTCTTGCCTGGAAAATCCCATGGACGGAGGAGTCTGGAAGGCCGCAGTCCGTGGGGTCACTGAGGGTTGGACACGACTGAGCGACGTCATTTTCACTTTTCACTTTCATGAATTGGAGAAGGAAATGACAACCCACTCCAGTGTTCTTTCCTGGAGAATCCCAGGGACGGGGAGCCTGGTGGGCTGCCGTCTATGGGGTCTCACAGAGTCGGACATGGCTGAAGCGACTTAGCAGCAGCAGTGGCCCCACGTGGTGGAGCAGAGTTACATGGAAAAGTGTACCTGTAGAACGTGAGAGGGGGAGCATAGATTGAGCATTCCATGCAGGGGAGACAATGAGAGCATAAGCCCTATTCAATTCAGTTCAGTAGCTCAGTCATGTCCCACTCTTTGCCACCCCTTGAATCGCAGCACGCCAGGCCTCCCTGTCCATCACCATCTCCCGGAGTTCACTCAGACTCACGTCCATCGAGTCCATGATGCCATCCAGCTATCTCATCCTCTGTCGTCCCCTTCTCCTCCTGCCCCCAATTCCTCCCAGCATCAGAGTCTTTTCCAATGAATCAACTCTTTGCATGAGGTGGCCAAAGTACTGGAGCTATAGAATTTGTCTAATATCTTATGAACTGTGCCAGACTTCACCACACTCTACAGGATGGGAGGGCCATTTCAGTAGGCGTGCTTCCAGCTGCGGGGTAAAGATGACGCTGAGTAAATGTGGCCCAGCAACAGGGAATTGACTTTTCACACTTAACAGGAAGAGCCAATAACTCATTGAAGTCAGAACTCTGGGGTGTGCCCTATAATTTTCTTGTCTTCTCTTTCACGGTTGCAAAATGACTGCTACAGCTCCCCACATCATTTCTTCCTACAACTCTAGTTCAAAGCAGGTTGTAACAAGATGAAACATAGAGTTTCTCCCACTTGCGTTTTCTGAGAAAAATGTCTCATGAGTCTCACACAGAATTTTTTTTATATATCTCATTGGCTAGAACTTGGCTGTGTCCACCTCCCCTAAAATAAAGTGATACCTGCTCAAAACACTTAAAAATTCTGATTTTTAAGGCATTGTTTTTTTTTATAGGAGCTCAAGACATTTTATTTCAAAAATAACCCAAGGCTGGCTAGAAAAATTTGTCATTTAGATGCTTTCTTTATCCAAGCACACACATTGCCCTCCCAGAGAATCCCCAATAGGAAGTACCAGAGCAGCCACTCAGTTCCTTGTTGTGTGGCAAAGTGAGCTAGAAAGTTGCTCTCAAGCCTCGCTATATATTTGACTCACAGGCAGACATATGTACAATTATCCATTGCATCAGAATCTTCATGATTGGAACTTTATGGTCAGTTATTTCTCCTTTCAATTCCACTTGTGATACTAGTCTCCAGCCAGACTTGAGAACTAAGGATTAGGGCCTCTACTAGCATACCACCAATGCAGAGAACAATGAAGTCTCATCATCTGCTATAAAGTCACACTGAATTCACGAATACTGAACCACTGCCCCTGGATTCCTGAGGTCATAATATTTCTAAAATCAATTAATGCATAACCTTGTTTTCTGTGTGTTTCTTTTTAAAGACCCATTATTTAATATATGTTGTTAATTCACTAACATTATGCTCAGGGTCAACAATACTGTAACTCATACCTGAATAAAGCATATCTAACACATATTTCTCTTTGAGGCACATCACAGCCTTCCAGTGCTTGGATATGCCAGATAACACTTCAGGACTATGCTTGGGGTCATTTCAAACAGTGAAATCACCAACAAAAAGTGCAAAACAACGAAACATTAATGCTGAACGTGTGTTGAAAAGGACTCTGTTTTGTAAGGTGAAAACTCAAACAAGAAGCAGAGCATCCCTTTTTTAAGCCTCAGCTGGGAAAATTAAATTTTATAACATTTTAAATAGAATAGTTTCTGAATACACCTACAAGAACTTAGCTTTTCTCCTCTGAATTCTTAATGAGAACAGGTGTATCCAAGTCCTGCATTTGTGTGTCTATTTGCACATTTGTGTTGAGGATGTAAAGATCCAACAGTTCTAGGGGGCTTGCATGGTCTTTCTCACCCCTCAAAACTGGTACACAATCTTAGAACTTAATCAGAGGGGTCCATTTCATTGATTCTTTCTCCCTCAAATGCAGTAAAAATCACAAGAGGGATATATTGTACTATGTGGGAGATTTTTAAAATTTTAATGAAAGAGTAGTCCAAATTATTTTGTTACTACAAATGATCTATTTAAAATACTTAAAGAATTTATGATTTTAATAGATAGATTAATGTTAATAAGGATGCAAACATGGACTATGAGTGTTAACTAATTTTCTACATCTCAGAAATGTTTTCAAGAATAGGATGCTTACATGCACAGGAATGTGCTGTGTGCCATTAATTAAGAATTAAGAATAGTATTTTCATTTAGTATTTGTAGAACACCACAGTGAACTATAGAAAAAACCTGAACTTCCTCACAAAATGAAGTTCTAAAAGCTGACCCAGGGTCTTTGGTGGGGCCAAACACTGCCTTTGGCCTACTAAGTTCCCTGGAAGCTCAATGACCCAGCTTTTTCTATGTGGAGCCGACAAACTCAAGCAGCACAAATCCTAGATGTTCAGCTGTAGGCATACCATTCACTTCCCTTGCTTCCTTCTTTAGGCTCTTCTGTACAGCCACTGGCTGCTGATGGTGATGACTCTGCTGCCACCTTGTGGGGACTTTACTATCAAATCTTAATTGCATCACAACTGATTTGGCTGGTCTCAAGTCAAAAAAACTATAACTAGGTACAATTATAGATTTTTTGCCAGATAAAAGAAAAGGGAAATTACCTATATTTCCAAATGGGAAGATAATTTAGTATAAAGTATTATATTTTATAAAGACAGAGAAAACAGAGAACTAATTTTTCTAGTAGTAGAGAATTTCACTATTCTGCAAAAGTAGACTGAGATTCATAGAGTTGTATTATTCTGCCCAGTGTCACACAGCCAGTAAATGAACTTGGAGTCAATGATCTGTCTGAAATATTTACTGCACAGTTCCTTCAAGAGTTAAAACAGATGATAATGACTAGAACCAATTGTTTTAAAATGTAGGTTTTATTGTTATTGCAATAGGATGAGGACAACAGATCAGGAGGTGATCGCCAAGTCGGTTACAGTTTCTAATAGGAGGGCCACACCAGACTGCACAGGGAAGCACCAGGGTCAGTCAGGAGGTATAAAGAGCCAAGGAAAAGGATGAGTGGAGCCTGCATTTTGGTTTCCGTGGGAAAGGCCAGACCAGGCAGGGTAAGCAAGGTTAGAATTGGCTAGTTTGAATAATTTTAGCAGGCTCTGGGTCATAGAGGCTGTGCTGTTTCTTCCAGTTGCCTGGTATCTGGCCCCAGGGAGATTAGTGCAGAGGATTCTGCCTCTTGACAAGACAGAGCCAGAGAGAGGTGGTAGTTCAGAGTTCAGGCCCTAGATTACCTAGTTTGCCTACAAAAGACCATCTTGAGTCTTTTGCTGTCTTTAATAATTGGTTAGCCCCTGGGAAGGGCTTCCCTGGCATCTCAGTGGTGAAGAATCTGCCTGCAACGCAGGAGATGCTAGTTCAGTCCCTGGGTTGGGAAGATCCGCTGGAGAAGGAGGTGGCACCCCACTCCAGTACTCTTGCCTGGAGAATCCCATGGACAGAGGAGCCTGGCAGGATGCAGTCTGTTCATATGACCACAAAGAGTCAGATATGACTGAGTGACTAAACACATATCCACAATTCCCTGTGGTAGGTTCTGGGCTTCCTTGATAGCTCAGTGGTAATGAATCCACCTGCAATGCAGGAGACACAGGTTCGATCCCTGGGTCAGGAAGATCCCCTGGAGAAGGAAATGGCAGCCCTCTCCAGTATTCTTGCCTGGGAAATCTCATGGACAGAGGAGCCTGGCTGGCTACAAGTTCAAGGGGTCGCAAAAGAGTCAGATCGACTTAGTGACTAAACAAGTCCTAGGAGGGGCAGTTAGTCTGGCCCCAGATCCCAGAACTTCAAAAATTTAGAAAATAATTAAATGTAGTTAGTGTACCAATTAACATATTCTCTTGAAATCAGAATGTGTATGTGAATGAATGAAATCAGTGGAAGGGAAACTGTCCTAATTCTGTTTAATTCTGTTATAGGTATTAATTTGTTATCTGCATGATGTGGTTAGCTAATAGTGTTCTACATGAACATTTCTCAAATATCAACCAGAAGGAAATAGCAATACTGATCTAAATATCAACTATTTGGGGGGACTTCCGTGGTGGTCCAGTGGTTTAGAATCTGCCTTGCAGTGGAGGGATGTGGGTTTGATCCCTTGTCAGGGGACTAAGCTCCCACATGCCTCGGAGCAACTAAATTTGCATGCCGCAACTAGAAAGTTCGTGCTCCACAGAAGATCCTGAGGGCGGCAGCTAAGACCTGATGCAGCCAAATGAATAGATAGACACATTAAAAAAAAAAATTTAATTGAAAAAATATGAACTACTTTTTTCATTCTTGAATAACTATGATAAAGTCATAATAAGCTTGAAGATACATGTTTGCTTAGTTAATACTTAAGGTTGAGATTATAACCATTTAATTTTTCAAATTTATACTGAAAAAGCTCTATCATAGGCACATGCTTTTCTAATAGAAATCAGTTTTTTATTTCCTTCTAAACAGTTTTTACTTTATGTGTACATTTATTTAAAATAATATACAGAAAAACATTTTATACAGGAATTTTAACTTAAATAAATATTTGATCTTTCTTACCTACATATCTAAATATTTCCTATATCCCCACTCACCCCTTTTCGGTATACTTTCTCTTGATTTAATTATGTTTTCTGATATCACTAACTACCATTTTGACAATTATGAGCAAACTGTGGCCTAAAGATTCTGTTGCTAGGTTACATCTCTTTTCTCCTCCCCCTCCCCCTTTCTGAGCTGGTTGCCATAGTGCCTCTTGTAATGGGTGGATCAAGTCTGTAATGGAATCATGGTGCCTGAATAAAAACATAGGTTTTCTTTCATTCTCCGTCTCATCTCCATAGCCTAATTGCTCAGTCAAGCATTTGTTTTTAATGAAAGAGAAATTCGCTATTCAATATAATCTTTCTATAAATACTAACTTAAAGCAATTTATCTGGATTTTTGCCTTACAGAAAAATTACATAAATTGAGTCTCTAATTGAAGAGCTGTTAAGTTTTGGCAGGATTATAAAGGTACGTTATGGAATTTGTTTCTCTTCACCATTTTTTATCTTTTCCAGTTGCCTCTGAAGATTCATGCTCCACCCTCCCCTATAGCGAACTATTCCCTGGGAGGCTGTTGTGTCCGTAAACTCCCTTTTTCTTTGGCTTTTGATGGAGATCAGTCATTGGAATTTCTGAAAGGAGATTGGAGACAGGGAACTCCCTTCTATCCAGTGTATCTTACACATCTCCACTGAAGGTCATGTCAGGTGGCCCTCTCCACACAGTGGCTCTTTCCAGGTTTCAGTAGCTGCCTCCTTGCCTTGCCCCCACAGCCTAAGTGTGGCAATTGATTCTCACTGTTGCTTGCACTGAGAAGCTGTATCATCCCTATTGGTGTCTCTTAACTATGTCAACACCTTTGTAAATAGTGACTTTATTATAATCCCTCAATTACTGTTTGAGTATGCCATCTGTATTTTTAATAAATAAATGTACCAACGACTAGAGGGCTTCCCTATTTGGCTCAGCTGGTAAAGAATCCTCCCGCCAATGCAAGAGATGCAAAAGACATGGGTTCGATCCTTGGGTAGGGAAGATCCCCTGGAGAAGGAAACGACAACCAGCTCTAGTATTCTTGCCTGGAAAACTCCATGGACAGAGGAGCCTGACAGTCTACAGTCCATGGGGTCGCAGAGAGTCAGACACAACTGAGCATTCATGCACGGCAACAAATGAGTTTTATGAGTAGAGGCCAGAAAACAAAGCAATAGTTTGAGATAGACTGAGTTGAGCAGATCTTGGATGGTGCATTAATTGAGTTTCTTATACCCACCCTGGTGGTTTTTGCACCATCATCACTGATCATGGATCCTCATCTGTGTTAGTATATGTCATAATTCCTATCTTCTGGGACCTTACAAGGGATGTACTAACCGTTTTCTTTTACTTAATTTCTAATTTGGGAGAACTCAATAAAGTGCTTTATAGCTTAATTCTTAGCTTTTAAACAACTTAGAAAGCTTAGGCTGGGAACTTCATTCACTTATGCAGAACCACAGGAGCACTTTGGGTTATCATTTTCCAAACATGAAAATCAATTAGGTCATGTTTTGTTTTAAAAAATATTTTGTAACTGTTTTTTGGTTTGTGCCTACATTCACGATGCACCTTATTACTGTCTTAGTTTCCTCTTAAAATTTATTGAATAGCTGGTGCTATTTATTTCACAAGGTTGTTGTGAATATCAAATATTCTTCAAAATAGCTGTGAAAAGTATCATGTGGTATATGAATACATAGATCGTAGGGGAATTCCCTGGTGGTCCAGTGCTTAGGACTCTGCACTTTCACTGTTGAGGGCCCAGTTCAATCGGTTCAATCTCTGATCTGGGAACTACGATCTCAGAAGTTGCACAGTGTGACAAGATTCATAAATATATAAACAACAAAAATTTATGGAAAACAAGATTCTAATCTTTTCATTCATTCTTATTACCAGGTCTTATTTCCACCAGCAATCTTATCTTCACGCATGCATGTGTGGAAATGAGATGATCTCAGCTTTTAGGCAGTCCATGATCTATTTAAGAATTGGACCACTTTTATGGTTTCTATCAAATTATTTTAGATTTTGGTAACTCAGACTCACATAATATATGTTACTGACCAAAGGGATAAGCACCAACCAAAAGTATCAATCAATGATATTTCATTTCTATCTTTCTAGAAAGCCAGTGTTGTGAGTGTATGATCTCATGTTAATATGGGGTCTGATAGTCACAAGCATGAAACCTGTATTTAAAATTTAAGACAGGATTTCCCTGGTGGTCGGTTATTAAGAATCTGCCTTTCAGTGCAGGGGATTGGGGGTGGGGTTCCACCCCTTGTCGGGGAACTAAGATCCCACTTGTGGTGGAGCAGCTAAGCCCATGCACCACAACTAAATTTGCATGGCACAACCAGAGAGTCTGGGTGTCACAATGAAAGATCCTGCATGACACAATGAAGATTCTGTGTGCCGCAACTAAGACCCAATGCAACCAAATAAATAAATAAATAAACATTTAAAAATAAAATGTGAGACAGGTGGTTTTCCAATATTACCTGAATCACAGGTAACTTCACCAAGGCGAATTATAGTGTTGGTGCTTTTACTGAACATTAGCGGTAGACACACATTGTGATTAACATTACACAGCATTTCTAAAGAAGCTGTGTCGAATCCAGACTGCTTAATAGAGCTTTAGCAATCCAAGTATATTTATTGCTATATATATATATACATATTCAGAAGCTACCATTCTTCACCTTTCTGAAGAGCCCTGTTGATACTTTTCATATATGTATTACTGTTTATTAAATTGCTTTAGAGTTTGTGCTTCTGCCAATAGAGTACGTAATATTACCAGAATCAAAAACAGACAACTGTGTTGTGGAAAGCCTAGCTGAATAAGGTCAATTTGTAAAGTGGCTGGTTTCAATAATAAATGGTAAACAATATTCAGGTTTTTCTTACTTAGGAAGCTTATAGGTCTCTGTCCTCCTAGCGGGAAGAATCCTTAGGCAGCTGCTGAAAGAAACTGAACCTTTGGACTTTTAATGAAATTATTACCAGATGACTTCACTTTGTACTGTCATATTTTTATACCTTGTGAAATTAACACATATAGAGCCTTCATTATTTCATGTTGAAAACCCTTTCCAGAGAGAGTATGATAATTATTACATGTCTATCAATTAAAGCAATGGCATGAAATCTATGTGAATATATTTTAGCATGAAATAAATCAATTCTAGCGTGGAACCAAGGTGACAACGCAGCAGACACCTATGACTGTGTCTCCTCTTCCTCACCTTTTAGATGATTTATGTTATAGATAACTATGTTCCCTTAAAATTCATTTATTGAAGCCTAACAGTGTGATGGCTCCGCACTCCAGCACTCTTGACTGGAGAATCCCATGGATGGAGGAGCCTGGCAGGCTGCAGTCCATGGTATCGCTAAGAGTCGGACACGACTGAGCGACTTCATTTTCACTTTTCACTTTCATGCATTGGAGAAGGAAATGGCAACCCACTCCAGTGTTCTTGCCTGGAGAATCCCAGGGATGCGGGAGCCTGGTGGGCTGCCGTCTATGGGGTCACAGAGTCGGACATGATTGAAGCGAGTTAGCAGCAGCAGCACCAGCAATGGTGTGATGGTATTTGGAGATCGTGTCATTAAATGGTAATAAGGTTTAGATGAGGTTATGAAGGTGTGCCTCTCAGAGTGGGATTTTTAGTGCCTTGATAAGAAACACTTCTTATCAAGAATTCACTTCTCTGTCTCCCTCTGGCTAAAGGCCATGTATGAAAACAGTGAGAAGGCAGCCAGCTGCAGCTCAAGGTGTCTCACTAATCCTCTGGCACCTTGATCTTGAGCTTTCAGTCTCTAGAACAGGGAGAAATAAATTCCCCTTGTTTAACCAGTCCTGTCTATGATGTTTTTGTTAAGGCAGCGTGAGCTGTCCAAGACATTGGGTGTGCATAATTTCTCAAACTATGTGGATTTAAAGGTTGCCAGAATCACTTTGCATTTATAATATGCTTCACCTTTAATTCACTGGGTCATAATCTGTTTCTATCATTCATTAATTCTATGGAAAACAATGTCAAAGAAGCATGAATTTCTTCGGCCTTCTCACTTTCATTGCCAATAGGAATGATTTCCATTTTAAGGCCATTTTTGGAGGAATATCTCTTACAGAATTCTTCACTACTTCTTAACAATTGAAATGTATCAGATGGGAAATAGGTTCAGTAAGAAGCAAATGCTGGGTGGTTGGTAGGCACTGTTCCCTCCAACCAGCCTCTTAGATCAACAACCTACTTAACATTGTCACTTAGTCTCCTAGGCGTCTCAGATCTAACATGTTCAATATTGATTTTTGATTTGGCCATCCCAAACAGTTCTTCCTCCAGTTGCCACCATTGGCAATGATACACAAAACTGGATACTAGTTAAAGTAGTAAGGGTAATTTAAATTGGTCATAGACTATTAATAATAGGGAAATTATAGGGAAAATAATCTGATGTGAATTGAACTCAACTTTGATTTGTAGATAGGTGACTGTGTGTTTTAAAGGGAGGATAAGGGAATAAGGGGTGGGGATAAGTAAGGGCCTTGTAGAATCTGGAAAGCGAGAAAAAATTACAAAGAGCAGGAAGAGGGGTCTAGCCCAAGTGAAATCCTTCAGGGTTTGCCAAGTGGCACTTATCAAAGTAGGCTCTTCCCCTTTCTTGGAGACTGGGAGATGGGACCCTGTCTCCAGATGCTGGCTGGAACAAGCCAGCCAGCAACAATTCTTTTGGAAGCTTTGAGTCTTCTCATATGTGCACTTTAAGAGATCTAGGGTCATTCTAGGGATACAGCCTTGAGCTGTTAGAAACTAAGTTAGTTTTTGTTCAAGTTTTATGGGCCAGGGTTAAGAAGATCGCTCAGAAGAACCTCGCTAGAGTTTGGCCAAGGAGAGAAACTTTGTCACCAAGCCAATAATGGTCAAATCCAAAGCATCAGTAAATCAAGAAGGCTATACTTTAAAAATTCAAAATTATCTGGCCACTTCTCGCCATCTCAACTGCTGCTCTATGATAAGTCACCATGATTTCTAAATTACCAACAGATTGCTGATAGATCTTGCTTCTCTACTAATCCACTTCAGTCTATTGTCAGCATAGCTGAAAGAGTGATGCTTTAAAACATAAATTACATCATGTCCGGCTAAGGCTCCAATCCCTTAAGTGGCCATTGTCTCACCCAGAGGATGAAAGAATGTGCTTGCAAAGGTATGTAAAGTCCTGGTGTGATCTTCACCAATGTTCCTGCTCTGTAACCATTCTATGACTCACCTCTGGTTCAATCCAAACCAGACTCACTGAGCTCCTTACTTTGCTTTAAACAGGTAATCAGATTTCTGGATTATAGCTCTAGTTTGCTTGGAATATGCTTCCTACAGAGAATTTCATGTCTAACTTGCTCATGTCCTTTAATCCTTTGCACACACATCCTTTGCTTTACAAGGGCACCCATTCTATACTGCCACCTACTTAGTCACCTCCCTACCCCACCTCTCTTTTCATGTTCCTTTTGTTCCACAGCATTTATCATCTTCTAACATCTAGTCAAGGCTATGGTTTTCCCAGTGGTCGTGTATGGATGTGAGAATTGGACTGTGAAGAAAGCTGAGCACTGAAGAATTGATGCTTTTGAACTGTGGTATTGGAGAAGACTCTTGAGAGTTCCTTGGATTGCAAGGAGCTCCAACCAGTCCATCCTAAAGGAAATCAGTCCTGGGTGTTCGTTGGAAGGACTGATACTGAAGCTGAAACTCCAATACTTTGGCCACCTCATGCGAAGAGTTGACTCATTGGAAAAGACCCTGATGCTGGGAGGGATTGGGGGCAGGAGGAGAAGGGGACAACAGAGTATGAGATGGCTGGATGGCATCACTGACTCAATGGACATGAGTTTGGGTAAACTCTGGGAGTTGGTGATGGACAGGGAGGCCTGGCATGCTGTGATTCATGGGGTCACAAAGAGTTGGACATAACTGAGTGACTGAACTGAACTGAACATACTATATATTAATTTACTTATTCATTATCTTTAGTTATTATTTCTTATTCTTCCTACTAGAATATAAGCTCCACAAGGGCAAAGACATCCTCCCCATTTCCACTGATATATATTTTTTCCTTCTAAACTAGTACTACAATATAGATGTTAAATAAGCATTTATTGACTAAAATGAATTAGGCTATGTATATTAAATTTCTTAGTGCTATAAAATAAGCTCCATTCATGCTGTTTTTCATTAGCTGGTCTATCTTTGTATTTGGTGTATAAATGATTCCTGAGAGGGGCAGATTGTTTCTCTGAAGCTTGCTGAGGAACAGTAAATATTTACTGTCCCTATTTTCCTATGTTTTCCATCTGTGAAGAGGAGGAGAAAGAAAAAAATTCATTTAGAGGGAAAGAGAAAGTAAGATGGGTATAGATAGGAAAGGGAACCATTGTTATTTCACTGTTTGTACTGTATTAGTAAAGGTACTGGTTAATTGAATATCTAAACTCACCCTGAGGCCAAAGACCACCAAGATTTGGAAGAAATACTATAAGTAGACACAGTCATGAAAACTTTACACTTGTCAGAAAGCATGTATTTCTTATGTAAGGGAACAAATTTTTGGCTCATCTTAGTCAAAACCATGAATTTTCTTGTTTATTTCTCTAGTTATTGGTGAGCCATTTTTTCTGCTCTTTAAGACCTCTTCACTTATGGTGTAAATAATTTTTGTTTTATTTTAAAATACTATGTGGGTAGAGAGAGAGTCAATGGGCTCTCTCCTCTAAAGCAAGGAGACCAGTGAATCTGGTATGGATTGAGCCAAAGGTGAGTCATAGGGTGGTTACAGAGCAGCAGCACTGGGGAAGATCACATCAGGACTTTACAGGCCATAGCAAGCATCCTCTGGGTGAGATAAGGGCCACTTATGGGATTGGAGCCTTAGCTAGACATGATGTAACTTATTTTTTTAAAGCGTTGCTCTTTCAGCTGTGATGTCAATAGACTGAAGTGGGTTAGTGGAGAAGCAAGAAGATCTATCAGCGAAATACAAAATTTTGTATTTTAAAATACAAAGCAAATAAATGTGTTGTTTAAGAGACCACATTCTGCAGCTAAACTTCCTGGGCTCTAACCTCAGCTTTGCTATGCTAACACTGCAATTATAGATAAGTGATATACAACTCTCCACCTTACTTTTTACATTTATAAAATAATAATTGTCTATACCTGATGGAGTTCTTTAGAGGAATAAAACTTCACAAAACAATGTCTGTTACATAGTATTTATTCTTGTTGTTTAGTCACTAAGTCGTGTCTGGCTCTTTGTGACCCTATGGACTGTAGCCCGCCAGGCTTCTCTGTCCATGGCAAGAACACTGGAGTGGGTAGCCATCCCCTCCCCCAGGGGATCTTTTGGATCCAACCATTGTCTCCTGCATTGGCAGGGATATTCTTTGCCACTGAGCCACCAGAAAAGTCCATTTATTCTAGAAGCTATTTTTAATGAAATAACGGAGTAATTTATGAAAAAACATATACAATTTAAGATGGTTTTTATACATTCTATTTTCATAAAATGATACTGTTCATACCATACTCACTGAATCATGGAGCAAATTGTCATTACTGTTACTATTGAGCTGCACTATGAAGGCCTGCAAGCCTGTGCTTAACCAGCCTTAAGTCCAAAGAAATGTCTTTGATGTGTGCAACAGAGACATCAAAGTTATAAAGGATGGGAGAGCTTGCAGGTCTGACACAATATCCTTGAGAAATACCCTACCATGCGTGGGGGACTGCGGGCGGGACACCGGGCAGTCTTTGCTCCAGGGGCCGGGAGTTACAATTATAGGGGGAATTGACATCAAGTTGACTCACTGGTTACTAGGGGAACCAGCAGAAGATACCTCCCTCGATGCCTCTTGTGATAAGCTATCATGGTGGCCAAAGTAACAGTTATTAGCCAAGGCCTGGGGCAAGTATGTGGGAAGATCAGCCAGGTGAGCAGGGTGTAGGTGAAGCAGGCACTCACTGGTCAAGCAGGGGATATACAGAGAAGAAGAGAACATCTTGGGTTGCTGTATCATACAATTACTTTAAAAAAATACTCCTATTGATTCATTTGAAATTTCAGTTCCTACACTGGAAAATTTATTATATGAAATAATGGGTTTAGAGGGAGATACAGTAGACTATAGTGTTGAAAATCATCTCTGCATCTCAAATGATAGTGTAAGGGTGGTAAAATATTTTCCGTTTACCCTTCTGAGTTCTTGGCAGAGATCCCCATAATAAAAAACAGATGAGCAAGTGAAAAAAAGCCCAGAGGTTTACTAACATGTATACTCATGTGTATGTCGGAGAAGGCAATGGCACCCTACTCCAGTACTCCTGCCTGGAAAATCCCATGGATGGAGGAGCCTGGTAGGCTGCAGTCCACGAGGTTGCTAAGAGTCGGACATGACTGAGCAACTTCACTCTCACTTTTCACTTTCATGCATGTGTATGTTGTTGTTATATGTGCGTGTGTGCTTAGTGGTTTCCAACTCGCTGCTGAGAGTCATTTTCAACTCTCAGACCCCACAGACTGTAGCCCACCAGGCTCCTCTGTCCATGGGATTTCCCAGGCAAGAGTACTGAAGTGAGTTCCCATTTCCTTCTCCAGGGAATCTTCTTGACCCAGGGGTCAAACCTGCATCTCCTGCAGGTCTCCTATACTGCAGGCAGATTCCTTACTGCTGAGCCACCAGGGAAGATGACATGGGAGATAATCAGAGCAAAATGAATAATTCTCAGAGGTGGCTTAGAACTTTGGCTTAAATGCCATCTTCAGCTAAAGAGAAAAGGAAGGTATGAGTAAACTACTTTTGGAGTAGTTACCAGGAAAAGAAGGATAAACAAGCATAAGATTTGCTATATAGATTTAAGTCCCTGCCTTCATTATGGTAAGGGTCCACATTTGTCTCAGAATACCCATCTCTGTCCTTCCTGGTAGAGAATGGAAGAGTGTCACTTTAGTCCTGCTTTTACACAAATGGAGAATAGAGAACTTTTCTTGTATCTGCTTCTTCTCAATTGCCTTCAGAACAATCCTTGTGCCAAAGAGGCATATTTTGGGGTGGGATATTCTGCTACCCTTCAGTAAGAGTTTCCCTGGGTAGTTCTTCCTCTAAGAAAGAAACACTACCTAGAACTTCAAAGCGTCTGATATTTTATCCTATTTACCAGCTAACAAGTAGCCTGCCACAAATTCACAGAAGTTGACAGAAGAACAGAAGAGGTTTCTCTGTCAGAGACAAAGGACTCTGTTACTCACAGCACAATAGGCTGTGGATTCCTCAGCCTGGAAGAATTCTCATTAATTCCTTTTGCTCCCAAGTTCCACTGAGTGAAATGAAGCTGCTAGATGGGTAATATAGAAGCAATGGGTTTGAATCACCATGGAGGAACTCTAAGTTTAGGAAAATCCTGCTAGCATACACAAGCAAACTTTTCCCTGAAGGAAAGTTTGTCTTTGCTATCCTGCAGCCAAGCTTCTCTCTGCTCTCAAAGAAAACAGTATCTCTATCTTGAAATTATGGGTTTCCTAGCTTTTGAACTGTGATGTTGGAGAAGACTCTTGAGAGTCCCTTGGACTGCAAGGAGAGCCAACCAGTCCATTCTGAAGGAGATCAGCCCTGGGATTTCTTTGGAAGGAATGATGCTGAAGCTGAAGCTCCAGTACTGTGGCCACCTCATGCGAAGAGTTGATTCATTGGAAAAGACTGATGCTGGGAGGGATTAGGGGCAGGAGGAGAAGGGGACGACCGAGGATGAGATGGCTGGATGGCATCACTGACTCGATGGACGTGAGTCTGAGTTAACTCCGGGAGTTGGTGATGGACAGGGAGGCCTGGCGTGCTGCGATTCATGGGGTTGCAAAGAATCGAATTCGACTGAGCGACTGAACTGACCTGAACTGAAGTGGCAATAGTGGTAAAGAGTTCACCTGCCAATGCAGGAGACATAAGAAATGTGGGTTGGGAAAATCCCCTGGAGAAGGGCATGGCAACCCACTCCAGTATTCTTGCCTGGAGAACCCATGGACAGAGGAGCCTGGAAGGCTATAGTCAGACATGACTGAAGCGACTTGGCACATTTTGAAATTATATACGTAGAAATGCAAGGGGCCCATGGAGTGATGACACAATTGCAGTGCATTGATAAGGCTAGTACAATGAAAAGAAGATACACAAAAATTCTGACCAGAGATTTAGACTAAAATTGTAAGTGTAAAACACTTGGTCCTTTCTGAGCATTTCTTCGAATATGTAGTTACTCAATTAGAATAAAACTTTGCAATGATTTTGATAGGGACAGAATGGACAAAGTAAGTGTTTAAAATAGTGAATCACACTAGGGGATTGTAAATAGAAAAATACGGGAGACTTCTGTAAATTAAGAGGGTTGTTTAACCACAAAACCAAGCAGGCGTGCTTAACAACAAAACCATGCAACAGGATGGGATGGGACACGCCCCAAACTATAAAACAATGGCGGTATGAGACGCACATCCTGCCATGTGAGCTCAGTAAATTTATGAGGACATGCTCATTTCCTAGGATATGCTCTCTGCATACATAAAAAACAATTTGTGGACCTAGTTTGATTACACAGGGACAAGAAAACGACCCTGTTCAACCTGGAAGAGGAACTAATGATGGAAGCATGACATCTACTCAAGAAAAACAAAAAAGATCTTTTCCCCCTCCCAGCTCTTCCTTTGATTATGAAACTGTAGCCCATGAAATTCTTGGGGCACGACATTTCTCACCCACCCTCTTGTAAGTCTCACAGGCATCCTGTTCTAATAAATCGCTTCTTATTTACCTCTTTGCTATGGCTGAATTCTTCTCTGCACTGAGCCATAAACGACTACGATATCAGAGCTCTTTGGAGCCCCCTTGAAATGATATCAATTGGTTTCAATTTGTTTTGCTTTGTAATGTTTTATCACTTGATGCTTTAGAGTCAAATGTTCTTTCCTCTTATCAAAAGGTTTTTACCATCCCCCTTTATCTATTTATGCCAATTTAGCCTCATTGGACAAAGTATTTCTTATTGCGTTAGCAAAACCAAGGCACACTTTCTCAACGGTGCTTTGTACCTTAGCAATCTTCCTTTCTGTCTCTTTCTGAGAAAATTAGGTTTTACAATGTTGAACAAGTTCCTCCTCTGTAGTTACTCAGCTTTGCAAGGTTAATTTCCCCTGCCGATAGGTAACACTTTCCTCCACATCTTTATTTATTTATTTTTTACGTCCTTATTTTTAAGAAACATTTTAGCAGTTGTCTTATTCTTCAGAGGTAACTTAAAATAATATCATCATGGTCTTTTTGTTTGTTTCTAAACTAAATTTACAGCTGTCCTTCCTATGTGTGTTTTCTTTTTTCAGGCTGGAGCTGAAAATTCACTTGAGCTCCAGAGAAAAGCAGAACTGTTCAATGACTATTAATAAATCAAAGTAATTAAGCATTTAACTTTTCACTGAGTGATTAAAAAACAAGCTGCTCCTTTCAGTGGATATTATTAGGAGGCACAACTCAAGAGTTTGCCCAACTGTTGAGTCATCTGTTGGGTTACTAGACAATATATAGAATGCCTTGTATATTATCAGCAAATAAATAGCAAATCATTTTTTAGTACAAGTGTTATGTCTCATTCAAGGTTTGGGACATACTCATATATATATATATATTTTTAAATTCATTGTTTATTTGAAAATAAAATTGAACATCCTGTTTTGTTTGCTAGATCTGGCAACTCTTGTCACCATTTATCTACCAAACAAGCTGTAATAGCCTTTTTGTAAAATTTGGTGTCAAGAGCGTTTTAGCTTAGACGCACTACCTTTGGATTAGAAGTCAGTTTCATAATTTTGGTGCTACGGAAAAAGAGATGTAAGTAACTGCAAGTTTTGAAATTCATATGTTTCGTAGTCCATCTATAAAAAAGTGGACGAATAGGTAAAAAGACGTCATGGGCGGGCTGGTCTGGGATTTCTAAGGTGAAAAGAAACTGCCCTAGAGAGCCTTTCCAACCAGCGTGGAAGTTAACTGCAGCAAAGGTTTCTTTGCGGTTTACGAAGGCTAGAGCGCCAGACCTCTAAGCTAGTCAATAGGGGCGGAGTAGGAAAAGGTTGGGCTCGTGAAGCCAATCAGAGATGAGATGGGTGGGACTAGACGTGGGGAAGGGGCAGGCCTAGGCTGGATAGGCTGAGAAGGGCAGGTCTCAGCCAATCCTAACCGAGTAGGGCGGGGCTGGACTCAGAAAAGGGTGGTCTCGAGGACATGAAAGGCGTTGCAAGTGCGTCTCTCACCCTCACCTGCCTGCGCCTGCACCTAGAGCTCTGCTTTTCTCCCAACCGGGCTGTCGCGACTCTACGGCTGACGCTCGCAAGATTGTTATGGCATACCCGGGATACGGAGGAGGGGTGAGTCCTGGCCGCTTCGGCGCGGCCTCCACCCCCGCGGGATGTGAGGCCCCTGCGGCGGTGGCCACGTGCCGGGTTCACCCTCTGTTGGTCCTTGGTTACTTCTGCTTCTGGTACTGGGCGGCGCCAGGACTTCGCGCAGTGTAGGAAGCCGGGGCTAGGGCCAAGCGGAAAGCCACAGGTGTTCTGGTGCCTGATGGCCCCTTAGGAGAATCCTTGTGGAACAATGGGTATGGAGTGTTTTTAGAAATTTCTTTCTTAAGATAGATGAACAGAGCATCCTTCTTGTTCCAGTAACTTCTTTGGTCCACCCTCCTTTCAGCCCTCCTCCTCCGCCCTCCTTCCTCAGTTTTGCTAGACATCCTTTCCCTGAATTTTTTTGACCACTTCTTTTCAGTTCTTTATGTTGCTTATGAGTAAATTAAGATATGCTAAATGCCTTCTAATGTTTATTACTACCAAGGGCAGTCTGTTCTAAACTTTGGGGGGCTGGGTTGTGGGGGAGAAGATTATACTTTCTTACCTAATTGTTTATCCTGCATCACCTTTGGGAGTTGGGAGTTGTAGTATCGACATGGTAACAGCATATACAACAAAATTTACACGTATTTTTGAGGTAGTATTACCGTGTGGTCAGAATTTTCAAACATAAGGATATATATGTTAAGCATAGAAAACTTGTACAGACGAGCTATTCATGGAAGAAACAGAATGAAGAATAAGTTCCAAGAGTTAAAGAAAAAGGGTAAACTTTCTAAGGGCTTCTCTCATAGCTCAGTTGGTAAAGAATCCGCCTGCAATGCAGGTGGCCGGGGTTCGATTCCTGGGTCAGGAAGATCCTCTGGTGAAGGGCTAGGCTACCCACTCTAGTATTTTCTGGCTTGGAGAATTTCATGGACTGTATCGTNGGTAAACTTTCTAAGGGCTTCTCTCATAGCTCAGTTGGTAAAGAATCCGCCTGCAATGCAGGTGGCCGGGGTTCGATTCCTGGGTCAGGAAGATCCTCTGGTGAAGGGCTAGGCTACCCACTCTAGTATTTTCTGGCTTGGAGAATTTCATGGACTGTATCGTCCATGGGATCCCGAAGAGTTGGACGCAATTGAGGGACTTTCACTTTCAGTCATTTATAAATAAATGTTCCAGAAAAGCCTTTTCATCTCTCTTTAAAAAAAAAAAATGGGTAGGAGCACAAGTATCAGATCATTATACTATTTAGCTAGCAAAGGATACTTACCAAAGAGTGATGTAAAACTTTATTTGAGATGCTACAGTAGAGGGTCTAGGTTCACTAAATAATCCACTTGCCAGTGCAGGAGACATAGGTTCAGTCCCTGGTATGGGAAGATCCCCTGGAGCAGGAAATGGCAACCCATTCCAGTATTCTTGTGGGGACATCCCAAGGATAGGGAAGCCTGGCTGGCTACCATTTATGGGGTCTCAAAAGTTGGACACAACTTAGTGACTAAACAACAATATGCTTATACTTGGTTTGGCCTTCTTTCTTCTGTGAACCTTAAGGAGGTGAGGGCCTCCAGTAAGCCTTAAATTATTGGATATGCCCCAGGCCCTGATTGCCTTCCATGTCCTTGGAGGCCTTAGAACCAAAAGTCTAGGTGTTTGTTATTGCCTCAGAGCAAAAGTTGCCTTGGGAATTTTGCTAATCTTTTTACCTCTGGATCAAGACTTGTCCCCCAATACTGGCCTGAAACTTTCCCCCGATCAGTGAGGTAACTCAAAAAATAATATTTTATGCAGTTTTTAAATTTAAGGTTGATCTTTATATCGTAGTTACCCTTATTACAAATAGGATTTTTCTTCCTTCAGTATATTTTTGTAATTTAAAAATATAAAATAGTATAAAAATATACTGTAATTCAGTATGCTGCTGCTGCTGCTAAGTCGCTTCAGTCGTGTCCAACTCTGTGCGACCCCACAGATGGAAGCCCACCAGGCTCCCCCGTCCCCAGGATTCTCTAGGCAAGATCACTGGAGTGGGCTGCCATTTCCTTCTCCAAGGCAGGAAAGTGAAAAGTGAAAGGGAGGTCGCTCNGCTGCTAAGTCGCTTCAGTCGTGTCCAACTCTGTGCGACCCCACAGATGGAAGCCCACCAGGCTCCCCCGTCCCCAGGATTCTCTAGGCAAGATCACTGGAGTGGGCTGCCATTTCCTTCTCCAAGGCAGGAAAGTGAAAAGTGAAAGGGAGGTCGCTCAGTCGTGTTCGATTCTTAGCGATCCCCATGGACTGCAGCCTACCAGGCTCCTCCATCCATGGGATTTTCCGGGCTAGAGTACTGGAGTGGGGTGTCATTGCCTTATATTATAGAATTTAAATACTTTTTAGAAGGTCCATCTTATTTACCTTTTCAAATGTGTTGGTAAAAAGGTGTTCATAAGCATTTGTTTATATATGTGTGTATATATATATATATATATTTTTTAATTCTCTGTGGCTATATGCACTTTTTTTTTTTTTTCTGGAAACTGGCCTGCCCATCTTTTCAAAGAAGTCACTTTTATTTTTATTTGTTTTAAAAGATTTCCTTTATTTATTTGACTGTGCCGGATCTCCATTACTGCCTGCAGGCCTTCTCTAGTTGCAGCACTCAGGGGCTTCTCTCTAGTTGCACTGTGTGGGCTTCTCATGGCAGTGGCTTCTCTTGCTGTGAGCATGGGCTCAGGAGCTCCAGCTCAGTAGTTTTGGCTTGGTCTTGGTAGCCCTGTGGCATGTCAGGTCTTTCTAGACCAGGGATCGAACCCATGTCCCCTGTTTTAACAGGTAGGTTCTTAACCACTGACTAGCAGGGAAGTCCCAAAGAAGTAATTCTTAAACAGTCACTTAAAACAAATTCATTATATTATTTTAATATTTTTGTTTTCTTTCTTGTAATTTATTGCTTTCTAATCTAGCTTTTGGTTGCATCCCTGAGCACATTTCCTGGAGTTCCCATATGTTCTTTCTTTTGCCTTTACTGTTTCCCAAGCTGCAGCTTTTCAAACTGCTACAAAAGGCTTCTTTTTGCCCCACCCCACCCCCCAACCAGTACTTAGAATTTTTTTCTCTTTTTGCCTTTCAGCAGTCTCTGCTCATTCTTCAAAGGCATTCAAGAAGATATTTCTTCATCCTCCAGACTCATTAAAAACACTGAAAAAAAATGCCTGTCTGGATTTTCCTGGTGGCTCAGTGGTAAAGAATCCACCTGCAATGCGGGAGATGTGGGTTCAGTCTCTGGGTCAGGAAGACCCCTGGAGGAGGAAATGGCAACCCACTCCAGGATTCTTGCTGGGAAAATTCCATGGACAGAGGAGCCTGGCAGGCTACAGTCCATGGGGTCGCAGTGAGTCACACATGACAGAGCAGCAAGTGTGCAAAATGACTCTCAAAGATATAAAAGAATGCATACAAAGTTCCAGAGTAAAGAGAAAGCAATCCCCAGAGCCAAAGCAGGAAACAAACAGTGTGTAGTCTCTGAGGTCAGACTACCTATATCTGAATCATGGTTTACCTGCTACTAGCCATTTAACTTTAACTAATCCAGGAAACTGCTTGAAGTTTTATGTCCTCAACTGAAAAAAAAGACATAGTACTTTCATACCTCACCGACTTGTTGGGAAGTGAGAATGTAGTGAGAACAGTACTTAAGATATAACAGGCTCTCAATAAGTATTAGCTGTTGTTGTTGGTATCCTTGTTGCTCTTATTTTGAAGAGGACCATGGTTTGAATTACCGCCTCCTATTCTCTTCATTGGTGTCTTGCTTTGTAAAACAATACGTGTATTTTGGTGGATGTTTCAGCCCTATACACTTTCCCATGATTTGGTTATGGACACAGTTTCATTGTATTTACTATGTATTCTTCGTATGTATCTTTAGGTTTACTACTTTTCATTTTACTATAGGTGAAATAAATGGTGAAAAATATAATTTTCTTATATTTTTTAACTTTTTGCTTCCGTGATGATGATCAACACTTTTTAAAAGTATGCCTCATTCTTAGAGGCTAGAGACTTCTTTTTTCTTTAAAGCTTTAAAGAACATTGGATAATATTTGTTGATGGGATGAATTAAGTAATGCAGGGCAACTAACAGTTTGTAGCTAACAGCTTTTGTGATAATTTGGGAAGTTTCAGTAACTAAAATTTTACTTTTCAACGGACTTCTCATAAATATGTTCTTTTAAACCAAATTTAGTGTATAATGGGTAATATTTATATTAATAACCTCCTCCCTTTTTACTCTTTTAGTTTGGACATTTTGGCAATCCAATGGGACAGCCAGGATACCCTGGACACCCAGCTTATCCAGGCAGTATCTCAACAGGAGACCCCATGTGGAAATGTTTCCTTGCTATTGCTGGCCAGGTAAAATGCTAAATATACAGCACAAATATCAGTTAAGAAAATTATTGCAATCTAAAACAAATGTCAAGCTCTTTTATTTAGTGTATCACTTAAAATGTATATGAAATTTGTATTTTAAGCTTATCTAGTTTTTTTCCTGAGATCAGAAATTAGGGTGGTCATAATTACCTTATTTAAAAGCCTGTTAGTTTGGTGTCTAACATGTTAGGAGAAACCAGGGTGGTGCATGGAGACTGAGCCAGATAGGATCTGGGAAGAAGTGATCTCTGTGTAAATTTCTTGTGGAAGCTGGGGCAGAGTATCACAGAGACTTATACACTGTGGATGTTTCTGGGAGAGCCTTGATGGTAAAGCAGATTGGGAAAAGGTAAAGGAAATAGGGTGGAATGAAGGTGCAAATACCAAACTAATGAGCAGAGACAGAGATTCACTCTTGAGTCTTAGACACAGACCATGTCTCTTTCCTTTTACAGTAGTCAAGATTTATTGAGTGGTTAGAATTTCAGAGAAGTTTGATAACATTTTCCATTCATTATTCATTCATTTAAATGTTCACTAGATCCCATATGTCTTTCTAGAAATATATATACACAGAATTATTATATGTTGCAAACACTTTGTTTTGGCTACCCAAGTTTCATTCAAAATGTCCTTTTCCCTTTTCATGTGTATTAGAGGTTGGAAAACCCTAATTCTGTCTCAGACACCTTTGTATAAAGGTAGCCATGTGCCATAATACTGGCCATTGAGATGTAGGTGCAATTTCTTTAGGATGCTTTCCTTTTCCAAATGAGGGAAGCTTAGCTGAAACTAGTGTTAGCCTTTTTTCCTCCTTCTGGAAAGGGGAACACTTGGCTGGAAAGGGGACTTGAAGTATGGAGATGCTGTAGCCATCTTGTGATCTGGAGGCCAGAAGCTTGAGATAAAGGCCTGTGGATGAGGGATTTGGAAATATGAAAAGAGATTGATGGCCTCGTTAAGTCGCCACAGAGTCTAGATCTGCCTAGCCCCAATAAGCATTTATTTCTTTAAGCCACTTTGATAATATTTTCTATTATTTGTAGCTAAATGCAATCCTGTTACCTTATGCCACTCTTATGAGCAAGGAGCTCTTAAGTAGTATAATACTGGGAAAAAGTATGTAATGTATAGCTGACTATATAATAAACTCATTTTATAAAACTACAACTTAAAAATATAAGAGCCAGACATGTATATTTAGAGACCTTTATTTGACCTACAAACTATTTCATTGTAACAGTTGTCAACAATGATCTGCTATGATTGTACTATTTGGACTATTGGACACTTTCATTAAATTTTTGTTTTACCAAATACTTGGGTTTATTTCCCCCAAGTAAGCAGATTAAAATGCAGTAAATAAACTGGTATATACTTAAATATCTTAAACATTTAAGACCATCAGGTAAATCTAACAGGATTGATAGACCTAAACAGGGTCAATATCAAGAGAGACAAATGAGGTGAGTGGTACAAACACAGGTTCAGAACCTTTATTTAAAAACTGGATATTTTTTCATAGATTTTTTTGCATTAATTTTGTTTTTTTTAAATATTGCATTAAAACATGTAATGTAACTACTGAGTTTTTTCTTCCTCAGATTTAAAAGTTAGTCTCCCACTTGCCTGATAATATTTATAATACTCATTAGCGTTTATAATGCTCCTTAGGCATGTTTATAATACTTCTTAGCATTAGTTTGTAAAAGTTTTGTTTGTTTGTTTTTTGGATTCTTATAAATTACATGCTTTAAATTTGCTTCCTTAATCCTTTCCGCAGAGCTTTTGTTTTGAATTCATGACCATGTATGAGATGCGTCCAAGTAAATTATTATACTCTTTATTTTTTTAGAAGAGAGGATACGGTACTGAAACATAATGAGAGTATTCAGGCTGTTTCCCTTTGATTGTGATTTCTTATTTGTGATAAAAGATTTTTTTCTCATCAGAATGGCAAAGAATATTTGGACAAAACTCAGGAGAATAGCACCGAAATATAGGGAGACTCTCAAGCTGAGAGTAAAGATGTGAAGGAAAATGATATTTTCTCTTCCCAGTTAAAGATACAGTATCCTTTAGAAATAAGCTCCCCTCAAAAGAAGCATGAAAGAAAAATTTTGAGACTTCTCTGAACACATTTTAGGCATTTTTCTAACTTTTTATAGTGGAAGTATAATGATTCTCGCAAGATTTTACACTGCATTATTATAGGACAAAGTGATTATGCTGTTTTTCAGAAGTAGAGAATATAAATTATATGTGAAATGTCTGCATAATTTAATAGAATAAAATTTGATTGTGAAAAAGCATTCATGTTGTGTGATGTTCTCTAATGTGTCTTTGTCGTCAGTAATTATCTGTATAATTTTGTAGATGATAATAGACTAATATTTTGAAGATTGCGTATTTATTTATTGGCCTTGAACAGCTAGTTAGCATTTTAGTATGCTTTTATACAACTTCTTCCATTAATGAGGTTGTAATTATTTTTTAATAGGATGGTGAAGTGGATGCTGAAGAACTTCAGAAGTGTTTAACACAATCTGGAATTAGTGGAACTTATTCTCGTGAGATCTTTTTTTTTCCTTCTGTCGAAATTGCCCTAGGAAATTCACTTTCTAACTTTTTTGTGTCCATACTCGAAATGTTTTTTAAAACTTTTTTATCACATCCATTCACACACATAATGCAGAGTCAAATAATGCTACAAATCTTGTCACGTAAACACTGTTCAGTGTGCATTCCCCCTCCCTGACATTAACCTCTCTTAAAAAAAAATCTTTCAACTTCTCTCAGCTAATTCTTTTGAAGTGTGCCTCCGTATCTCAAACAGCATGCTTTTATTGCTGTTGATTTTCAGTTTTGATGATGATCAGTGATTGTGTCCTGCTGTGGACAATGAGGAAGGATGTAACCCTTTCAGCCATGTCCCTGCTCTATGCACAGGAGCCCTTCCCTTCCCCTCCATCCAGTATAGCTGTTCAGTAATTTTCATTAGGTCAGTAATCAGCATTGCTTTATTGTTACTAAGTGCTCTTCCTGAGTCTTAGAATGATATATGATTAATTTTCCTTTTTCTGTAACTGTTTGCTTTTACTGAAATTAATCCCCATCCTGGAGCTTTCTGTTCTGCCTGGTTTTCTGTGCATTGCAGCCATGATGTACTCATCTGGTGCCCTTTCCTCTCTCTCTTGAATTGGGTCTCCCCTTCATTCCATCACTTGTTCTCATCTTAAATTTGATAAAATACATTATTAATTAGATTCCTAATAAAAGTACATGGGAAACAAATCTTTTGAGACGTCCTGTGAAAATTCTTTCATTGTGTCCTCAGAATGAAGTGACTATCCAGGTATAGAACTCCAGATTACAAAACATTTTGAGTTTTAAGCTCCATTGTTTCAAGCTTCCATTATTGTTTGATCTTTTTGTTTTCTGCCTGTATGTCATTTGTTTTTAGTGTGTAGAGGCTTGTGCGAGCTTCTCTTTGCCCTTGGTCTGAAATGTCACAGTGCTGTTCCTTGGTGTATGGGGGATGCAGAGGGAGTTTCCAATCGAGACTCATTTGCTTTCATTCTGAGTGGTTTTCTTCAGTGACATTTTCTCCATTTTCTCTTTGTGGAAGCCTGCCATTTGGATTGGGTGATTTTTCTTTTCTCTCCTGCCTCTTGGTTTCTTCTACTTTTGGGGAAATCCTGGGTGGCTTAGTGATAAAGAATCTGCCAGCAATGCAGGAGACCAAGGTTTGATCCCTGGGTCAGGAAGATCTCCTGGAGAAGGAAATGACAACCCATTCCAGTGTTCTTACCTGGAAATCCCATGAACAGAGGAACTTGGAGGGCTACAGAGAGTACACAACAACCTCAACTTTCTTTCTTTCTTTTTTTAACACTTTCAGGAACTTGAGTGTCATCCTTGTGTAAAGGCCATGCTAATTGTCTCTGTATTGTTCCAATTTTAGTATATGTTCTCCTCAAGTTCTATTGAGGCTTTCATTTCTCCTATCATGCTTTTAAAATCCAAAAGCAGTTCTTTTTTTCATGAATGTGACATCTTTCCGTATCTCTCTGATATTTAAAATTTTTTTTCCAGGTGTTTTTCCTCCTATATAACCTGCTTCTTCAATGTTTTTTCCCTGGTTTGTTCATTTGACTGCCTTTCATGTTAGCTGCCTTTCTCAGATGTCTGATGATGTTTAGTTGTTCATATTTAACTAAAATACTGGAAGCCCTGAGAGCTGGGCTGGGTGTTGACTCCAGACTTGAGAGCCTAGTGGTTCAGCTGGGCAGTTTTTCCTGCAACACTGGGTGTCAGGATCTTTAGGGATTTCTTTTGGGGCTGGTTGTCCAGTTGATCTGCTCTCTGGAGCCAAGGAGAGAGGACTCAGCAGGGTTCTCAGTCTTTTGTAAATTGTCACTTTATTTCCTTGTTTTAATAGATAGCCCTGTCTTCAACAGTGCCTGGTTTCCTGCAGTGCATAGAACCCTCCAGAAAATAAAACCCCAGATGTCTGCTGGCTTGGGAGTAGACAGGGCAGCCATCCATGTGGCAGAAGCAAGAAGATTTGGACTTCAAAGGCGCCTTAAATAGGCATTCAACCAGTCCTTCTGTTTTTTTCTCTACAGTCACACCCATTTTCAGAAGTACTGCCAATTTGTAAAAGTTTGAAGTCTCCTCCAGAATAATGAGGCTGCTTCTCAGCTTTTCTTATTGCAGGGTCAGGAAGCCACTTTTCTCAGATGGAGGTTGTCAACTTATGTCCACCTACTTTTCAACTTGAAAAGTTTTGTTTCTTGGTTTCCTTTCTTATTCTCTAAAGGATTACAAATTATAAAAATTCAGCTTAATTCTGTCCATTCTCATGTGGTGTGGGGAGAGAGTGAAAATCTGTCAGCTCTCCTAAAACTTCACTTCTGTTCTTTGTCGAGGTTATTTACTTTTACATTTACTTGGTTCTGTTTTGAAACTGATTGAAGAGCTGGTTATTTGATGACTGATTTTTGTCACTTATTATCATCTATTCAGATTCTTGCACTTAAAGAATGTGTGCTATGTTAACTTTAAGGCAAAATAGATCTAATTTACTGGACAAAATGATGGAATGCCATTCCAGAGATTTCTCCCTGTCCCTGTCTGAGAAGTTTTTGTATGAAAGAGCACTGGTCTCCAATCCTCTCTCTTTCACCTGTTAGCTTTCTGAACTTGGGGAACTTTATCTTTCCAGGCCACAGTTGCTTTATTTGTAAAACTGGGACTAGTATAGGTTTAGGCATGTTTATGTTAAATCACAGAACATACACTACTGGTTCATAGTAACTGCTTATTCAGAGTCAATTGAATTACCAGTCTGAAAATACCATAACCATCTATTCTACAATTGATACCATGTGAAACATTAAAGAAAGTTTTTTTTTTTTTTTTAATGTATGGATTGTTTTATAATTTTCTTTCATGGATCTAAAATTTAGCTGAAATAGTTTGTTTCTTTATAAAAATTTCAAAATATTTTATCAAATAGCGTAAATAATTTTAAGCATTTTTGCTTATTCATTTATCTTAAGGAGCTACTAGTAAGAACTTTGTAAACGTCCCTGAACTGTACTGACATAATATCTCCTTCATCAGGACTATGTATAGTAAGTCTTGAGATAAATCAGCATGCTAATTGAATGTAATTATGATAAAGATTAGAAAAAATTAAATTTTGCCTAGTAAGTCCTCATTTATAGTTCTTTAAATATAGAAGTGTTAATATTTCTGATTTAAGATAGCCAGCTATCTTATTATCTGTATTTCTCCTTCGTTTCTTTCCCCCTCCCCTAAGAAAAAGCAGTTCCTTTCAGTTCTGAAGCTCATCTCTTTCTTACTTGGTTGAGTGCAATAAACTTCCAAATGATTTACCTACATCCAGATTCATCACACTTTACTCTCTATGTAGTCTTTCTTTGTCAACTACTGTTTTTGAAATGGAAATTTTAGAATTGCTCCTATGTTCCTTAAAATCCTTTGTTGTTGATTAGTCACTAAGTCGTGTCCAGTTCTCTGCGACGCCATGTACCGTAGCCCACCAGGCTCCTCTGTCCATGGGATTCCCCAGGCAAGGGTACTGGACTGGATTGCCATTTCCTTCTCCAGTCCTTTAGTAACCTCCATTGGTCTAAACCTTTAGGGTGGCGTTCAAGACTCATGATCTGGTCCTCATCTTCATTATATGCCTCTCATTCCCATATGCCCTAAGCTTTAACCAAATCTCTAACAAGTTTTGTGATCTCAGTATGTGAGAACTACTTAAGCCGACTTGGCATTTGTGTTAGGAAGACTAAAGCCCTCTTTTTCCCTTGTTTGCTGCTGCTGCTGCTAAGTCACTTCAGTCCTGTCCGACTCTATGCAACCCCATAGATGGCAGCCCACCAGGCTCCCGCATCCCTGGGATGGTTTTCAGTATTTTATAATTGCTTATTTAACTAGCCAAATCCCTTTAGTAGATGTATGAAGGTGGTAATTTTTGTCTTTTTTTTTTTTTTTTCCCCTATGCATGCCTAACAGTCAGAGTTTGTTCATTGAGTGATGTATAGTTTTGGCAGTCAGTTGGTAAATGTTTTGTTTTAAAAATAGAAGTTGTTGTAATTTTACATAAATAAGGCAGAATTTAATTCAAATAATAAATTATGTTTTATAGCCTTCAGTTTGGAAACCTGCAGAATTATGATTGCCATGTTGGATGTATCCTTGAGTAAAAACAAAAAATACTAGAATATAGAAAAATTACCCTTAAGTTGTTAGGTATAAATGATCATGGTAAACTAGAGTGTATAAAAATACTTTGTAACATCCTTATTTGAATTCCATTCTTTTCCATTTTTACACAAGTCTATTTATATGCTAAATTGGCTAATTCTTGCAGAAATGAGCTTACAATTTTTTAATCACTTATTTGGAATTTTGAGTCCAGGTTAAATTCTCTTTGGTATCAGAATTTATTTTCATTAATAAAACTATCAGAGAGATTACACAGGAAAAATGGGATTTAATGAATTCAAAGAACTTTGGGCAGCTCTTAACTCCTGGAAGCAAAACTTCATAACTGTTGATAAAGATGGAAGTGGCTCAGTAGAGCATCATGAACTGAATCAAGCCATTGCTGCTATGGGTAAGCATATTAAAATTCTTTAAATAAATCCAGGTTGTCTTTGTTCTTTGGTCAGATGAATCTTAATTGTTTAAACTTGCTAAGTAATAAAAGGGTACGTTATTTCAGCAGCTATTGTCCAGTTTGATTTCAAGGTTATAGATACATTCTGATTAAATATCTTTAACAAAACCATTTTACTTGTGAGCTTTTCAAAGGATAACCTTTCATGCATTCTGGTTGGTAAACAGTTTCTGAATTTCCTATGTTGAATATACTTATATTTATTCTAATTGTTCATACTCATCATTTATATTGTATACTTTTATAACTTGGTAAGATCTCTAATTTGATGGCAAAAGCTTATCTCAATAACAGGTCTCCATATGTAGTCTAGTTTTTCTTCTTTTTTATGTAGTATAGAACACACTGCTGCTGCTGCTGCTAAGTCACTTCAGTTGTGTCCGACTCTGTGCATCCCCAGAGACAGCAGCCCACCAGGCTCCCCCATCCCTGGGATTCTCTAGGCAAGAATACTGGAGTGGGTTGCCATTTCCTTCTGCAATGTGTGAAAGTGAAAAGTGAAAGTGAAGTCGCTCAGTCATGCCTGCCTCTTAGCGACCCCATGGACTGCAGCCTTCCAGGTTCCTCCGTCCATGGGATTTTCCAGGCAAGAGTACTGGAGTGGGTTGCCATTGTCTTCTCCATAGAATAAACAGTAGACACCAAAAAAAGAAAAACCCTCAAAATGAGAAATCTACATTTTANCGCTCAGTCATGCCTGCCTCTTAGCGACCCCATGGACTGCAGCCTTCCAGGTTCCTCCGTCCATGGGATTTTCCAGGCAAGAGTACTGGAGTGGGTTGCCATTGTCTTCTCCATAGAATAAACAGTAGACACCAAAAAAAGAAAAACCCTCAAAATGAGAAATCTACATTTTAAGAGTATCTCAAAAGACTGTAAATTTATTTTATCATATTTCTGATAAGCTAAAGTTCTCCGTCTGTTTTCTTTAAAAAAATGATAATATGAATGGTGTGTAACTTGCTTGGGGCTTCCCTCATAGCTCAGTTGGTAAAGAATCTGCCTGCAATGTGGGAAACCCCAGCTCAATACCAGGAAGATCCTCTGGAGAAGGGATAGGCTACCCACTCCAGTATTCTTGGGCTTTCCTTGTGGCTCAACTGGTAAATAATCCTCCTGTAATGTGGGAGACCTGGGTTCGATCCCTGAGTTAGGAAGATCCCCTGGAGAAGGGAAGGACTACCCACTCCAGTATTCTGGCCTGGAGAATTCCATGGACTACACAGTCCATTTAACTTGCTTACAATTTAAGTAGTTTTCTTAATTGTATTTATACTTGTGATTTTATATACATTCATTTCTAAACAAAGTGCTTTTGTAACAAAATTAACTTTTGAAAGATTGTACTTTTCAGAAATCTGAACAAGTATAAATTATCTCAAATTTCAGTTTAAAGTTAAAACCATGATTTTGTTTTATAAATGGACATTTTAATAAATTATTGTTTTAGCGATAGTCCTGTCCATATAAACTTGTGTAGTTTAATTATAGTCTTAATTCCTAATGAATTAAACTTGGTTCTTAATTCTGTGCAATGTTGGAAAATTAATATAACCGTTTGGAAAAAAGAAAACCACCAAAGAATTCACATAGGCAGTTCAGTGTAAGTAACAAAGAGGCATCTGTATTATTCAAATTTTAGGTCTTCAGATATATTTTTAAATATCCAAATTTTTTTTGCTGAGAATGCTATGCAAAATCTTGTGAGTTTTATCAGTCCTTTATCCACCCGGATCATAACTCTCTAATAGGAAGCTCAGGGTTTATTTGCGTGTAATAACATTTGCTTGCATATTTGACTTCTATTAATTTATACCTTTCCTTTCAGTTACTTTTAGCAAGTTTCCTGGATTGCATTTCATTATGGTTATTTGTAGAATTATGTTCTGTTGCATTTATTTTCGTTATTTTTCCTTTTGCCTGGATGAATGCCTTTTGTCTACATCTAATCCAGTAATATACAAAGACAACATTTCTAGGCCAGCATTCTTCACAGTAAAATATACACACCTCATTAAATACATAGGACCATCACTAGAGGGGACCACAAGTGAAATAAATTAATTTATATTTCTAATTACTTGTATTCCATTCTTTTAAATTTTAGTTTTTTATATATTTTAAAATGTAAATCATCAAATAGTAATTCTTGTATAGAATTTAAGACTAAATACTATACATAAAATGGGAGTGAATGATCCAAAACATTTTACTTGAAGTATACATTCAAAAACTTTTGGAGACCACTGGGCTAGACAGCAAAGAACCAAGGAAAGAGTAAAAAAAACTGGTTAAAAAATGAAAAATCTATGAAGAAACATAATAAGGGTTATAGGCCAAAATGGAATAACATTTCACTTTTTCCCCACTTTAAGTAACCATGTTGATTCTCAAATTTTCTTTGACTCTAAGACAATACAGTCAGTGGGAAATACAGGTTTGAATGATATCAAAGATCACTAATAATCTTTGCTTTGATGTTTTTGAAGAACTATTCAATTACAGGGTTTAAAAATTGATGAATTAAAAAACCTGTGACTACATTAGACATTATTTCAAAATGAAAATATATTCTACAAGCACAAAAAGATAATTGTTTTCTTTTTCTTAGCTTTGACTTTATTTATAGAGTTGGAATTGTGAAATTTATGTACCACTTTTGCTATTAGTAATGAAACCTTTCCTGAGCAATTTCAATAGGAATGTGTTTTGTTTCTGATGTGTATTTCTATGTAATGAATTCTGAAAATTAATTTGTTTTATAACTTTATTGACAAGAATACATTGTTGGTTAATGGTGTTCTTATGATGTGTAGTTTTAGAAGTTTTAATCTAGCAATCCCTTTCTCTAGGTTATAGGTTGAGTCCTCAAACAGTAACTACCATTGTCAAACGTTACAGCAAGAATGGCAGAATCTTCTTTGATGATTACGTTGCTTGCTGTGTGAAGCTCCGAGCGTTGACAGGTATGGACCATTTATGGGCACAGTATTATGGGACATTTTTCCCCAAATGATGTCCCTCATTTCCTTCAGCAAAGTGATGGTGTTAGGTGGCTTCCCCTCTTTATTCACTGTTAAATATTGTCAGAGTTCTAACGCTTCAAAACTTTAGGAATATAAATAGCGAAAAAACGTTATAGCTTAGTTTTGGAAACTTTTCTTCATATCTCAGTGGCCTGGGACATTTAAAAAATCACAAGATTTACTAGAGTATAAAGTTATTCCTTTTGTAATACCTGGGGGCACCAGTTATTTACAACTTGATTTTAAACTGTAACACAGAAAATAACTTCTTGTTTAAAGATTTCTTTAGGAGAAGAGACCACTTGCAACAAGGGGTTGTGAGTTTCGTGTATGACGATGTGAGTATCCTGTATTACACTTTGGATATTTATACTGTGTTCTTTGTGTGTTCATAGTGATCAGAAAATGTAAATGATCTCTGGTTTCAGTGGTGGAGATAATGTATTTTAAAAACCATATTCTTTTTCTATATTTTTCAGCATAACTCAAATATAAAATTCAGTAGTGGTATAAGTAACCAATTTGACTTGATATTAAACATAAAAATACTTTACAATTTTGTGACAGTGATTTTGGCAGTTTATGTTCCAAATCATTTTTAAAGGCAGATTTATAGAGAGTATTTTACTTGTGATGATCTTTCTTCTGAAAGAGATAGGAAATGTTCATCTATGATAGGTAATGGAACTATTCATTTCTCATTTCAATTGTTGCTATTAGGCTGAGTCCTTTTTTTTTTAATTGAAGCTACAGGAAAGGTTATATTTCACATGTTCTTAAGTGTTTCAGGGTTTTGTTTTATTTGTGTTATGTGGAAATTATAAGGTCAACTTTATTCTACTAGTATAATACTGGTTTGAGTTACAAGCCTTAGACAGTAAAAATTTCTCCTCTTGAGAAAATGCTTCTGTGGAATAGAGACAAAACATTAAAGACAAAAACCATATTGTTGTTACCAAACGATGATTTTGCCTGTTACTAGTTTTTGCAGGGCACAATGGCAGTTTGAATGTCTAGAATTCGAAAACTGAAGAAATACTGTGAGTTTCTCTGCTTAGAAGAAATGAACTGGACTCCGTAGAAGAATTAAAGCTTCTAAGGCTTTTCCATATTCCATATATTGAATCTCTCCTCTGAGTTTTTACTTTAGCTCATAGTGTAAAGCAATAAAGAGATGTTTTTGTATTTGGAATATTATTGCTTTTAATAAAGTTATAACTTTAGAGATATCTGCATAATCAACATAGGTGTATAATTAAGTGATATAAATACCTCTTAACTTTAATTTTCTTTCTTAATTACAAGATAGATTATATATTTTAAAAAGATAGATTGTATAAGAAGCTATATGATGCAAGTATAAATTATAAAACTAATTTATACTTACCTGAAGGTTACAAATTATATTTTGAAAAATTTGTTGGTATTTGAAGGTGAGCCAGAAAGGGAAGCCTAGATTTTTGTGCAATCTTTATAGTAGGGGGTTTTTTATTTGCTCACATAATCAGAAAACAGAAACTTGCAACTCTTAGCCTGTGAAGAAGACAATTGTAGTTCCTAAAATTTTATCCTGAATGACATTAGGTGGACCATAAATTAATCTATGGTGAAATAAAACTACAGGAGGCATTGTTTTTCCTTTTTTAATTTTTTTGCAGTATATGTTTTTCTTCAGTGTGTTTTATTGTCTTCTGTGGAACAAAATTCTTAATGAAGATAACTTCTTTCTCTGTAGAGATAACCTAAAATGGCATCTTTGTTTAAGTTTAGGTTTTCTGCAAATGACATATTTTTAATAAAATTTCAATATTTCAGTTTGTTATTTTAAACTAAATTGTTTATACATACTGCTATTAGCTGTTTATAAAATTTTTTAACAATCGAGTAATCTACCGCTTTGTTTAAATGTTTAGAAATTACACGTTTGACTTTCTTGACAGCATTAGTCTGTGATTTTGACATTAGTAAACCCATAAGTCTTTCTCAGTGTGATGTGGGTCCTGGGCATGGTAGACAGCATTTCTGAGTGGCATTACTATGAAAATTGAAAGTGGAGTCACTAGGTTCTTAGCATTTTAAGATTACTGATATAAGTTTTAGTAAATCAGTCCCTTTCTTGGCAAACACGCCTCAGTCTTTATAAATGAAGAGTTAGTAAACCACATACTTTTATTACACTTTAACTGAATATCTTCTAGCTTAAAGGTGAATACAAATTAACATAATTTTAATATGGCTTGTGATCAAATTAATAATATAGTTTTCATAGAAGTTTCATAAAAATGGAAGATGAATGGTAGTATCTTGAAAAAAAAAAACACCTTTTATAAAGATACAGAATTATAGATCAACTTTCACTTTAAAAGAACCTGGAAAGGAAGTAATGTATACTCTTGTTGATATTGAAAATTTTATATAATTAGCTGTCAAATTCATTTGGTTAGATTTATAAAAATGTGTGAATGAATAAATCATGTAATTTTGTCCTCTGGCTGTTAATTTTTTTCATGAACATATATTTAATAATGTGAGAACATATTAACTGAGCCATAGAAGATACAGAATTCTAATTAGCATTGTTGTAGGAAAGAGATATATAAACACTGTGTATCCTTCATAAGGGTGATACCGTGATTCAGCAGCATGAAGTCTTAACATACACTTTGTACAGTTGGTTGAGTTATTGTACTATTACAATAATTAGTTATAATTTTCCTTATTTGAACACTCATAGTTGAGGTAAAACTTTTAAAATGGTATGACATGAGTCATGTAAGTTTTGTCAAATGACACTTTGCATTAGAACTTTTACACGCTTATCTTAACTCATCCTTTACCAAAGGTGTTCCTATGACTTTTGGTCATAGGAGGTCTGAACAAGTTGCCAGGACCAAACATATTTGGGAAAGCCTTCATCTTCCTCAGGAAGCTTAGTAAAACGTAAGGTACAGAAAATCTCAATTTTATTTGACTCATTTTTTTCTGAATTTTTTTAACCTCAGAATTTTATTTAGCCTCTTTTCAAATTTCCTTATACTAATGAGGAGAACATAAATCTAGAAACAAGATTTGCAAAATCATCACTTTCCTTTCAAATTCCCAGATTAACATTATTTCAAACACTAGGGCCATTTTGGCCTTCAGGACAATTACATATTTTTCTAGTGCTTGGTTTTCTAATCTGTACACATTAGAAAATCTTATATAAACATTAGCCATAGAGAATACATTACCAGCATTTTTCTGCTAAAATGCAATTCATATTTTTAATGCTTTTAAAATAATGTAAACAGAATCTATTACTAAGGTAAAAATTAAATTGTTTTTATAATGAACATGAATGTGAATGTAGTGTGGTAGTTTGTACTAATTAACTCATGCCCCAGTTTTCTTATGATGATGTAAATTATTAAATCATGTACACTCTTATTAATGTCTAAGTGCTTTTATTTATACAGTAAACATGTTTCCATGTCATTTTGAGAATTTTTTTAATAAACATTCAAATAGCTTGCTGTAAAGTTTTGCATCATACAAAATCTGTAACATATATATTAAGAGATACTTCAGTTCAAGTAACAGTGCAGTAATTCACCTATGCTTCAAAGACTGCCAAATGATTAAATGTCAGGTATTGCACTTCTATTTTGAGTGGTAGTTTACACATTTTAAATTACATCGGGGGTAATCAATACTATTGGAATCTTAATTTGGTCCACTTTCAAGTGTAATTTCAAGGACTGTGCTCATTTGATCTATCAAGCATGCATTCAGAAACAAAATATAATAGAAAAATGTCAAGAGATATGTTTATTTCCAGAGAAGGCATTTACCCTGGAAGAGAGTAAAATTTATTAATGTAGATAAAATCTGTGTAATTGAAAATATAAATTGTGATGATTTAAGTAAAATATATAAATCAAGATCACTGTTATGGCATTATAAAAATGAACAAGCAAATACTATATGCCAGAAGTGTACTTTTCTTTGTCCTTTTATGTTTGACAGACATAAATGATATGTTTTTTTGGTAGCAGTTTTCTGGGAAATTAATAGGAGTAAATTTGTTAAAATTTGGTAAATTTAGTGAGTAAAATTCAATACATTTTTGAGGTTAGTATAGTCTTCTTTTCTCTTAAACTTTAAAATGCAACCATGGTTGTTTTATTACTTTGAAACATATTATAATATCACATTTTTGTTGGTCACAAATCATTTTCATAGCAAATTAAGCATTTTAAAATGTATAATGCTAAGGTATCATCTAAGAGTCTGTCTTGATTTCATAATACTAGATGATACAAAGAAAAATATTTGTAATTTGTTTTATAGTGATGAATACAGCAGGGCTTTTAAATGAATACTGTTCAAATAATTTATAGTCTAGAATAAGGTCATAAAATTACATATGTCTTTATTGAATTCAAATTGTCCTCTAATGTGGAGTTCTGAGCACAAAGCTACTTTACAGAAAACTGGGAAAGTTAAGAAAAATTTCTCTGTCTCACTATCAGATCATTATTTGAATCCTGGGAAACTTGCGCTTTTGTTTTTCGCCACGTCTACTTATTATAAAAAGCATAGTAAAGACAAGAACCTTATATTACTTAACATGCCTTTTACCCATGTAGCTTGGTAATAAGCAGCTTTGTGTATTACTTTTTGAGCATTCCAATTTCAGATGTGCTTCTATATCTGAATACATAGTAAGTAGACATTGGCGGCAATTCTACATGCTATGATGTGCCTCACTGTGAGGGGAGCAGCAGGCTCCTTGCCTGTGTGCTTCTTAGGTCTTTAGGTGTGCCCCTTCTGCAACGTCAGAGATGGTGGCAGTTTGGAAATCTTACAGGGAGGGGGAAGAATTGGTCTAGGTCATATTTAATAGCTATATTCAGAGACAAGTATGCCAGGAATCGGTACCCCTTCTTCTGATACAGTGTATGTGTGTGTGTCTATGTGTGTGCCTTTGCATGAAGGGGGAGACAGAACCTTTTCCCATAAGCGTGAAGACACAAATATGTACTGCAGAGATACAGTTATTTGCACTTCAATTGACTGTAATCATATTCTCTATTGTTATGATTACTGAAATTGCAAAGGATAACCTGAACATTGCTAATATGGATAGTCCAGAAACATACTAACTAAAGATTCATATTCTTTTGAAAATTATAGGCTACTCTTAAAAGACTTTAGGGTTAACTGAACTTGAGAATATGTATTTAATTTCCCAAAGCTATCTAAATGCATTACCCTTACATTTATCTTAAGGCAAGAGAATCTTTTAAAAAATACTTCGTTTTTTCATACTTTGATTCTTATTTTTTAATCAGCTTTACTTCTAGATAGTACAGTGCTTTCTGCTACTCTGTATTTGGTTTGGTTTTTTATTTATCAAATAGGGCAATGGTCTCTTGGTTTTTTAAACCTTAAAAGTGAATAGTGAGTGGGTAATTTCAACCTTAAAATGACTAAACAGCCCTTAGCTAAGAACATGCTGTGTAGTTTTATTTAAAAGTTTTCTTTAAAAATAGTTTGATTTTTTAAAAAAAATAATAGATAAATGAATCCAGGGGAAGAATTAAAAATGTAGGAAACATAGGCAAATGACAATCATATCCCAGTATTTTCATTCTAGATGAAAAATATGTATCAAGCATACATTATAAAAAAATTTATCTCATGTAAGTTAAAGCCTGATTAGTCATCGGAAATTTTAAATAAATAGTAAGTGTTTTAGCAAATTACTATTGTTTTCTTGAGAGGCAAAAAGTGAAGGGTTGTTTATTTTGAAATTTAATGCTTTTTACCACTCAGTCCAGCTTACTAGCGCCCCAGTGGAACTCAGTAAAACTGTAGCACTGTTGACAATTATGTGATTTTGTGAAATATATCAGCACCACCATGCCTGTATCTATCTCTGTGTCTAGTAAAATGTTGGAAAGAGTTGGCTTCCCTAATAAAAGTATCCTAAGTAGCTAATGAGTTTTACTTTCTTTTTCCTCAAAATAATATCTTTTACAAAGTCTTGAATTTTCATGTATAAATAGATCAGAAATTATATGCTTCATTCTTAAATTATGTATATATACTATATTTCAATACAACTTGTATACTTTTAGCTACCAAAATTTTGCAACCATTTTTACATGAAATTTACAGTTTTCTTATTTACAGTTATTTGTGGATGGTTATTGCAAAACTAGTTGTGCAAGTAGATTACATTGTCAGTATCACATACCAGTCTGAAGAAAATATTTGCTAAAAAATAAATATTTCTGCACAGAGTATTTCAAAAGCATCATGATTTCATGCTACATTATGTGCATAAAGACTAGGAAATATACGTGTTTTGGTAGATTGTTTCATTATGTTTAAAGCATTCCAAGGTACTTACTACTTAACCGATGTGAGCAAGCTTCTTTGTATCAGATGACTGACATTTTCCAGTAATTACACACATTACTGTTTGAAATGTATTATTTAACCAGCAAACATTCTTGTGTACATATTCCTATCAAAATTATAGAACATAAATTTCAGCTAAAAATAGGTAATTTGCCTTTAAAGTTGGCAGGTGCCCAGATTAAAAAGTAGGGATTCTCCAATATTTTTATCTATTTCCTTAGTATTTGTTAGGAGAGTACCATATTTCAATGCTATTTTAATTATAGGGCCATTTTGATGAAACTATGTAAAGCAGTTAATTATGAGATTACAGTAGATCTTTGAATTGTACTCCTGAATAACAAAAATGATGGAATTATGTGGGATTTTCTCAAATACTCAAACAATATATTGTCAGTATTTAAAAGTACAGGTTAAATGCTAGCAGTTGTAATTATTTGATTACTTTCAACTCAAAAACAGAATTAAAATACAGACAGTGGAAGTACAAAGAATACAGATTAAACATACAGTGCTTTAAAACCACAGTTATGCTAAATTATTTTTTGTCTCTTAAAACATAATTAAGTCACACATGTTATGACTGCAATTCAGGAATTCATCTGAATTTTCATATTAAAATTAGCTTTTCAAGAGTAACCATATTACTATTGCCACTTCTCAAAATAAAAATATTTTGTTGGGAGCATTTCTGTAGTAATTCTTGGTATTCTTATTTGAAAATTGAGTGATGATTAGTAGAACAGTGAAATTGGTCAGTTGTTCTTAACATTGCATTTCTATAGATATGTTATTCTAGTCATAGTAATAATGTGTTACTTTTAGATAAGTTATCTCTCTCAACCCCCATTTAGTAGTTTAGATAAATAAGTCATAATAATTTCTTTTTCATGCTGTCAATTATTAAGAATTCATATGGGCCAGAAGCTTAGTGTTGTGACCAGTTTTAAAAAAAGGAATAAAGGATCTTGACATTTAAAAAAAAAATTCATGTCTTCCTGTGGATTTTCTTTACTATCTAGCATATTCTTACAGTGTATTTGTATCACAAAAGCATGTAATGAATTGTTCTAAGCTTGGGCACTGATCAATCACAATACCTAATACTTTATAAAGCATTTAAAAAGGCTACCCTTTTAGTTTTTAAAAGGTTGAAATCATTTCATAATTAGTTACTGAGAACCACAAGAAAACAACTTTAAAGGAGAACATGTAAGTAAGAGGGACAAGGGGAAGCTGTTGCATATCTAGAAAACAATTGCAATGTAGATATATTAATAATTCTATGGATCTTGGGCAAAAGTAATATTGGACAAGTACTGGGGTACGCATGCACGCATTGAGGTGTTATGGCAGAGGAAGCTTCCTAATGCTGGCTTTCTCCTTTTCTGAGCAGATGGATCTTTGCGAGTTGCGTGAAAATCACCTTACAGATTTTTGTCATGAGGTTAAATTCAGATAGTGTCAGACAAGGGAAAGAGCACTAGAAGGTTTTTAGAAGACATAAGCAGTGCTGCGGCACTGGTACCCTAATACCACCATCTTTGCGATGATGCATCAAGTCTTATAGTTTTATTGTACCTTGTGGTTTACAAAGCACTTCCACAAATATATTTCAGAGACTCCTTAACACCTCTTTGAGATACTTAAGATGTTATCTCATTTTTATAGTTTTGGATACTGGAGCTCACTGGGAGTTTGCCTTGACAGTGAGTAGAGGAGGTAGGATTTGAGTTCAGGTTTGCCACACTGAGTCTCTAGCCATCACTCCTATTCCACACTAGAGTTTAGCAGGCTCGTTCTGTGCAATGTATCTGTGCCATGAGGGAGTGGGCCTTGATGTCTGAAAAGAACCGTTAAGACTGTGAACTTCTATTTTCTGAAAAAACATACATTCAAAATTGTATTTTGAAAATTATTTTAAAATAACCATTAGGGAATTATATGACGGATCAAAAGAGGCTTCATTAGGGAGCCAGTCTTCATGAAATACATACTAGTTGTACTGAATTCAACAGACCATTTTTGCACACTTGGCATTTAACATCCATTCAAAGTAGATATGTTTGTAACCATGAGATTCATACTCACAATTATTACTGTAAATACTATCATTTTAAAGCTATAAACCTATCAGTGCAAACTACAATTAGGAGAGAGAAAACAACAGCTACACTTGGCATTTTTCTGAAACAAAAGCTTTAGTAAATTCCAGCCATTTAGTTAGGAGAAGGCAATGGCAGCCCACTCCAGTACTCTTGCCTGGAGAATCCCATGGATGGAGGAGCCTGGTGGGCTGCAGTCCATGGGATCACCAAGAGTCGGACACAACTGAGCGACTTCATTTTGACTTTTCACTTTCATGCACTGGAGAAGAAAACGGCAACCCACTCCAGTATTCTTGCCTGGAGAATCCCAGGGACAGGGAGTCTGATGGGCTGCTGTCTATGGGGTCGCACAGAGTCGGACACGACTAAAGTGACTTAGCAGCAGCGGCAGCAGCCATTTAGTTGGAGACGTTGTACATTGTGCAAAAGCTAAATTGTGGAAAATTGTTTATTTTCCTGATTGCTTTTAATGTTATGTTCCTGGATGAGAGCCAAAGAATCTAGCATTTTTGAGCACCTACTATGTGCCAGGCACTCGCCTACATGTTATCTTATTTCCTCCTCAGGTGTTTTCAGGGCGGGTACCATTATCTTGGAAAAAGACTCAGAGGGTTAATTTATTTGCTTAGGGCCACACAAATATTAATCAAAGAACTCGTGCTGAGACCCAGGTTGGTATAACCACAGAGCACTATAGGAGCGATCCTCACAGTTTTCATGTGCATCAGGATCATATGGAGGAGGGCTTGTTATGACAGGACTACGGGCCTCACTTCCCACCAGAGTTTCTGATCTAATAGAATGGGTGGGGTCCAAGAATAGGTATTCCTAACAGGTTCCCGGGTAGTTGGAGCTAACGCTGCTAATTCAAGGGCCACCCCCGATGACATCATCACCTTGTCTTCTAGGTGCCTCTTTGAACTCACTTGATACACACATTGGTTGTACAGCAAAAAATATTTGAAATTTAGTCACATTTAAAGTTTTTGTAATTTATAAGAATTTTGATTTACAATTAGAAATCTACTTAAACAACTGCTCTACTTTGGTTTTTTTAACCATGGATAAGCATTTGAAAAACTCCAATTCACTTTTAGTAACTAGTTCTACCAGATTTCTTTTTTGACCATAAAAAGCATTCAGAAGAAATATACTATTGTTAATAATTCCTATTTTAGATAGGCATTTCAGGTGATAAATTTTATCCTTGGATAACATAGGATTTTAATAACATTTGGATAAGGACCTTGTTCTTTTAGGCATTTAAGAACCATTGTTAATGATCAACCTCCAGAAGGACCCTGAGAGCAGCAGTCATATATACATTAAGAAAGAAAGAAAAGTGAAGTCGCTCAGTTGTGTCCGGCTCTTTGTAACCCTGTGGGCTGTAGCCTACCAGCCTCCTCAGTCCATGGAAATTTTCCAGGCAAGAGTACTAGAGTGAGTTGCCATTTCCTTCTCCAGGGGATCTTCCCGACCCAGGGACTGAACCCGGATCTCCCGCATTGCAGGCAGATGCTTTGCCATCTGAGTCATCAGGGAAGCTCTATACACATTAAACCTGACACCAAATGCTTTTCTGCCCTAACTTAGTTTCCTTATCTTCTTACTGGAAGAGTCCGTAAGGTCATCAGAGTTAGCTCTAATGACCAACCTATTACAATAGACTTATTCAGAAGCTATGCTGTCCCTGATGTAACCCTTCCTTCCATGTATGTTGAATGAGTGGTTATTTTAAACTCCTGCAAGAACATGCTTTCTGCATTTTTCATTCCTGGTTTTCTTCTCAACTAATTAAGAGTATGGGACTCCCCTACAGGGTAAACTGGTAAGTCTTTCAAATTGATGCTCAGCAATTAATAACACTTAACCCGGATAAATTTTAGATTAAGATGCCATTTTATTTAGACCTGGACACCAGGTAATATTATTTTTAGGTGAAAGCCAGAAAGTGTTATGTTAATGCTTCTAATCACCTAGAAGGAAAGCAGTTGCTATACTGCCATTATTGGCTACAGTAGTTAACCTGGCTCTCAGCAGGATCCCATGATGGAGGGATCAGACTGTGACTGGGGAAAGTGACAGTGACTTTAGGGATTAGCTATTTGACTAGGACAAGAGGATGAATTTTGTAAATTAAGACAACTGCTTTGGTTTAATTCAATGTTAAGTCTTCCGATGTCTATACTTGACTCACCATATCTTTACATTGGCTAAAAAGCTAATATCCTGTAGGAATGACCTTCCTAATCCTGTCCCACCTTCTGAGACTTGGATTTTAATATCAAGAAATTCTTTTATGTTGAGGAATTACAAAGAAAAAATGTTCATGTTATACTAGAATTTAAACAAGCTGGATGCTTGCACACCACTTCCCATCTTCCTATTCCTTCATGCTTAGTTTTTATAAAGAAGTATAGAAGCTTTATGTGGGAGGCTGAATTTTATGTATGTCATACCAAATGTTGAAGCTGAAGCATTAATTAATCAAACAATCAGATCTGAATTCCTCACCTGCCAGATATTCTCTACAAATGAACATTCTCTGGTGAATTCATTCTGAACTTCCCTGGAGCTTGGACTGACAATCCTTCTGAAATTTGTTGCAGCTGCAAAAATCTGCCTATATACAGAAACAAAATCCCTAAGTTGTCCCCTGAATCAGTTGGCCATTTCTCTTTCTCCTCTGCTAGACACCCATAAAAGTTTGTTGAGTGAGAAAAGGAAATCATCAGTTAGCCCCTAAGTTTCTATCTACCTGCATAACACCCAGCAATTTGGAAAGCTGGCTAAAATTATTATACTTTTATTGAATTGACTGGGCTGTGTACACACTCTGTTATGTGTATTTGATTGCTTATGTTTTTATTTTCAAAAACTAAGCAGGGATAAAACATGCCTATGCCTACAGATTGCCTTCCACACAGATTATCAATTTATGTGACCATTAAACAATATATAGGGAGCAATTTAAGGTCACTTTAATTATATTTTAAATAGTGCAAAGTTTTTGTAAATTTAAATAAGTTGCTTGTATTTGAAACTAATAGCCAAAGGTAAAAGTAAGTCAATAGATTATATTTCTATCATCGAGGGACAGAAATAAATCCATTTAATAATATACACAGATACAGTGTTTCTTTAAAAATATATATAAGTGTAAAAGTAAAAGACGAAGAAACTTTCAAAAGTTTTGAAATTATGTTCAGAAGGAAAGTGTACAATGAACCAGTCCATAATAAATTTAAAGTTGTATTCAAATCAATTGAAAAATAAAACATCTTAACTGGAATTTGGCTAATCAGAATCTTCAATTAACTTGCAGCTTATCTGTATGCTGATTTTACGAGAGGCGTATGTCACCACTCTCCCAAAATAATCTAACAGTTGAACATATTAAAATATATTCCATCATATATTCTGGTATTTTGAATCAATATATATTCAGCCCAATTCACATATAATAAATTTTCAGTTACTCTGATTAGCAAATGTGTTTGGATAACCAAATAAAATTGAACATTTTTTTCTGCTGGTTTGTCCATTTTCTTTATAGATAAGTAAATGCATACTGTTTTTCTGTAGCTGGAATTAGAAAGTCAGAGAACAACATACCCTTAATGGAAGCTACTTTCGCCACAGAAATCCACTAAAATTGCACAGTTTTTGGAACGAAAACAATGTGTGCCAATTTGATCAAAAGTCTTACTGATCAAATTCAGTATTGCCCTAAAATGTGAGTCAGAAGAAAGCTGTGGATATTAGTTTGTGTCTGTAGCACTTCAGCAGTTCTTAAGATGACTCCCTTCCAACACCACCCACCAACAAAAAAGAAAATAAAAATTAGAGAAACTTGTTTCTAAGCATTTAAGGAAATGTGCCAATGGAAAATATTTTAGGGAGTTTGTGAATACAGTTGTGAATACAGTTAGAGAAAGAATTTTAAATAGAAAGGCCTTTTTGTCCTCATTAAAACTGGCCTATATTCATGTATTGGAAATGGTTTCCTATACTGTCAGAAATTTATAACTCTAAAAGTGTATTTTTTTTTCCAGTGTGCTAGAATGAATGTAATTATCTATAAACATCTCAATCTAGAAGGATATCTGTTCTCAAAAGTGACCAGGTTCCCTTTTGCCCTCTTGAACTTCCATGAGTTGAGGATCATCTGAGTTGCATCCATGAACAATTTTTTCCTTTGCTTTCCTGCTTGGAAGGCATTTTCATAGCAAAGTACTGGTTTAGTAAAAGCAATAAATAGGAGTCTCCATGCAAGAGAAATTGGAGTTTCCTAACATGCACATGATTCAAAAAATAAAAATAAAAAGTAAGGTGCCTTGAGATGCTGGCAGTTTTAACATTTAGAACAGAAGAGTTCATACATATATTTACATCCTAACTGCTCAATTTTACCTTACAAGCGTCAATTTAGGAAAATATACAGTACTTTTGCATATAATGGTAACTTGTGAGCCCCTGAGTCAAGTAGAGAGGATTTAAATACAAAAAGGAAAACAGCCATTAAAAGCACTTACATTGTATGTGGAATAAACAGTACAAAATGATTATTTCCCCGGAAGACCAGGATCAGAAACATGCCTATGAAGACCCAAGACTCCTACAGTGCTTAGGGATGAATCTGTCAAAGAGGGATGCCTAATTGGATGAAGGCAGGTTTTCCTTTGCCTTGGGGGGTGAAGCTCTAAAGAGAGATCACTGTCTTGTTTTAAAAGTGAAGTCAAGTTGTCTTCCGAAGCGGTGTTCAGATGCACTCCACTTGAGAGGGATTCTTTGGATTTAAGTTTAGATTTTTCAAGGTCTAGAAATTCAGGACACTGATGAAAGAAAAGAGATGAAAACACATTTTTATAATTCATTAGGACATATTTCTAAATGACAGTATGAAATCTAAACACACTTACTTCTCACATAAATCTGTATTTGATTAGTGGTCTTAACCAATCTTTCCCTCTCAAAGGTGGGTCAAGACATTGGAGGTCAGACATCGGTTTAGCTAATCTTACCCAGCCATTCCAAGATCTTTAATTTTACTCTGAAGCCATATCAGATTATTATTATTATTTTAAACACAATACTTCACACCGAGTTTTCCAGATGAGTTTTAACTCAAAATTCCCAAGGTAATGGATCAGAAAGGTGGGTCATTTGGTGAGTACAATTGGAGAACACAGAGAAAGAAAAAGGAAGGAAAATCAACCATCCCTTGGCAGAAAAAGTCATGTAAGTCCACTGAAAACAAAAACAAGGTGCATGATTTCACGTTTCCCAGTCATTCAAAACCAGTTAGAGATAAATCAATGTCTATCTTCATACTTTAGAGAAATTGCATTATTTTCCTTCAGGCACATTACTCTGCTATTAAAATAGTTTCATTCCCCAGAGCATTTTCCACTCTATCCCCAAACTTCTAAAAAAGTTTTTACCAGATTGTTCTGTAAATTTTTTAAAAAATCACTGTTCTTAAGTCCAGTTTGGCCACAGTATTTAAGTGATTAAGAAAGATTCCCAAAATGGAATTCCAAAGGAATTCCACTTTTCACATTAACAAAATCAGAGGGCTTCCTCACAGGACTTCAGAGGAAAAAATAAAGAACACTAACATTTCTCCTACCATCATCAAGGTGAGAAAATTTTAGAGCTCCTTAGTGATGGGTGGGCACAGATGTGATTTTTATCTGATTACTCCTGGTCTCAGGTCTTGTCTGGCCAGCTAATATTTCTTGCCCCTTCCTTCCCCAGATCCTGTTCAAGAGCGTCTCTAGAGAAAATTACAAACCTTTATCTAAACGTTTTTTGGACACAGGAGTAGACTTTAGTTTTCAATGATCTACCATTTATAAACTTAAATAGATTATTACCTCTTGAAAAAAGCTTTTTCTTAAAAACAAACAAACAAACAAACAACAACAACAAAAAACTAGTGTTTTAAGATCACTCTTCTAGGTCCATTGTTCTCAAGCTTTAAATGAGCAAAAGAATTGGGGAGAAGGGGTGGGATTGAGGAAAACCTGTTTAAAACAGAGATTACAGGGCTCATTCCCAGACATTCTAATTGAGTAGAGACAGAGATAGAAATGAGAGCATGCATTTTCTACAGCAGCCCAGGTTATTTGATTCTGATTCAGATGGTACCTGGAAACACCCCTCGGGAGATGCTCTTGTCTATACTCACCTGTGAGGAAGGACTGAAACTTCGATCTGTCTTGATGGACGCGACCGGATGACTGGTTCTCATCAGGCGGATGGTGGGTCTCTGATACTCTCCTCCTGCAGTGACCATACTATAGGCTGGTGGGACCACAGTGGTCTGTTTCTGCAGCAGCTGTAAGATGGTCTGGATGTCTGCAGTCATTTGGGATTCAAGTCTGCAGGACAGACAGAAATGGGGGAAGACAGTCCTAAAATAGTTCAGGATCGCAAAACATTTGAAAAAAACTGCAGCACCAACACCAAACAGAACTGTGGCCTTGCTTTAAACAAGAAGGACAGGAGAGGGAGCACGGAGACGCTTGCTTGCTATATCACACTAATGGCTCTGATAATGATCATTGCTCCTGTTTCTTTAAGAAGATCTTAACAGAAAAACATCACAATGAAAAGACTACATTTGCACAGTGTACACTGTATTACATTACAGTTAAGCTTTATTGATTTCAAAATGGAAAACACATTGAGAATCTATTTTTAATCAGTCATTCTCTTTGCTTTTAAGTCAGGTCAGTTTCTCATGAACATTTTATTTACTCTTTAAAGAAGATATTATAGCACATTTCTTTCATGATTGCAACAATTGGATAATTTATTATGTGTTTCAAATTTATATTATCAATATTTTATGTTACCTCTCTCCTACTCACATCAAGTGTTGGATATTATTCATTACATTCTTTCCTTACTGTTAAGTACTGTCAAATGCTAAATTCCTTTCCCATCTATAGTTCAAGGCCTTTGGTATTTAGAAACAGACCAAATATAAAAGTTCACTTGCTTTTATAGCCCATCTGGCTTGCAAAATACCAGCCTGATCATTTTTTCCCCAAAGTTCACAAGTAGCCAAATGGCCTGTTAATTTCATTCTCATTTTAAATTAAAATTCAAGAGAAAAAACAACAGAATACAATGGATCTGACTCCTCTCCTTTGCATGTGTTAACAGTATTAAAAAAGAATTTTGTGGGTATAAAACAAAAGATTTAGACCATATGCCTCTTGAGATAACTTTTAACTCTTTACTTGTTTGTGCTTACATTCTGTTTCAATGGAAAATGCAAGAAAAAGGTAAAATTTACCAAAAATGTTAAAAGCATAGACTAATTTTGCCCAGTTATATACATGCTATATTTGTGAAGTTCAAAATGGAGAGAACTTAGCCTTTGATTTGAGAAAGAACAGAGTAAACCGGGAAAAAAAGATCATTCTTCTAGTTTTTAATATTGACACTAGAAATTTTCCTTCTGAAAATCATGCTAATCTGTACATTATTTGTACAGGTTTTCTATATTTGGTATATTCGGTATGTATAGCCATGTAGCTTAGTGTTTTCTAAACAAATAGCTAGAAATTATATGTGACTGTGCCTTACGGGTGTCAAAACCATACACCAAAAATTTGAATTATCAACTAGTTTATTATCTACTTGTTACCCATTGTTCTGATCTAATATTTTTATGGTGCTAACTAAACAGAGAAGACTCATTATTTTATTAAGCATCAATACTTTCTTTCATGCTTCAAAGTACAGCACAAATTTATTTGCACACCCAAATCTTACCTTATTCAGAATTAATTTCTTTCTCTTTTGAGTCTCCAAAGAAAATTCCATATTCACTGTAAATATTTCTGTATGAATTTATCCTATCATGAACAGCATTTAATATTTAGGGAGTAGCTTACACATTACATGTAGAAGGATTTGGGGGTGGACAGTGGAATAATAAAAACTTCATCAACAAATGAGATTAAAGACCCAACAGAGAGTCACACAATATGATAATGAGTTTGATTCCTTACAAAACCTTTGTCAAACAGCAGTCATCTTCAAGAAACAGGATCTCTATATCACAGATTCTGTCTGAGAAGGGAAAACCGACTGGAAGTGTGCTTTCAGTAACAGCAGCATGTGGCCCGTTAGTGGGACTCCCGAACAGAAGACCATCACGTGCAGGTGGGGCAGCTGTTGCAGGGTGAGAGCGAGGCTGTTTGTGCCAACATGACAGCTGAGACTCTAGACCACCTTTATCAACATGACTTAGTTGCTTGTTTCAGGAAAACTTTGCCTGAGAAAAATGAGTCTAAGGGAATAAATAACTTTACTCCCTCAGGAAAATTCTACAGATTAACTCACTGGAGACAGCAAACTGATCTTGAGAGCAAGTAACTTGCTTAATCAAATTTTATTTATTGATACTTGCTTTAAGATCTTCATGTCACTGTGTCCATCAGTCCTGGACTATCATGTTATGAACTTAGCCCAAATCCCTCAATTTTACGACCTGAAAGGCCCAAACTCCAAAGTCATATAAATACCCCACTTTTTACTTCCCTTTCTGAGATAATACTTAAGACTCTTTCTAGGTCAAGGTCTTCCTGCAAGGATTACGAATCCTTAGTTTAGTTGTATTAATGATAGTCTGATATTTTGCAATGGATTGAATGTTTATGTTGAAATGCTAATGGTGAAATCCTAACCACAATGTGATGGTAGTAAGAAGTATGGCCTTAGGGATGTAATTAAGTCGTAAAGGTAGATCCTTCATGTATGGTATTAGTGCCTCATACGGCAGAGCCCCAAAGAGCTCCCTTCCTCCTATCATGTGACACTGAGAAGACGGCCATCTATGAATCAGGAAACGTGCTCTCATTAGACACAGAATCTCCCAGCACTTCCATCTTGGACTCGCCCGACTCAGGAACTGAGAAATATCTGTTGTTTATAAACCACCCAGTCTACTATATTTTTGTTACAGCAGCCCCCAAAGACTAAAACATTCAAGAAGAAGAATTTTAGTAAAGAATTTCTCTACTATGCATAGGTTGTATTTTCATGTTTAATGATTAGGATCTATCCGTTTAATTGGAAGGGACTCTTCAAATGACACTAAATAATTCTATTCTACTCTGAAAGAATTAGAGAGAATTTTGAAAAATTCTAGCTTGGTCTTTAAAACAGAAAAGCTCAATTTCATAACTTTTTCTTTTGCCAGTGAAGGGTAGCAGCAGATGCCACCCCAAAATAAGCCACTTCGGTGTATTGATTCTTTTCAGCTGTCGGCACTTGGAGAACAGCAAGTGTGGGGAGCGGCTTTCTCTGAACTTATCTGCCTAAAGGCAGATATTCCAGAAGGAACTCAATTGTCATAAATCCCTCCCCTGGGAGATTCAACAACCAGGGAAGATTGAATTTTGTTACAGAAGAGGCATCACACCAAGACAAACTTTGTCACAAACTATCATACCTTCCACCTATTCTTTCAAGGGATCGTTCGCCTATCTTAAAAATCATTTATTCTCTTCTAAGGGCTTCCCTGGTGGTTCAGAGATTAAAGCATCTGCCTCCAATGCGGAAGACCCAGGTTCAATCCCTGGGTCAGGAAGATCCCCTGGAGAAGGAAATGGTAACCCACTCCAGTATTCTTGTCTGGAGAATCCCAAGGACAGAGGAGCCTGGCAGGCTACAGTCCACCATTGGACACGACTGAGCGACTTCACTTCACTTCACTTCACTCTCCTCTAAGGGACCTAAATCCCCCAGCTCCTTTCCGTATTAAGATGGTATTTAATCCTGAATTCTAAGGCACCTCAGGAAGTAACTCATTTTCCTCTGAGGATATCCCATGTGTATATGAGGTATACATGTTAATACATTTATGCTCTTTTTTTTTTTCTTGTTAATCTTTTATTTTAGGGGGTCTCAGCCAGAAACTCAGAAAGGTAGAGGGAAATTTATTTTTCTTCCTCTACAGCATAGCTAAACAGCTGTGTAAAATGAGTGTTTTCATTCACATATTATCAAAGGCTCACAGTGTACCAGGCACAGTGTTCTACAAGGGATGGAGTCAGCACTGAAAGCTTTTATATCCTCTCGGGCTTCTCTATACAAAGTGTGGTCAGATTTGGGAGCTTGTTAGAATGTAGATTCTAGACCTAGACTTAGAATCTACATTTTAACAAGATCCCCAGGTGATTCGAAAGCACATTAAAGTTTGAGAAGCATGGCTTTGGGATCAAGCGTTAGTGATTTTCCCTAAATATGTATATCCGTAGGCATAATATATAACTATGTAAGAACATTTCTTATATAAACCTTTAACCCCATATAGAGTTTAATTGGCCATTAAAGCAAAAAGCAGCAACAGCCAGGATGACTCAAGATAGACTATTTATATTTGTTTTTATTGCACTGTGTACTTAATATGTGTATTTGGATGAAACAAATGGGGTAGAAATTTACAGTTCTACTACATTTGAACAGAATGCTGAAGCTAAACAGAGTAGAAAGTATACCAGGATTCTCATCCTGCAAAGCTGAAGTTTAAATTGAGCTGCCTTCCTCAAACCTTTGCCTTCTAAAGTGGAGGAAACAGATTCTTGGAGATGTCTGTGCAGTAAAAATCCAATATATTGCATTTTAAATCCAAAGAGGTTGAATCAGACAATAAAATGTTTTTGAGAGCTAGCTAGAATTTAGTAAAAGAAAGTAAATATGTTCAAAAACATACAGGTGCTAGGACATGTCAAAAAGACTTAGTTGCAGTTTGGCTGTGAAAATAAGTATTGTATAAAAGTAATTTTAAAACTAACATAATAAAATGATAACAGCTATTAGTATTAACAGTGTGTTAGTTGTTCAGTCATGCCCAACTTTTTGCGACCCCGTGGACTGCAGCACACCAGGCGCCTTTGTTCATGGGATTTTCCAGGCAAGGATACTGGAATGGTTTGCCATTTCCTTCTCCAGGGGATCTTCCTGACCCAGGGATTGAACCTGGGTCCTGCAGGCAGTTCTTTACCAACTGAACTACCAGGGAAGCCCATTAATACTAGTATTAATAGTAATATTATTAATGGTGGTTGCAAACCAAATGGGAACTAGGTGTACATGTCCTTAAAATGTATACTTTCAGTTCCAGGACACATTAAAGGCAAGTTTTTTTCAGTGATCTTTGATTTACACCAGCAGCAATGATTGGCATCCATGACAAGGCAACAAGGGAAAATTGAAATCTCAAATTTCACCTTCAAGAAAGATCCAAATTAGGTAACATAGAAATATATGAGGATTTCCCTGGTGGCTCAGACGGCAAATATATGAAGAGTAGAAGAATATAGTCAAAACAAGTATCAATAATAGAAATGAAGTTACGTTCATTGTTAATTATGTTTGGCCTAACCAAAAATTCTTTTTATTTTGTAGCAAAAATACTTCACAATAATACTGCAGGTCAGAAGAGGTCAAAAAAGGAAACTGAGGCTGAAGAAATTTAAATGACTTGACCTAGTAATCCTGTTAGTAGTTAAGTAAGAGAGTTATAACTTTAAGCTGAACGATTTTTAAGTGCTGTGCAAGTACTGTGCTGAAGAAATCACTGTCTCTGTCATTCATCCATCCATTCAGTCACTTTTTTCTCATTTATTCCAGGAATGGAATGCATGCTGCATGGTGGCACAGTGGTCAAGAATCTGCCTGCAGAAGATGAAAGTGACGTGGGTTCTACCTCTGGGTTGGGAAGATCCCGTGAAACAGAAAATGGCAATCAGCTCCAGTATTCTTGCCTGGAAACTTCCTTGGAAAGAGGAGCCTGGTGGGCTACAGTCCATGGGATTGCAAGGAGCTGGACACGACTGAGCCACTGAGCCACATACACACACACACACACACCCAAACACACAAAGAAATACGCAGGAATAGAGGAAGGTCAAGTTCAGAAATCACACTTTCATTTATCAGTTCTGTGTGTACAGTATGTATTTTGATATATATTATGGCTAAAAGATCAATGTAGCTTGGTATAAATCAAAGAGAGAGATAGGAAATGTAGTAATTAACTAAATATGCTTCTCTGAGCAATAATAAGTATGCTCATGTCAAGTTCTTATACCTTAAATAGGAATTACTGACTCTAAGTAAGTGATCATGTTTTAATTTTCTCAGATACGTTTCAATTTTACAAGACTGATATTTGACACTTGAGAATGGGATATAGGTCTCCGGTTTTTAACTTTCAAAGTTTGATTAAATTGCATGAAAAAATACAAAAATATCATTAGTTCATGTAATATTATCATACTTTTCTTTGAAATTAAGGCATACACATTTATTTAAATTTATAGATTAGTTGGTTTTCTAATTCCTTTTGTCTATTTTAATTGCTAATTCATTTTTCATGGTAATGTATATTTGTGTAGACACATATTTTTATGTTTACTGTATTATTTGACACTGCTCAATTCTGGCATAAAGATTTTTTTAAAAAAACAATAAAACAACAAGCAACATCAACCAAATACAAGAAAAAGTAAGCATAGTAGCTAGTTTATGTGTATAAGCAAAACACATAGAATGTGGTAAGTATAGATAATGAGTAAGCAAGTAGTTTGTTAGACATGGGCAGACTTCATAAGATGCATTAAATAAAAACAGCATACTATGAACCTGCAAAACATTCCAAAGATAAAAATAGAAATATGATGTAACAAACCAGAGTATGGCTTATACTGTGGCCAAGTGTACTTGACCTTACATCTCAGTGATAGAGTAAGTGTGTGTCATTGGTGTTGGGGAGTTTTTAATCTGTGGAACTTTTTTTGTGGAAATCTTGATTCTCATCCTCAGAACCACACCATCAGCAGGGAAGGCTGATGAGATATAAATATAAATGTCATGTAAATCAGGATTCAGGTTGTGTGATTCTTTTACCAGGATTGTACGTATTGGAAATGTGTTAATTACCCCATCTGGCTCTCCTCATCACTCACTGTGTGTTTTAAGTCGATTTAGTAAATCCTGCAATTTGAGCATCTCAGTTTAATCCATGCAGTTTTTCGTGTGTGACTATTGGAATACCTTGCCCAGCGGTGTCCTGGAAAATACCTTGAATCAAGGTCACTTTCCACACGTAACACAACTAAGACAGTATCATACATCTATTTTTCTTAAATCTGATTAATCAGTTTAATTTTAAGGAACTCATGTAGATTTGGGTTAAGGGGTTCTATCCTTTCTAAAACCAAAATTTATTCCTTATTATTTAAAAGGTCATAGATCAAAGATGGAGGGAAAATGGAGAGGATCTGGACTTCAACTCAATCACATTTTTGCCAAGTTGGCTGAAAAAATAAATGTTTAAACAATTTTGTCAATATTAAAACAAATGCCATAACACATAACTAAGTTACCAGGAACCACCACAAAGTGTAAAAGGAGGATTGAAAGAGGAAGGGTGTTAGTCAACAAACTAAAAATGAATTATTTGGGAGGATTAAAAACAGGAAGCTTCTTAGGCAAGCAATGCTGATGAGATACTGATTTTATGACAAGTAAAGAAAAAATAGGACTCATGCTGCCAAAAGTGTGAAGTGTTCTAAATAAATGCTCCCTGCAAGACATTAATAATTCTGTCAACTTCTAGTCTTATTTTAAATGAGAAAGTGTATAAGGAAAGTGTACATGAGATCTATGGCAGGATGAATTTGCTATTTACAAAGCATAAAGCCAGACCTCGCTAAGGGCTTGAATTACATTATTCCTTTGCCTGGCAATTGCTTATACCTGTTAAGCTGTTCCTGAAGCAAATCTAATCTTTGCTCCACTTCTCCATAGGTGAGGTCGCTTTCAGTTTCAGAGACTCCCCAGGCAGCTCGCTGAAGTGCTGAGGGACTAGACTCATCAGCTTGAGTCCCAGCATTTTCTCTTTCCCAGCTTCTTGTGTCAGTGACATCTGTGGGAAACAGCAAAATGGATGTCAGCTTCTTTGGGTGCCCATTTATAGCTACAGAGATATCCACAATACAAGCAGGAAGCGATCTTGAAATTTAACTGGAAGATAGAACCATAGTGGCTCAGGGACCGGTCGAGCAACTACAACCAATAGTGGCTCAGGGATTGGTTGAGCAACTACAACCAATAGGTAGCTGACTCCCATCCACCCTGACCCTGGCTGCCGCCTCCCCTACCTATTTCTACACAGCTGGTTATGAGTCGTCAGTACAATTTCCCTTTCTATTTTGTGCTAAGGGGAAACATGGATGGCCAACCCTAAACTCTAGTAAGAGAACAAAGACTTTAGCACCATATGTATGTACTGGTTCACCTCAGATTGAAGATTTTAGGGCTCTTTCCCACAGAAGACTTGCATACTTAATGATTCAGTGTGGGTTCGAGAAGAGAGAACCATGGGGAAGTGATGATCTTCAGAAGGATTCCCTTAGACCAACTAAACTCAAAGTAGACCCAAAGAACGATGAGCCATTAAAGATGGGAAGAGGCCTAGTCTCTTTGTTTTAATGTCCCATGACATTCTTTCATGGTTTTAGGTTTTCTTGTAGCTCCTGTACTGTCTTTTTAATTTATGCATCTTAAATTTCAATAATTTTCCTTGGGGCTCTTTTATTTAAAGTATTTTAATGTTACTATACTTTAAAACATCTCACTTATCTGCTCAAGTCCACTTTTCAGATGGTCTGCATGTCTGTTATGTGCCAGACACTTTGCTAATATTAGAGGAGTTAGAGATGAAGAAGACATAGGCCCTGCCCTTGAGGAGTTCAGTCTAACAAGGTTTTAATCATTTTTCTTACAGAGGTTCATTTTCTGAACCTCATTTAATTTACTGTTTCTCTAATAATCTGTATTTGCAAGTTGTCAATATTGGAGGGCAAATATAATATCTTATTTTCCCTCTCATTTCTGTAATATGTTTTTGGTGACTTCTGCTATGTTTTCTTACCCTCTGCATTTCATGTATCTAAGAAGTACTTAAAATAGTTGAAAGTTTGGGAAATAAAACCCATGAAAAAATACTAGTTGGGGCTTCCCTGGTGGCTCAGCAGGTAAAGAATACCCCTGCAACGCAGGAGACACATGAGGAGCGGATTCGATCTCTGGGTCAGGAAGAGCATTGGAGGAGGCAATGGCAGCCCACTGCAGTATTCTTGCCTAGAAAATCCCATTGGCAGAGGAGCCTGGGAGCCTACAGTCCAGAGTGTGTCAAAGAGTTGGACATGACTGAGCACATGGAACACCAATCCAGTACTAGTGGAGTTGGGAGTTTATTTCAGAAAGAAAGAAGGAGTATGTTTTCCTCACTCAGAGGACTGGTAGCAGAAAAAGACTGACTTCATTTTCACATGGAAATAACAAAATGTGATTTTGCTTTGATAGAAAGACTTTAGTTTTTTCTTTTGGACAAGTATTTATGATTAAACACGGACAAAAGTTATGTAAAGTTATGGAATTTATATCTTTGGTTATTTTAAAAACTGGATAGAAAGTAACCCATTTGGGGAGAATTAGCTATAATTCTAGAAACAAGGAAAAGAATTTGTAGGGTTTCTTGAAATCCCTTCCTTTCCTTCAGTTTCTTCAAAAGTACCCCCTATCCACAGGGAGCAGACACCATTTCTGTACCTTTTCTTCATGGTTTTTCTATCAGTATACTTTTATCTTGGAATGCATAGAAATCTCTAATGAGGTGCCAACAATTTCTGCTTCATTTGGGTGAAGCTCTAACAAAGAGATTAGCACATCCAAAGATGGTATTAGGAAAACAAAAGGTCAGGGTTCCCTATGCTATTGAAATGGTTAACAGACCTCAGAGGAAATTAAATCTTCCTTATTCTATGGAAGGGGCTTCCTTAGCAGCTCAGTTGGTAAAGAATCTGCCTGCAATGCAGGAGACCTGGGTTCAATCCCTGGGTCAGGAAGATCCCCTGGAGGAGGAAATGGCAACCCACTCCATTACTCTTGCCTGGAGAATTCCATGGAGAGAGGAGCCTGGTGGGCTACAGTCCATGGGATCCCAGAGTCGGATACAACTGATGTTTTGTTTTCTAAAGTGACAATATGTAATTTCCTATGAAATTGAACATCAAAAATGTTATGGCTGAACTTTTAAGTAATACACCAGCAGATTTTCACTGAAAAGTATGATTTCTTATTCACACACATGTGACTTTAAAATGCAAAACCATAATATAATGTTTTAGTACACTAGGTTTTCAATTTTGGAGAAGTAATGCCAAACAAATAGAACACTCATATAAATGGCTGGATGATGCCAATGTTTTTCCCTGTCTAGCCTTTTGTTAGACAATAAAACAAAAACAATAAAACTGACAGGATGGAAGTTACATACTATACTCAGAAGTTTTGTGCTGAGAAAGCTTACAGTATTGCCACTTATGCCTAATAGCTCTCTCATTCTCAAATCATATATAAGATATTGATTTTTAAATAACGGTGGTGAATTACATGCAATAAATTATGTAGGATTTTATTTTTTCTTCAGTGCTCAAGAAAAAAACTGATAATCTCTTAGCAAAAAAGAATACTCGTAACTATTGGGTGAAGCCTTCCTTGATTATAATTGACTCTTTTGTTAAAATCTGGATATGTGTGATTAGCTTGTTTTAACAGCAATATGAAAAAAAAAAAAAGAGTTCAAAGGGGAGATCTGCTTAGTGGTCTTAATCAAAATGAGCATCCTTTTAGATACTTTCTAAATATAGCTCAGAAAGAATCTGCACTTGGTTGCCTTGGAAAATGTTGCTATAGTTGCAAGACACATTTCTGGAAATGGATGAACAGAAAGTAAACTTTCATTTGGTTCTGGGTACACAATTTTCAACTTTTGACCTCAATCTAAGTAGGATCAGAGCACATTTAGTTTGATTTTTTTTCTTTTCAGTTCTGTCTAAAGGTGCTTCTCTGTTGGATTCAGCAGGACAAATGCTAGAAATGTAAGTGGCATTTCCTGTTGACGATGAAACTAAAATCTCTGGGGGTTTAGTAGTTTGAATCACAGCAGTTACAGTTACACCCTATACATTATTCAAATTCTTGAAAATCGCACAGTATTTCACCTTAAAAAATTATTAGGGAAAGAAACTTGCATTAAATAAAGTTTTAGAATTCTCCACTGGTTAGTCATATTCATTATCTAGGTTAACCATGTGTCACACTAGTTGACTCTACGCAGCATCAATTATGCCTACTCAATTGACATGAATATTTAACTATGAGTTTTAAAGGCAACTGTTTATTTGAACAGAAATGTCATTATACATTTTTGAAAATTAAAATTTGCAGATACTACTTCAGATTTTATAGAATACTGTCTTTTATCGTGCATGTAAAATAGCTAATTAAAAATAAGTGGCAAGGAAAAACAAGATGAAGGGCATGAGAATTCACTGTCAGTGAGAGTCATCAAGTTGAATAAAATCCCCCAAATATATCTTTAATAACTTGTCACTTGAGACTTTAAAACTCAAGAGGAAAACAACAAAAAGTATTTTGAAAAAAATCAGGCCCACTCAGTTATACCCCTTTGAAGACAGTAGGATGGTTCAGCAAGTTCTTCAGAACTTCTGACTTCCATGATGCAACCTTTTATTATTTTTAGCACTTCCCAGAATCCGTTTTCATAAATAACTAAAACGGGACATTTAGTAATCACATCTAATATTCCATTCTTCCATTGTGATAAATGAGGTACTATTTTCATTCACTTCATCAAGATTTTAGATTGTCCAGAGAACATTTGCATATATTCTTAGCTTACTTCAACTTAGAGTCATGGCAAAAGCTGATTTGATAAAATAGGGAAAGTAACTCTGGACAAATGTAAAGCCTAAACATCCTACGTTCAATAAAACTTTTGTTACGAGATACAGTCACTTTGAAAAATGGTGACAATAGTAAGTAATATTTACTTACACTGTGCCATAATTTTGTATCCTGCCAGTTCAAGAACACCCTATTTTGCCCTCATTTTTGTTATAGTTTCTTTATTTTTTTTTGTTATACTTTCTTCATCTCTACATTTTTATCTGTCTAAGAATATATTCAATGATTAAAGTGTTTGAAAGTAAAAACTGTAAGAAATTACTAAACAGAGTTGGGGATTTTATTTCAGGGGAAGGAATGATGCTAAAGCTGAAGCTCCAGTACTTTGGCCACCTCATGAGAAGAGTTGACTCATTGGAAAAGACTCTGATGCTGCGAGGGATTGGGGGCAGGAGGAGAAGGGGACAGCAGAGGATGAGATGGCTGGATGGCATCACCAACTCAATGGACGTGAGTTTGGGTGAACTCCGGGAGTTGGTGATGGACAGGGAGGCCTGGCGTGCTGTGATTCATGGGGTCGCAAAGAGTCGGACACGACTGAGAGACTGTTGAATTTATGCAATTATCTTGTTTGATAATCACAACAGACTAGTTGGTTAGAACATATTATTCCTATTCTGAAGATATTCAAACTGAGTCTTAGTAGGTCTGTCAAGACATGTAGAGAGCACATCACAGACTTGGACCTGGAAGCCAGGCAGTCTGCCCATGCCTATTCTTACATATTCTTAGTGAGATAATAAGATCTGTAGATCTCGCTCCTGTTATGCTAAGCTAACTGTTCTCTCACGTAGTAGTCCACAAGTTTTCCCAAGGTTTCCATCCTTTAGCATCAAATCTGGATATATTTATTGAACACAGTTACACAGTTCATGCATGTCGTCTAAAACATAGCCCATATATTTGGGTATCCCTAATAAACAAATGTGTTCCAATGAGTTGAATGAAAAGCACATTTTATTTAGGGTCATTTATCCCCATTTTGTTATAATTCCCAGTAAACTGAAGCTCTTTTTTTAGTATTTATTGTATTTTGATTGAATTGGCCTTTCATGCTATAAAAACAAGTTTGGGGGTGGGAATGGATTCAGAGGGCTTCCCTAGTGGCTCAGATGGTAAAGAATCTGCCTACAGTGCAGGAGATCCAGGTACAATCTCTGGGTCAGGAAGATCCCTTGGAGAAGGAGATGGCTACCCACTCCAGTATTCTTGCTTGGAGAATTCCACGGACAGGGGAGCCTGGCAGGCTACAATCACAGGGTCACAGAGTTGGACATGGCTGGGTGACTAATACTTTCATTTTTACGGATACAGAAGATACATATAAGAATCAATGGGTTAGAATTCTTCAAATACTCATTGGTCCCTCTCCCATGGAATCACTACAAAAGACATTTCTAGAATGTTCTACGTGGCATTGTGTTAGGCCTGACTGACCACACAGAACCTCTTATGCTATCACTGGGAATAATGACCACTATCCCGGAATCTTGCAGACACTTTGTAGATGATCTAAAATTTGATCTTTGCAAATACGTCATGAAATTGCAGATTCGATTAACATGTGGTATGGCTTTTCACCTGTACAAAGTCAGCATTTTGTGATTAGCACTGACATGAGACAAACTGATCCCTGAGAAACTTGGTTACCTTTGCAAGAGTGACTTCTTTTATCTATGTGAATTCTTCCTGAGGTGGGCACTGTTTCTTCAAGATCGAGTCCAGTTGCTTTCCCTATTCCCGGAGGAGAATCAGCAAGTCCTGAGAAGAGAGGCTTTTGTTCATCATCAATGGAGGAGATGAAAGATGAAGATCTGCTTTTTTTCTCTTCGAAGTGCTTTTTGGAACTCTGGTAATGTCTTATGGTATCTACAGAGTCTTCAGGGTCATTCGTAGTGCTTCCTTTGCCAAAATCTATCAAAGAAAAGTTATTTTATAGAGGATAATCAAATATGAGACTCTACACATACTACACTGTCTAACTACATAAACTAGCTTTTTCATAGTGTGTTTCTGAATAACTTTAACACAGAATTTTTTTAAACTTCCAGAAATGTTGTTATTTCTTTTTTTATCCTACTGAAATTGTAGCTATTTAAGAAGATTTTTTAAAAATCTTAATTCACAGGGCATTAGATTACTGTCATGAAATACATTATTCATTTCAAAATAAAAGAATACCTGTGACAGTAATCACATTTATAGCTCAGAAAAAAAAACTATAGGGTAATTTAAACCTTATTTATATACACTCAACAGTCATTTGTATTCTTAAAATCTGGTGTACTATCTCTTTAAGGAAATGAAACAGTGAAGAAAAATGTGTCCCAATTCTAAAATATCACCACTATGCTGCTTATTGCTCGTTTATTTTAACCTTCATGCCCTCTCATCTGTGGTGGTCATCTACTCATTGTGAAGGTCAAATCCAGAAGCCCTCTATGGCAAAGGCTGGCAGGCTGAATTTCAGCCTTAGTTCAATCCGTATAATGGCCTTGACATACCATGTGATTTGGTTGTGCAGCGTATTGCAAATAATATAAAACTTGAAAATAGTAATTAAGGTAGGTTTACCTAATTACATTAAAGCCAGTAGTGCACATTGGTTGTTTTACACTAAAATGTAAGGATAATTTCAGCCCTGAACACTGTGTTAGAACATATTTCAGCAGGAAAAACTCTAAGAGACAAATCTCAGAACTTGTTTCCATTAGTGTCCTGGGGAGACAGTATAATTCTCCATCTGGTTACCACTAATAACTAACCAACATACTCCAGAAGGTATATCATTTTCTAGAAAAATGTTTAAGACAGTGTCTCCATCTACTCTCTGCCTGATTATACTTTGTTATTTATAGAAGGCCAAATGAAATGATTTAAGGCCACTCCAGAGAAACTTCCAACTGTTTTTTAAAATTCCCATATGGCACAAAATTAAAGAGAGATCTTTTTCTTTTATTTTTAAAAAATCATAATTTAGAATTTGAGAAGCCAGAAAGCAGCCCAAGGTACAAATGGATAAAGTTCAAAAACCAGCTTCATGTGACATGGTTATTAAGGAGTTAGTTGTTTACATCCTGCCAATTAAAGTTAAATGCAATGAAAGCAGATTGCTTAATTTATTTTCTTTAAGATTTCTCACTTGCGCAGTGATTTCATCATTGCTGAGAAGACTACAGACTTTTCTAGTCTCAAGCTCTGTAGACATCTTGATTATTCAGTGTCCCTTATATTTCTCTTCAGTGCTCAACCACTAAGCTAGTTGGTTGTAAATTTGTCTTCTTACACAAGCTGTCTAACTCCAATGTTACTGACACAGCCCTCCTTCATTCTTGTCGTCTCCTCCTGTTTTCTTTGATTTTAACTTCTTCCCACCTGAAAATTTGATCATTTCTCCCACTTTATGAACATACCATTTCATTCTTCAAAACATAATAGTTTCCAACTTTATGCAAGTAAATGTTAAAAATAGAAAATGCTTCATTTCTCTAAATTATCCTCATACTTGCTTAGTGGATTTGGTCAATTTGTTGCTTCTAAGTAAACCTTTGTGCAGTTTGGGCACCAGCAGGATTGAATCAGCAAAGGCTTCTCATTTTCCCTGAAACGCTCTTCTTTTAAACACTTTCATGTAATCTTTTCCAGCAGAATCAAATGCAAACTAAATTATCATTTAATTCATAATTGTAATCTAAGTAAGGATAATGCTAAGGTTGTAATGAATGTACATCACACGTTATTAAATCACATGGTTTTTTTCAGCTTGGGCAGTCTTAGGAGTCCTCTGTAGATTTGTAAATCCTCATACATCGTAAAATGTTCTGCCCCACCTACCACATGCACCTTGATCTTAGTTTACTAATTTATGGCTTGATTTTGGATGTTTAGGTAAAAATTCATCAGTTAACATATACCGTTAAATAGAATAGAATAGAATTTGCTGATTTCAACTTGGGATGTGTTTACAATGTGGTGAATGGGGAATTATTATTTAATTTTCATGAAATGGAGTAAATTGTTCTATATACATGATATCTAAATCCTTTAACAAAAATCTTCAGTAAAAGCAGGATCATGAAAGAAGAAGAAAAAGTTTTATATTCTTGAGGTTTTTCAAGAATATAGGAGAAATTACTCCATATTTATTTCTGTGTTCTTTGCGACTGAATGATTAGCCAGATGCTTTTTGGAACTCAGGCCACATGAACAATCTCTCTGACAACCCCCAACTGCAACAACATTTTTCTATTCTATACTAGATAAAACAAAGCTTCAAGTTTGATCATTTAAAATGACAGCTGAAATGACAGTCTATTTGTGGATTAACAATGGAAACCACTCAGTCTTAAGGTTGGCTAATGGAATACATGAAATTGGACTGAAATGCGTTATAATTAGCTTCCAGTTACCTCTAGATTTTTATGGCATATTCCCTTTCTGCCTTTTCTAGTTAAACTGGCTTTTTTTTTTTTTTTTTGGCAGGGGGGCAGGGCACTCCTGGCAGTATGTAGGAATCTCAGTTCCCCAACTAGGGATGAACCTGTGCCCTCCTGCAGTGGAAGCATGGAGTGTTAACCACTGGATCTCCAGGGAAGTCCCTAAACTGGATTACTTAATAGACATTAAATAGCATTAGGTGCTATTTTTTCTTAATGTTATTCTTAGCGCTATTTTATTATTATTATTTCTTAAAGTTGCTTTCTTGAATGCTATGTAGAAATAGTATTCTGAATAACAATCAGAAGAAGTTTTTTACATTTTCTCCTTTGCTAGAAATGAGATTGTATAACCATTCCTGTTCCAATCATTGTACAAAGAAAAAAGTTGGCCTGTTTAATTAACTTGGAATTTTTCTGACTTAGATGACTGAAAACTCTAAAAAAAAACCCCCAAACCTTGTATGTTGACAGTCTATCTCTCCCCACCTCTTTCTTACAGGATACAATTCTAAAACATTTATGAATTGCCTTGTGGGTGTCTCTCTGGGTCTGGATGGGTTGAAGAGCGTAGAGTGAATGTCTTGATGGAGAGGTTGACCCATCTATCTTAAGAATGATTATAGAAAATTTTTACATTTCAAACAATCTGGGAACAAATGCCTGTGTTCTCTCCATCATTTATGGAGTTTTTCTCTCAACTTATTTATCATTTTTATTTGTCAGACTTAACAGGTGGGCCCAACTTTATGTAAAAGAGAGGCATTTAATGTGCTCTCTCATCATTTAAGATTTCCCACTGGTAACAATTTTGAGATAAGTTGAGCATTTTCCAGTCAAGTGCATTAAAAATTTTATTGCATTGGAACACTGGAATCTAAAATAAATGTCTTCATTTGATTTCAAGTACTTTAGTTCTTTTCTAGCATCAAAGAAAGTTGAAAACACATTAGCATCACTTTTCTACATAAATACAGATAAAAATCTGTCTTAAAAATATAAATAATGATATATTTATATATTACTGAAATGGATAATGAAAACTAATCATTCTTTATTATTGAAGAAAATGTTCCTAAGAGGTGCCAGATTATAACAGCAGTATTGTTAAAGGTCAACTTCATAAAATTAGAATTTGACCCATTCCTATTTTGTAAAAATAAGTTTAACAATGTATATATTTATTCTTAACTTCAATTACTTTCATAGAAGTTATTTTGGAGAAACACTTGCTAGACTTTACTGACTTGTATGACAATGTGAAATCACTAAAGCTAATATTAGAAAAAGATAATGTTTATTGCTATTCTTTGAAACATAGGTACATGAGTTAAAGACCTCTTTCCATTCTTATTTTATGGAACTTTAGATTTTTTCAGTTGAATATATATAGAATTTAATAAAAAACACGAGTGGGAAAGTAAGAAAATTGCTCTTAGAATATATATATCTCTTAAAATGGGTTCTTTTTTTTTGACATGTGACAACCGTCTAAATTCAATGTAAAGAGGATGCTGAACATTTAACACAGTTCAATTTTCTTTTTGGGGGATGAGCTATTAATTGATGCTCTCATTGAATTAGTGTCTCTCAAAGAGTAACTCACTCCTTAAATAAGCATTTAATAGTGACTTTGATATTGCATTTTCTGTTCATAGGAAAAGCTGAGCAGAATATTCCAAATATTCAGTCACAAAAGAGCTATCAGTAAAAATATGTTTGTGTGTATGTATCTCATGGGCCATTATACAAGCTATTGTTGTAAAATTTATGAGTATTATAAAATATACACAATATAACATTTAATTTTATTTATTATTATTCTTTTTGGCCACATCATGCAGCAACATAAAATTCCTAAAAGTTTCACAGCATAAAATTTTTAAAGAAATATTCTCACATTCAATAGACTATACTGGCACACTCTGAAGCAAGTACAATCCAACTTTGAAGAGTACTTGGACTATTTTCAACATGTTCTAAATGGTTATGGCTCATTTATTTCTGTTCTGTCCTACTATCTTTTCAATGCTTGTGATCACTAAGGAAGTCACTGAAGATACACTTTTATTCTTCACAGTCTGTAACAGTAACATTCTGCTTTCATCTCAGAAACTGTAATACCTCCCCCTACGGAGAAGGCAATGGCACCCCACTCCAGTACTCTTGCCTGGAAAATCTCATGGACGGAGGAGCCTAGAAGGCTGCAGTCCATGGGGTCGCTGAGGGTCGGACACGACTGAGTAACTTCACTTTCACTTTTCACTTTCATGCATTGGAGAAGGAAATGGCAACCCACTCCNCACTACTGTAAAATTAAAAAATCACAAGTTAAACCATTGTAAGTCAAGGGATCTGTATAACAAGATAACAAGAGGGAAGTGTCTTAGGAATTCATAAAAAAAAGAAAACCTGTATTTTTGAGAAAATCAAGAAAGAGTTCACACTGAATATCACTGAAGTTTAACCTTGAAAAAAAAAAGTAATTTAAATTGATTAAAAAGTGGTGTGGTATAGTTTTGTTTGTATGTGTGCATATATGTGTGTTTGAGGACAGGGAGGTAAATTCTAAGGAAAGGATGTAATCAAAAACACAAAAGTGATGTGCATGGAAGAAAGGGCAGCTGAGTTCACTTGGAATAAAGAGCAAGTTAAAGCTCGGAGATGAGCGCCCCTTGGGAGAGAATTTAGAGGAAAGAGGACAAGGAAAAGAACTTTGATTAAAAAGGCAAAACGAGGGAGTGAGGGAGGGGTCGGGATTGGGAGCTCATATACACTTGTGGCTGATTCATGTCACTGTATAGCAAAATGAATACAGTATTGCAAAGCAAAACAAACTAAAAATTTATAAAAAAAGGCAAAATGAGGAAAAGAATCGCATGAAAGAAGCTCAAATGCTAGTTCATTAATTCATTCATTCTTTCAGCAAATATTTGTTGAACACTTGCTGAGGCAAGCACTGGAGCTTTAGGTGACCAAATATTTCCCATGAGGTTTATGATCTGCAGGCAGTCATCACTGGTTAAATAATGATGCAAATAATATGGAAGCACAACTGGAATAAATGTTGCAAAAGAGAGGAGCTGGTAAAGGAAGGATACTATGAGATAAGACTGAAAAGGTTGGCATAGACTCACCCTAAGAAGAATTTAGGGAATGGGAAGTCCTTAGAGGACTTTAAATATATAGCTGGCATAAACCAAACTGGATTTAGAAAAAAAAAAAAATACCAGTGGTCCAATGTGAACAATAGATGAAACAGGAGCAAGTTGGCAAGGTGAGTTGAAATATGTTTCACTGACCCAGAGTTGTGGTTATGAAGATGGAGAAGAGAGAACCAAAAAAGACCTGGTCTGAAGAGTAAATGGCTGTGTTGGAGGCCCTAATAAGAAGACTTGTTGCCAAGGCTGATGGAGAGGTTGAGAGAAAATTGGTTCCTAGAGAGACTATCTAGTCTGTGCAATGTGTTGATTGGTGGTGCCATTTAGAGACATGGCAACTGACGGAGAGAGAGGTTTCCAGGGAAACTAATGATTTCAATTTAAGAAGTACCAAGTTTGAGTTGCTGTTGCAATTTCATATAGATGGTTTAATAGGCATTTGGATATAGGAGGCTGAAGTTCAGATGTTTTGCTATGTGCATGCTAAGTTGGTTCAGTTGTGTCTGACTCTATGCAACCGTATGTGCTGCAGCCTGCCAGGCTCCTCTGTCCATGGGATTCTCCAGACAAGAATACTGGAATGGGTTGTCATGTCCTCTTCCAGGCTATCTTCCCTACCCAGGGGTCGAACATGCATCTTTTACGTCTACCTGCACTGGCAGGTGGATTCTTTACCACTAGTGCCACCAAGGAAGTCCCTAGATATCCTGGTATTAAGATGTAAATGTGCACTTCTCTGGAGCTTCGGTGGTAGCTCATATGGCAAAGAATCTGCCTGCAATGCAGGAGACCGGGGTTTGATCCCTGGGTCAGGAAGATCCCCTGAAGAAGGCAATAGCTTCCCACTCCAGTATTCTTGTCTGGAGAATCCCATAGACAGAGGAGCCTGGTGGGCTACAGTCCATGAAGTCACAAAGAGTAGGACATAAGTGAATGGCCTAACACTTTTGCACTTTCACTTTTATGCACATCTCCTACGTGAAAATAGAATAGGGCTTCCTAGGTGGCACTAGTGGTAAAGAACCTGCCTGCCAATGCAAGAGACGTGGGTGCAATCCCTGGATTGGGAAGGAGGAGGGTTCGATCCCTGGAGGAGGGCAGGCCAATCCATTCCAGTATTTTTGTGTGGAGAATCCCATGGAGAGCAAAATACAGTCCATAGGATCACAAAGAGGCAGACACAACTGAATCGACCTAGCACACACATGTATACAAAAATTATAATTAAACTATGGGTATAAATGGAATTACTTAGGGAAAGAGTATGATATAGAAAAAGAAGAGAAGAAAAGGGCCTAGGATCGGGTCTTGAGAAACACTGTTGAGAGTTATCAATCAGAAATCACATCATTAGCTACTGAAAAAAGCAAAGGATTTGCCTTCCTAAAATATGAATTAAGTTTCCCTTGACATAAGAAGTACAATGAGCATTTAAATAAGCAGGACGAATATTCACATGCTCCACATTTAAACTTTAGAAAAGAATGAATTACCTTTGTCTACTTCACTATCAAATGACAGTCTCCTTCGCAGTTTACAGTTGTCTGCTTCAGAATCATTCACGGACTGTGATCGTAGTAAGAGATCAGCCTTTGTTAATGGAACGTGAAGATAAAGTGGAAGATTATTCAGTTTGAACACAGTGTATCATCAGTAAACTCTACTATTTCATACCATTTCAACCACTAAGACTTAATTAATAGATTGCAGGCAAATAACTACAACATTTTGCTTAATGATTTTCTCTAAATTATAAAATGGAGAATAAATCTAGTAGTTTAACCAGGGAAATCATAGTTGTAGAAGTTATTTATCAGAAATGTTTGGGGATGATGTCAACACTTGCAGACAACATATATTCCTTCCTGTGTAATATACTTTATGTAACTTGGAAAAGTTAAAATAAAAGTAGCAATAATTTAAAAGATTGAAAAATCTGTATCATTGCAGAAAGAATTATAATTAGCTATGATGTTTAAATTACATGGTAAAGATTGCAAGGTTAAATTTCACAATAAATACAAGGTTGAATTCAATAAACACTATGCTCTGAACCCTATTTTGTTCCCCATTCTTCCTTCCTCCCTCTCTTGTAAACAAAACTGGGGGTTTCCAAATAAATAAAACAAATGGAAGCTTCTGTTTTGTTTATTTGGTTGCTGCCTAAAATTTTTACAAAGAAGTTATCTGAGGTAGATGCTTGAAGCATCTTATTTTGAAGCAAAATAAGAATGAGGTCAGTGATTTTAAACTGCAACTTGATAAAATTCTTACAAAGATAAAATTTTTACAAAGAAGTTATCTGAGGTAGATGCTTGAAGCATCTTCTTCTTTTGAAGCAAAATAAGAATGAGGTCAGTGATTTTAAACTGCAACTTGATAAAATTCTGAATTAAAATCATTATAAAAAGCATATACTCTTGGTAACTTGAACCTCTTACCACCTGATTTTTCAACTTTCAGCATTTTGTAAAGAAGTAATTATCTGAGCTGGTGCTTCGGGTTATCAAATGGTACTCTGGTGACCTTAAATTCCTTAAGTCTCTTCTCTCACAGTATCCTGGGAATGATACTGTGGAATGATATCCTGGGAATGATATCCTATAACTCCAGGGAAAATGAAATCTACCACGTTTTACCTATCTATTGACTTGAGAATCTAACCTTCCAGAGACTTTATTAGTTAACATTAAAATACATTTGCAAGTGTCAAAATATTTGGTTTCTGGCAAGAAATGTATTTAGAGTTGGCGTTAGGATTATGAGTTTGGTGGGGAGGGTGAGAAGATAGAGAATGATCTAGTAACAAATTGTGGGCTGCAACATAAAATCTACTCTTAGAATACTCCTGGGTGATAAGGACACATTTTCCTGGTGGAGGAGGGTGAGTGAGGGCCTTAAGGGCTATGCTGTTGAAATTGATCCTATGTTAAATCATATGTAACATTATTTAAGATACTATTTCTACTAGAGTATATGTTATTCATTCTGCCTCAATAATTTTGACTTAGGTATAGGCCTGATTAATTTATGCTTCTACAATTTAGAAATTGTGTTAAATATGTACCTAAACTTTAAGAATTTAACTTCATGATTATTGAAAAGATACTGCTAGCCAATATACAGTGTAAATAGTACCTGAGAGAATACTTTAATCTCTATTTAAGATGAACTCTTTTTAGGTGATTTTCAACAGCCTAGACTCACCCATTTATAACAAATAATTGTCACATTTGCTATTAAAAAAAGGCTATTATAGATCAAGTGTAGCTCCTAAAAGTTCCTAAAAGGTCATATTGAACTACTAAAGTTATTCAACATACTTGAGGGCAATTAGACCTAATTCTTTCTTTATAATTGAGAAATTCTAATATTAAGTTGGCTTTTCCTTTCAAATACTCACAATTGTTTAACTGTTTACACTATTTCACTTGGTCTTTCAGAGGTCCTTGGGCAATCTAAGGATAAAATAAAACGTCAGAGTCCAAAAATGAGCAGGTAACATATACCTTCGCACTCTCATGCCTCAGGTTGAAAGTCAACTCTAGGTTTGTGAGAAAGTGATCGGAAAACTCAGGATACATGTCCAAAACCTCTAGCAAATCTTCTCTCTGAATCTTATGCAAGTCACAGTATGTGAGTGCTCTTACATCTGCGTTAGACTTTCCAGGTTTGGCATAAAGATGGACCATTTCTCCAAATATATCATTTTTTCCTAAAAAATCAAAAGGAGAAAAGAAAAAAAAAGAAATGAAAGAAATCTGAACTTAATGTTTTACTTCTAAAAGTTGATGGGGACTACTGACCTATCCCTGAACCAAACATTTCACATGTAAGACGTGACAGCCAGCAGACACTTGGGCAGCACAGTCCTAGAGCCACGTGCTGACTGCCGCAGTCGCATTTGTTTGCTGACCAGAATTCTACCTTTCAGAGCCCTGGTCCTGGTATAATCCCCATTATTTCCTAGTTTTGATTCTAGGCTAAGCATCTGGAATGCAGCAAACATGGCTTTGGTCTGCTATGCTTTTGGCAAGAGTCTAGTGTGGTCTGTCACTCTAGGAATAAGGGAAAGGCTGTGGTGAGTCACAAACTTTCTGTCTCAGAATGGTCTCGGGAGGTGATGCCAAGCAAGGGGTTACGGTAGATCTCTTTTAACTTAGAGGACTAGGGGTACAATTTGAATATACCCGGTTGCGTTTAGTAACTACTCTTGGAACTGCCCTTAATAATACATCTAGTTATATTTTCTCAACAAATACAGTCATGTTTTTAAACTGTATGGCCTTTATACCGAAGGTGTGTCCTTCCTGCTTTTTTTGCCAAGCCTGGGGTTATTTCAGTGTCTGGCTTCTGATGGGCCCTTCCCAGCCCCTCTGCCTAGCCACATGTCACTTCTTTCCTAGGTCTCCTTCAACTATGAGGATGATAATGACAGTAACAACAAATGCTTATTGAAGACTAAGTAGGTGTCAGGCTCTGCCTCAAATGCTTAGGTGCATTATCTCACTTGATCCTCAAAATAACCTAATGAGAAAATTACTAATTATTATCCAAATGTTATGAAAATGAAAGAGGATTACAGAGTGTAAACGGATTAAATCAAGGTCACCTTCTTAGTTGGGTGAAATAAAGATAGAGAGAGAGCAGCCATAACTACATCCCATGCATTCTGACTCCAGTTAAAATCTTTGCACACTTGATATATCTCATCTCCTCCCGTTCTTTTCCCTGAATGTCACGGCCACTTAGATCTTTCTGTCTCTGAAGCCAAGATACTTAAAAATTGTACCTATGGAATACATGTGCAGTAACTACTGATGGAATATTGATTATGTAACTTTTAAAGGTAGTAGATGGCAGTGTAAAATGTACCTTCTTACATATATACATATATCCTAAAGCTACTTTTCAGATTTAGAAAAACCTTAGTGGATCTTTACTTATCTTTTCGGTAAACAAGTTCATACATACCCAACTATGGAAACTACCAAAGACTTTTAAATAAAAAAATTCAAGGGAAAGGAAAAACTCTGTGATGTTCTTATTTTAAATGTGAATGTAATGGGAGAAATCAGCCATATCTTTATAAGAAAAATTCATGTTGGAGAGAATACTTTAACTTTCATTTAAATAAATCTTAGCTTTTAAAAAATTGAATGAGGAATCATAATTTCTGAGACGTTTAAGTAAAGATTTACATGGAAATGGAGACAGGAAAGGAGAATCTCTTGAAATTCTTTATAGTTTTGATACGTTAGTACAGATATTATCAGAGATAAGCTCTGAACTAAATTCAGCATGAGCTTTGTATTTGTATTTTACATGATTGTAAGTGAGCAAAGAGTAAGCCAGTCACCATGTACAGCTTAACTACATTCTAAAATTACTATTTTATAAAGCAAGACAGCTTGTTACCTTCCTGTAGAAGTTAAGGCTGGCTGATTTGAAGATCAGGAATGCAATGATGCATGCTTCTTTCTTGGCAACAGACTAGAGCTGTCAAGGCCAAATCAAGTGAAAATCTCACTTTACTCTGTAGCTGCTAAGTGATTTAAAATATATTTTTATTCTCGGTCTGCTTATTGGATTATAAACCAAATTGTACCTCTGATCAAGTTTGAGAAAATTTTAAGAAAATTTCTCATCATAATATAATTACCAAGATACACAAATCTCTCAAACATCTTCATTCATGTATTGGGTTCTGTGTTATGCCCACTGGTTCTATACAATAGTGAAGAAAACAGACAATATCCTCATCCTTTGGATGTTAACATCAAGAGTCAAGTAAAAGGAAATCATTGAATTATGTGCTTTTTATTTAAATAGAACCAGATTTAATCCATGGGGAAACAATGAGTGCACATGTTACCAAACATTGGGAGTGGGTGCTCCCGGGGAGACAGAACCTTAAACTTACCGGCTAGGGGAGAGGAGAGAACAAAAACTGATCTCATTTCTCTTTGCTCCCTTGTGCTTTCCCACTGTTCTAATATTCCAAAGAAATCCTACAAGTTCACACTGACTAAATTTATTTTTGAAGAGGCAGATTGGAGAGATGGACTTTCTTTTGCACCCAAACCAGTCTAACTTAGGAATTTTTATCTGCTCAACACCTTGATCCCTGTGTGTTGTTTATAACCCTATATTACTCATAACCTAGGTAAGGACTCATATAATTCTGTTTGATGGGACACAGTAGTAAAGTGTACAGCAAATAGATGAATTCAGCAACATACAAACCCAGTTGATGACAGGCATTGGCACATGCTAGCAAGTATGCTTACTACATATACATTTTACTTAAGGTGATGAGGACTCAGCATGAATCCACGATCCTGTAACACGAAAAGGAAAATGCCATTTTCATATATTTGGCCTCAAAAGCTTAAGTGGTTGCCAAGAATGGAAGCATTTACACACCAGAGAACAAGTGAGAGAGTCAAGAAAATGTATTTTCTGCAAGGTTAATTTGATCTGAATTGAATTTTTTTTTCTTTTAAATATTGAGAAGTATTATATTTGGCAATAAATTAAACAATTTATGTACACTACATTTTTGGGATAGTTTGAATTGAATTTTAAGTAAAGCTTTAAAATTATTCATCAATCTTAAACAGTACTCATAAATAAATAGGAAAGTCCTATTTTCTGCCATTTTAAACTACGCGCTACACTGGGTAAACGCTGAACTTGTGACTATCCAATTTTGAAACACTCACCCAGAATAGCTACCACAATGTCATCTTTGAGGATTTCAATNGTTTGAATTGAATTTTAAGTAAAGCTTTAAAATTATTCATCAATCTTAAACAGTACTCATAAATAAATAGGAAAGTCCTATTTTCTGCCATTTTAAACTACGCGCTACACTGGGTAAACGCTGAACTTGTGACTATCCAATTTTGAAACACTCACCCAGAATAGCTACCACAATGTCATCTTTGAGGATTTCAATGGAGCCTCTGGATAAGAAATAAAGCGCAGTGAGGACATCCCCACAGTGAACCAGGGTGTCTCCTGGAGGTGCGTGGGTGGTCTTGAACTTCATTGCCAAAGCTCTAAGGCAACCTTTACTTGCCCCCCGAAAGGCTTTGCAGTTTTGCAGCAAAGTCTGGTTGAGATGTAGACAAATGTCAGCTTGTAAACATTCTGGGAAACCCTTTAGGACCTGAAGGAAAAAAAGAGAAAGAGTTTCATACTACCAGCACACAGAGGATCTCCACCTGAAATAAAGTCTACTTCTTGTTCACAGCACTTCAGGTGTAGTAATTGTCACACAGGAGTTCTTATAAAGCTTCTACTTCACCTAACTTGATGCATTTTTGGTTTGCTAAACATGTCAGAATTTGAACTCAAATACATGTTCTCTGAATTAACTGCAGGCATTCAGACTCAACACAAATGCTGTCTCATTAAAATATAATGCCTACAACATTTCACACTGCTTCTCCTTGCCTGCATTACGTCATGTAGCACCATAGTGTGCACAGAAATAATGCAATGTGACAATTAATAAGATGCAATTAATGAAAGGTGATACAGCTAGAAAGACAACCTTCTGAAGGAATCTCAAGTCAATTTGGACTACTATCTCTGGTCTACATCTCAGTTATAATTAATATAAATAATGATTCTGAAATAGCCATGGTATTTGCAAATGTCATATACCAGAGAGGGCTCTTAGCTAACAATACACTGAGTTTTTAACATTTCATAAGCACATTATTTTACACTAAATATTTTGATAAGTACTGAAAATAGAGAAAGGAAAGGAGAACACCAAGAGTACTTTAAAAGTACAGTTCGGGTTTCAGAAATGCAAATTGTGCCAGAATTTATGGTGCATATATAAAGCTTCTAACAGCTCTACTGTCTTGACAGCCTATTCAGTGACTAAATAAAAATTTGTAAAAAAGATTAAACAATAACTTATGACAAGTGCTACTCACTTTAAACTGAATAAAATTTTGTTATTAAAAAAAAATGTTCCATATACAATGAGTCAAGCTACCCAACTCTTGCTTCTCTGTGTTTCTTAGCTATTTTGGGTGGCATATAGAGATTTTAATTCTCAGGTTGACCTTCCTCTGTCAGTAAAATAAATTCATTTAAATATTCTTTGGGGTAGGGGGAGGAGGCATTATAAGTGCTTGATAATGTAATTTTAGGATTTCTGACATTTGGGGTCAATCTTGTTATTGCTGTACACTATAGCTAAATGTAATAATAAATTATTTGTATATGTAATTCTAATATATGTGACCCATAGAAGAACTTCAAATTAAATCATATTTTAGTTAACTTATATATATGAAAGCAGCCACAAGGATCCTGCATCTGCAGGACTACTGTGTGAAGCAATTGGTCAGACTGGCTGTGACATGATACAAAAGAACCATTGAAAGCCCTGAAACACTACAGCCGCTGTTCCCCATCTTGCTTCCTTCATTGTAGAGTCACTCACAGAAATAGCTCGAGAGTGTTTTAGAAGAAAAGCCACACACTATGTGTTCTGGTCATGAATTTGCCACAGGTCGATGCTTGTGCAAGTCACTTAATCCATCTGTGTTTCTTTGACAGAGAAAAGAGCCTTTGCAATACTCAAATTTGCTTAAGTTACCAATCTATTGTGCACCAATTNGTTTTAGAAGAAAAGCCACACACTATGTGTTCTGGTCATGAATTTGCCACAGGTCGATGCTTGTGCAAGTCACTTAATCCATCTGTGTTTCTTTGACAGAGAAAAGAGCCTTTGCAATACTCAAATTTGCTTAAGTTACCAATCTATTGTGCACCAATTGCAAGACACGGCTTACCCAGATGCATAAACTCAGACTTTTATCCTGAAGTTCCTGTAGGGCCTAGCTCAGACCCAAAGAATGAGCTCTCTCTCCCCTTAACTGTAACCTTCAAGCTTCACCTCCATGACTAGACTCCTGTCGCATCTCCTACTTAGACCAGAGATCTCTCCAGAATGATAACTCTGTCCATTTCTGCCTTTGGGGTTGGAGACCTTTTTCCTACTCTTTATTGGGATTATAAGCAACCCAGCTCCTCTCATGGAAGTAGTCCTGTAGTTTGCTGATCCTTCTACCAGTCTAAACTAATCATATTGGCTTTGGCAAGTGACGGTAGACTCAAGATAAGCAGGTTTGGATACCGTCTTCTGCTATGTAGGAACAGACTCCAGTTCACTGGCTTCTTTGCATATGATTAACTTTTCCTGGCTAAAGCCCACTATTATGATCTCAGCATAACTCTCAGGTATCCTTATACAAATAAAAACATAAGGAACATTATTCCAAGAAACAAATTGGATATGCCTATTTTTCTCTTAGGATTTATCTATAATATGGCACAAAAAGGCATTTTATATTTCACACAAATTGTGGAGGTACTGGGGTTTCCCCATGGCTTAGTGGTGAAGAATCTGCCTGCAAGGCAGGAGACTCTGGAGAGGTGGGTTCAATCCCTGGGTCAGGGAGATTCCCTGGAGAAGGAAACAGCAACTCGCTCTAGTTTTCTTTCCTGGAGAATCCCATGGACAGAGATGTCTGGGAGGCTACAGTCCATGGGTTGCAGAGTTGGACACGACTGAAGCCACTGACCACCACCAGTGGAGATACTGCTACCATGATAGTAGTCAGAATGAGGATGTTGAACTTACAGCTGCTATTTACTTATAGCTGCTGAACTTACAGCTGTATTTTTCCTGAGGTTTCTAAGGTATATTTTCTGAGTATAACCTGGTTATAGAAGAAAAAATTGTGCATGCACACGTGTGTGTATGTGTGTGTTCATGTGTGTGTGTGTGTGTATGTGAATGTGTGCTTTGAGCTGGAGATGCAGATGAGATCAAGGTAGGGGTTATACACTTCCTGGGTGTGATATGAGCTATGGAATCAGACAGGCATGAGTTGAAGTTTTAGTTCCATCCCTTACTAGCTGTGACTTTTATCAAGTCAATTAACTTTTCTTGAGATTCATTTTCCTTTACTGTAAAAATAATATCTACCTCACAGTGTTGTGCCCACAATTAAATGTGATAATGAATGTAAATCATCCTGTGCATTGTAGACATTCAACAGAAAGTTTACTTCTCACTTTTCCTGTGGGTTTTTTTTCACACATATTTATTGTTCCTAAAGAACTGTTACATTCTCTTTGCTAGAAATTGAGAGATACAGTGCCCAGTGTATTTTGTTGGTCTCATTCGGTGACTAGGAAATGCACCACTAAATTTTGTGTTCCATTGCCTCAAGAGAATTTTAATTACTTTTCCTTTCATCTAACTTTTGTTTCCTCTTTATGACTTGTGTTAAATATTTTGGCTTGTAATTTTGCACTCAGGTTTTCACTGTGAGTTGTCTTAAATCCTTTTTGAAAGTAGTCAGTTACTAAATCAATTTAGAATGATGTTTTTGGAATTCCAGTATTCTTGGAGTCACTCATGAAGCCTTAAGGGCACTTGGGAAAGTTTTTCAGTGTCTTTCTTTTATCAAGTGTCTTTCTCATGTGTTGTCAGCTCCTAACACTAATCCTAATAGAAGTGACAATCACTGGAGAAAATAACTCTAGTAGGAGGTACCATGGGGCTTCCCTGGCGGCTCAGTGGCCTAAAGAATCCACCTGCCAGTGCAGGAGATGGAGGTTTGTTTGATACCTGGATTGGGAAGGTTGCCTGAAGGAGGAAATGGCAACCCACTCCAGTATTGTTGCCTGGAAAATCCTAGGGCCACTGGAGCCTGGTGGGCTATAGTTCATGGCTACAGTCCATCACAAAACAATTAGACATGACTTAGTGACTAAACAACAACAAAGGAGGTACTATAGAATTCTGTGGAGAGGCCTTTGTTTGTATGTAGTAGGGGTAAGATCTTGGCATGAAGGACTTGTCTAGATTAAGGACTCCTCCTATGATGTTAGCCCTTAACTGACTTTCTTAATTTTCTTAAGTCAATTACATAGAACTGAGTAGAAGCTAAGATTTATTCACTGAATCTCTTCCTAGCCCAGAGATTTGGAAGTCCTAAGTAAGTTAGCAGCATTGGAATCTGGGTTATGCCTAAGTAAAGGGATTTTACAATGGCAGTTACAAGAGAGGGAGCTGTATTGAAACAGAGGTAGCGGCACATTGAAAGGGTGGGAAGAAAGGGTAGGGTTTAAGTGGATATTTATCCAAGGCACCCCTTCCATTGGTCCCAGCCATGTTGCCTTTCTTGCTTCCAATTGATTTCCATTTCTGGTTAGGTGGTTCCTCTGCTAAACTACCTTATTTGGAACTGCCTCATTTAGCATTCAAATAGTGGCATTTTATTGAGCCTTAGCATTTTATTTAGTCTTTAGCCTGGCTAAAAGAGAATCTGTTTCAAATACATAAGTACAAACCGGGACACCCGTTGATTTAATGATTATTGCAGTCATGCTGCCACACTCTGCACAAGCTCCTTGTCTGCCAGGCTCTGGAGCTGCTATGAGGGAACATAGCATCTTTTGCTGTGCAGGTGGAGCCATTGTTTACTGAGTTAGCCTGATGTCAGACTAAGGCCATTGCTCAGTTTCATGGCCTGCAGCTTGGAAAAGCAGTCTTCATTCTTTGAACAAATATTTATTAAGTATCTACTGTATACCAGGCACTATACTAGGCATGAGAGCATAACAATGAATAAAACATTCTTAAAATAT